>JAXQGU010000090.1:0-427040 GCA_037040355.1 Cutaneotrichosporon sp. M94-02A
CTGATTCTAAAGGTAGCTACCGGTAGCTACACACCTCCTCTACCATGCCCGCATGCATGCACCTCAACATCATGCAAAACTCAGCCGTCGTCACCAAATAGCGGTCACCAAGATTTGCTTCCGGGTTAAGGGGTCAACCGTACGGTGAGACTGCTTTTTGACCGTATCTCTTGCTACATCGCATGCATACTGATTCCAAGCATAGATTTGGATAGAGGGACGTCTGTACTACCTCCTAGCATGCATACCAGTGACTTTTGAAAATCCACCCGACCGTCCCCCCACCAAGAACGGGTATGTAACCCCCTAACCCCCTAACCCCCTAACCCTAACCCCGCATGCATGCAATGACTAGACATCCGCTAGCTCTGGGGCGACTTTTGTGGCTGAATTTCAGAATTGTGCTGTTGCCTTGAGCCATGTTCTTTACACGGGCAGAAGTCCTTTAATACAGTAGCTAGAGCTATGTGCTTCTGCCGGCATGTAGTATACATACATTTGAAGAATGAGGTAGGTTCTTGAGGACGCGACGGAGATATGAGCTTTAGTAGGGGCTGGCCAAAGTGAGAAAAAGGTCAAAAAGCAGCGTTGTTGGCCAAACCCTGCAATCTCTGCTGAGGCATACCTCGGCGGTCCCCTCTTATGAGTGGATCTAGGGCGTTCCAGAGGGTGTTAGGAGGATGAATATTACATCCATACCTGATAGAAACCTCAGAACATGCATGGGCCGAACTTATAGGCCCAGTAAGTACCCTCAAACTGCCACATCCTGGTCTTCGGTCTTCTGGTCTTGCTGGCCATTGCTGAGGACATGCATGCATGCTGAGGGTGTACCAACACCTGATAGACCATATGCATAGCCTGACGACGAGGTTTCAGCGCTATAGGTGACATATGCATGGCATGAGAGCCGCAGACTCATGAATAACAAGGAGGCCGGAACCGGAAAGGCGTTCCATGATTTTTTACCCCCTACTGTAACAATACAAGACCATCTCTCCGAGACAGCACGTCCTAGCGCCAGTGTTGCCCTCCTCCATGCGCTACTGTACATGAGGTTTGCGTGAATGATTCGCGCCACCGCTCGCTCGTGTACTTGTTCATTTGGGGAGTCCCGACTTCTTGAGGTGTGCTCTACCGCAGCTGATGGATAGCAGCACCCGAGAGCGACGTAATACGGTTCTTCGTCGTCCACTATGCGTGCGGTCCGAGTCATAATTCACTCAGCGACCGAAACTCAGGACATTGCGAGACCTTTCCGTCCGCCTGGCTGCATTAAGCGGTTCGAGCTGTCCTCCTCGCCGTCATGCGGGCTTTGGCGGCTTTCACGCCCTACGGGCCACAAGGCAAAATAGCGCAGCCATGACTTCGGGTCTCTGTACAGCATCGCATCACCACGGATACACTTCGCCGTCGTAGGCAAAGATACCCCTGTCCGATTGGCTGATGTCCGCTTTCTCTACTACAGAGACGTAGCCCTTCGCCGACTCCTCTGGCGGTATGGTTCCGCTCATCTTTTCGGTCATGCGCGTCGCCACAAGTCCAGCTAAAGCGATTAGTGTCGTCCGATATCCGCGCACTCACGATGGACCGCCAGCACCGCCACTCCCTGGGATTCGAGATAATCTGCCCAGTGCCTGATGAGGCCGTTGGCGGCTGTTCTGCGATGTTGTCAGCCGTCGACGTTACAGCAGACTCACTTGCTGATCGCGTAGCATGACAAGGGGATGTGGTCGAGCCCGTAAGGATCTTTCGTCAAGGGTCCCCATTCTGACATGTTGCCGAGGGAGCTCAACCGAGACGAAGTGACCGCGATGGTCTTTCTGGACGCCCTGGATGCTGCGACCATGGGAGAGAATGCCTTGAAGATGTTGTGAGGTCCAACCACATTGGCATTGAGGTTGTCGAGGAGATCTGACGAGCTGAGGTCGCTGATGGGTCCGACCCCGAGCATGACGCCAGCGTTGATGTATAGGTGGTCGATGCTATCCGTATGCTCGGACAGCTTGTCCGTCGCGCGCTGCACTCGGTGAGCGCAAGGTAGACTTCACCCTTACCTGGATAGATGCCTCGTCGAGCATGTCCAGCCCCAGAACGATGACCTTGCCGGACGATTGTGCTGCCAAGTCGTTCAGCTCTTGCGAGTCCGCAGGGTTTCGCGTGGTTACGAAAACGGTAGCCTCAGGATCACGAGCGGTCTTGTTCATCTTCAGCTATGCCAACGCGGTAGGGAGCATGTCACGTCTCACAAGCTCTTGCGCCAGGGCAAGCCCGATGCCGCGGTTGCCGCCAATGATCAAGACTTTGGTCATTATCGGATGAAGAAGCCGGCCGAGACTCTTTAGAGGAGTGTGGTAGCGAGGTCTGAAGTCTTGGAGGACTGATTCTATCTCACTGCAAGCCCTTGACAGCACTCGGTGGCCGGACGTTTGTCTGAATGCGGTGACATCCTGGCATATTTGGCTGAACCACTCTGCGGCTTCGGCTGTGCCGGATGGAACGGACTTCCGCCAAAAGACGGCATCGCCGGAGAAATACGAACGGCGATCCGCCGGAACTTCCGGCATCCCGAAGCAAATTCCCGACCCGAAAGCGGGCCGGGGAAGGCGCTTGTGCGACATGTATGGACGAGGCCTATGCGGCCTCTCACAACCCTTCCAGATCACATCCACACGTCAGGTGACAAGTATTGGGAGGTTCGACGTAAAGCATGGCAGTGCTGGCAGTGCTGGCTTGGTGATCAACCTCAAGTCCCCGTTTTGCGGAATGTTTCGGGCAAGCATCGTCGGCTCTGCGCTTGTTCACATTTCTGAGCATCGGAGTGACGCGGCTCTGCACGCGCGACAAAGCCTTCCTGACCAGTGGCAGCTGCAACGGAACGCTCAAACTTCCATCACAGGCTTCCAGCGGAAGGGCAGTGCCTGGTGAAATCACGCGGACGGCCTACCAGCGGAATCGTTCCGCAACTCTACCCGCTATCTGTTCCCGTAGCGGCTGCCGCTCCGGCATCATCGACGTCAGGATAGCTTGGCGAACGAGGGGTCCAGACGCTGCGCCTGCTGTCATGTGACCATAGCTCATCTGTACAACCTAAACGGCGCTTGTTTGGTCTGAGCAGGTCAGAGGAGGCTACGCTCCTTCGTCTGCTTTGCCTCTCACGCCGTTCTGAGGCCCCCTGAACCGTCGCGAAGACAGCCGCCCAACGATACGCTGTGATTGAGTGTCTCGATGGCATTGTCCGCAGTATCCCCTCCAATGGGAAACCTACATAGACTTGGAAGACACATGGCAAGATGAACTGTGCGTGGAAATTGTGCTTCAGCCTCTCATTTCGTCCGCCGATATCCCTGGAGTCAGCTCGACCGCTGCTATTGCATGCATGCCTGAATGATCACATCCAGTCTGTTTCGGCTAGCCACCGCGTTCTGAGAGGCTCCTGCAGGTCGCATTCCGGGGTCAGGCCCGGATTAAAACCCCAGCCGGGGTATATCCTAAACCCCACAATCTCCGCTTTGCGGAATCAAGGCTAAGTATCCAGACGTGACATCTTGACTTCATAATCCGATAAGCCTTCTTAGCGACGCTTCCGCTTGCATGTCTGTGTCCCACCCGGACTCGACTACATACATAATGCTCCTCAGCGGACTTGATTGATTCGGCCTCCAGCAAGATGGCCAAATCACACTCCGAACCCTACGTCGTCTCAGTCGAGGCTGACCGCGCCGCGGACGAAGTGGACGTGCTGCCCGTCCCTGGTGCTCCGAGGACGAAGCTAGGCGCAATCTATCGATCCTCGCTGTTTCAAATATGCGTCGTATCCGGATTGGCCTTCTGTGGACCGGCGATGGCGGACGCTATCTCGGGCCTCGGCGGTGGCGGCCAAGCATCACCGTACTTCGTCAGTGAGTCGACCTCACAGAGCAGAAACGCTGATTGCAGACGCTGCAACCGCTGCGAGCTACTGTGCAGTTGCGGTCATATCACTGCTTGGCGGCCCGCTCGCTTCGCGCATGGGCATCAAGTACATGCTGATCCTTGGTGCGGCCACTTTTCCCATAAACGGTTCGGCATACTACGTCAACAGCGCGTATCAGGGCTTGGGCTGGTATCTGGTTCTAGGCAGATTCATCTACGGTGCTGGTTTCGGCTTCTGGTATGTTGCTGAAGCCGCTATCATCCTTTCGTACCCCGAAGAGGGTAGAAGAGGGAAGTAAGTGGCACTGTCGCGGTCAACGGTAGAATCTGACATCCAGATATCTGGCGATCTGGGTGGCGTCACGGAACCTGGGTCAGCTCGTAGGAGGTTCCATATCGCTGGCCAGAAAGTAAGCTCCTCTTTTGGAACGGTTCTGACCGAAGCGTCCAATCAAGCACAGCGGGTGCGATCGCGACGTCCACGTATCTGGTGGGTGTTCTGGTCTCATTCTCAGCAGGTCTGACCCTATGAACAGATATTTGTCGCGATTGAAGCAGTCGGCTTTCCGATATCATGGCTCATCTCCCCACCTCACAAGGTCCGTCGGGCTGATGGCGTCCCAATTGTCATGGGCGCGAAACAGCCTTGGGGGAAGGAGTTCCGCGCTCTACTCAACGGCGTTCTCGACGCGAAGATGATGCTCCTGATGCCCATCGCCTTCTATTCTTACTTCTACGGCGGCGTCCTCTCAACCTACCTCACAAACTACTTCACTGTCCGCACTCGTGCAATGTCTTCCGTCATCGTCCCTTCGGGGATCATTGTGTAGGTTGCAGCTACACCGATGTCGCTGATACCAGCTTCACCGGTATCTACGGCAAGGTCTTCCTCGATGCCAAGTGGATGTCCCAAAGGCGCAGAGCGCAGGTTGGCTTCGCTCTCTTCATGGTCCCGTCTTTCGCTTCGTTTGGCTGGCTTTGCGCCAACCAAGCTCGGTTCAACGATATGACGAGCCGGCCCAGCTACGACTGGAGTTCTCCCGGATGGGCCAATGCCTACGTCCCCTTCTACATCATGCAGATCTGCGGCTACCTATGCCAGACAGTAAGTCTGTTAACCCGATCAAGCTGACCTTCAGTACATCTATTGGCTCTTGTCGTGCTTCACGGTAGATGTTCAAGGCAACGCCCGCAACGGAGGGATCTTCCGCTGCGTAGAAGCCATCGGGCAAGCAGTGTCTTACGGCATAAACTCCAACGTCAGCACAAGATTCATCCCTTTGTAAGTCCGATCCGTCCGGCGCCTGTTCATGTCCAGGGCCATCAACTTCGGGCTCGCGGGCTTTTGTGTACCCTTCACTATCGCTGTCATCCAGAGAGTCCCGCTGTACCGACAGGATGCCCTGAACAGGCCCGAACTCGTCGTGATCGGAGCTGCCGCGAAGGAGGCTGATGAGGAAGATCTGCAGGACACAAAGCACTGAGAACAGGCATGATGTAGCTGAAAGTTGTAGTATGGTCATGAAGGGTCGCGAAGGGACGCAATCTGAGATCAATGAATAGCAAGAAGATCTGTTTGAATCATCGCGGAGGACTGGTATTGGGACTGAAGGTGCGGGCTTCAATAAGCGCTCGTTCAAGTCTCCCCGGGCGATGTCCCTCAAACCTGCCCAAGCCCTCGGCCTACATCGTCTCATCGAATAATGTGAAGATCTGGTCCGTGTTGTTCGCCCAAGTAGCCTCACCGCCAAAGTGCGCGAACCATGTGAAGGAATCGTCGGTCAAGCAGAAGTCGGGGTTGAGCAAGCCTTCCAGTTCGGCTAGAGTGGTGCTGTCAAGGGAGAGTTGAGCAGGCGCCACACCCGTAGGTGCTGGCGAGGGATGTCGTGTCGCAGGGCGCGTTCTGCCGGACAGGATATCGGCAGCCCGCTCAAAAAGCCGGCGAGTCACACTTGCAGACCAGTAAGTGTCCTGTAAGTCCTGCAGGAGCGCGAGGCACAGGTCGAGCTTGTTTCGACCTAGAGCTTGACGACTTCGCGTCGTGGAGCGGCAGTCCGATAGGTGAATCTGCATCGCAGGGATGAGCGCTGTGATACTGTGGGGTGAGCGCGGCTAGCTACGCTACACTTACATCATCGGTTTCAAGAGGTGGACGGCGTCAAGGTCAACAATCCTTTCCAGAACGCTATTCGTCCGGGATGAGGCGTGGCGAGCGCGATCGAGGGCTTGTGCCGCTATGTTGGCACTAACGTTTGCCCTTACCACTGGATCAAGAACATAAGGGCGATAAAGGACCGTGACAACGGCTCTGACGATCAATCACGCGCCTCCTCACCGTAACGTACTGATGATACAGCTCAAGCTGGCACTGGTGCAACGCAATTAACGGGTCCGATTTGCTGTAAGGGAAGCGGTCATCTGGCGCGCAGCGCGACAATTCAACGGCGTGTTCCTCGATGTGGTGCTCCGGCCCCTTTGTGTTCAAGCCGTAGTGTACCTTCAGGATGCGACCAAGCGAGCAGGTGATGTCGACGAAGCAGATCCACATAGACGCCAGAGTACCGTACCGTTGTGGCGACAGGACCATGGCGTGGTCGTTCAGATCGTGAAGCTCGCCAGTGACGTCCTCGGCAGTTGGCGGGGGCACATCGCAGTCATCATCGCATATCCGCATGGGTCGCCCTTTGGCAAGCGACAACCATCGATCCCGAACCACCAGACACCACCAGATCCTTCTTCGAAGAGCATCCTGCTGACCTCTGTGGATTCCCTCTGTATGCGACAACGAGATGGCGATTCCGATCCAATGCCAAGCGCCCGTGATGTCCTGTGGATCCGTGTACCAAAACCCCATGAGCGTCACCGCCTGGATAAGCGCCAACTTGTCGGAGTCGATATTTAGATCATACAGGGCCTCACGGTCACTCGCTGCCTGATTTCGGTGCTCACCTTGCATTTGGTGTAGGTGCTGACTTTGAGATCCTTTCGTGTCGCGTAACCGGCGAGACTCAAGGTCTCCTTGTCGGTGAACTGATGATTAGCGCAGAAGGCCTCATTGGACGTACATTGGCAGCGGCTAGACATACGGCCCAGTAGAGGAGCCAATCCCGGTGAGCACCTCTACGGACGGCAAGAAACCGCTTCACATCGAGCACCGGAAGGAATGAGTGAATGTGCTCGAAATAGCATTCGAGTAATCGATCCTCAACCTGTTCAGAGAAAGGCGAGAAGACTCCGCAAGCGTTCAGATAGACCAGCTGATGAGACTGGTAGCTTGTCCGGCGCGTCAGGATCTGAGAAGTTTGTGGCGGACTCGGACCACAAAGCTCGTAGACATAGCTCTTCGTTCCGCGCCTGTCGCCTATCTGCATCAGCGTTGGTTCCATCCGCTCTTGCCTGTGCTTCACCGATGTATGCCAGCGAGCTGTCCTCGGGTAGCCTCCCTTCGTATTGAAGGTCATCTGTCTCGTACCTGGGCGAGGAAAGAGGTGTACCTGTAGGCAATGCTGCGGCGGGCAGCCTGACGGGTGAGTCGGGACGAAACGAGGAGCTGCCGTGGTCCGTATGCTCCTTCGCGGATACCGGCCTCTTCCGACTGGACGGTTACTCCGTCGTCCGACAATGAGCCTCACCTATACTTCTTCCTGGGTGCGGTCTGGCAATGCAATCCATTTTGCCGGCAAGCCGAGCAAGGTGAACCGAAGTTGTCCAAATCGCACCGTATCTTTCGGCTATTACAGGCTGTGCAGGCGAGCCTGGCTCTTTTGGGCCGATTGCTCAAGGCGTCTTGTCGCACTGATCCGTCATCCTGCATGGTGATTACCGGGACGCACAACGCTATTCGGCTTGACGACGATGAGAGAAATGATGAACTGTCGCGGCAAATGCAGCTGCGACAAGTACCGACACCGAGCCCGTGGCTCGGCAATTTCGTTAATGAATTCCCGGCTATTTTTAGCCGAACGGGCCGTACCCCGGATCCCCGAACGACCCCGGCTCGGTGCTCCAGACTCCCAGCTGAATGCGATATAAAGGGCGAGACGTGATGCATCTCGGAGCTCAGCCTGAAAGGTGTAATCACCATGACCGACGTGGAGAAGCACCATGATGAGAACCTCGAGCACGTCTCTGACCATAAGGCGCTTATGCCGACGGTCGACCCTGTCGCCGAGCGACGATGGGTTCGCAAGCTGGATTGGTGGTAGGTACACTCTGTTCGTAGCAGAACGTCGCTCATTGAAAGGCTCGTGCCCATCATGGGTTTCACGTACTTTCTCCAAGCGTACGACAAGGGAATCATCAGCGCCGCCACTCAATTCGGCATCCTCGACGATCTCCAGCTCGAAGTGGTGATCGGTCACACAGCATCTGGCCAGGCGATCACCGACAACAAGCGATACTCAAACTGCTCCTTCATCTTCTACATTGGCTATCTCGTCGGGACATACCCAATGAGTAAGCGCGATTCCTCGGACAGTGCCTGACGGCAGTGTTTCTCTCACAAAAGTACGGTCCTTCGCGCGTACTCGGTACCTCCGTCTTCTTCTGGGGCATAGTCGTGATGTCGACGGCGGGCGTGACCAACTACGTTGGCATGATGTTTAATCGGGTCTTCTTAGGAATACTCGAGTCGGCTGTAGCGCCTGGATTTACCGTTCTTGTCACTTTCTGGTGGACAAGACAGGAACAAGCCCTTCGCACGTCCGCTTGGTACTCCTGCGTCGGTCTGTCCACGGTGATCAACCCCTTCATCAACTACGGTCTGGGACACATCAACACTCCTCTCAAGCCCTGGCAGCCACTGTTCCTGGTCCTTGGCGCTATCACCGTGGCCTGGTCGGCGGTCGTCTTCTTCCTACTACCAGATGATCCACGAACCGCGCGATTCCTCACCGAATCAGAAAGAGCCATTGCGATCGCACGCCTCGAGAGAAATCGTGCAGGCGACATTCATCACTCCATCAACTGGGACCAGGTCAAGGAGGCTCTGCTCGACTATAAAGTCTGGTCAAGCGCTTCCATCATTTTGCTGACGGGTGTGCCGTCTGGCGCCCTCGGCACATTCGGGACACTCGTCTTCCACTCTTTCGGCTACGATGCTTTCCATTCGCTCGCTTTCACCTCGGCTATCGGTGCAATCACTTTTGTCTCCATCATCGTCGCCGGCTACTTTACACGAAAGGTCCCAAACACTCGATACTTGACTATCGCCGTCTTTGCCCTCATTTCGATCGCTGGGACGCTCATCTGCTGGCTGCAAGGACCGACTGCGGACAAGCATACCCTTCTGGGTGGCGTCCTGCTGATTGCTGTCCAGGTAGCGTCTGGCGGCGTTGCCGTTTCATTGGCAGCATCGAACACTGGGGGTCACACGAGTGAGTTCGATCCCATGACCCATACTTCACAGCTCAACGACGTAAAGAGAAGTCGACCGTATCTGCCACGACATTTGTCGGCTACTGCGTGGGCAACACGATCGGGCCGGCAATCTTCGGTGCTTCTCCTGGTCCAATTTTCCATGCAGGTTTCGTGGGGTCCACAATCTGCCTGGCCCTTGTCGTTGTTATCGCCGCGGGAACCTATGTCGCCCTTCGTATCGAGAACTCCCGCCGAGACAAGCTGTACGGGCAGGTCGAGAGGGGCGTTGAGGAGCATCGCGCCGCAGAAGATCTCAGCGACAAGAAGAATGAGGAGTTCCGCTATCTTTTGTAGTCGTTCGGATGCGAGCTCGATAGGTTCACTTCTGGTTCCGCAGCTAGTAGCGTCTTAAACGAGAATTCATGAATGGCCACCTCGCAGTAATGTGATGGCTGTGGCGCCTTCATGAGACAGATCAGGCGTAAGTGACTGCCGCTCTCGGTAAATCAACCCTACAAGGTAGTCAACATTCCGGCCGGAAACATATTTCCCGCGAGCACCGGCTCGGCTCTGCCGCATTTCATGCGGCTTGCACCCAGCTGGGAGGTGGAGAATTGCCGAATTTACCGACGTGTCGGCCACTTTTGCCGGTCTAGTGGTGGCTCACCGAGTTATTTACTGACCGGTGCGCCATGGTATTGTAGTCTGTCTCTTGACTCTCTGCGAGGTTCATCGGGAAATGTGGCTTTGGCAGCTCGTCAGTCTGACGACTGCACTCGCTTCGCCGATTGGCATCAAACATCCAGGGTGCGGACGGCAGCTCCCCGCGGATCAGCAGCCGGGCAGCACGACGAACGTGACAATCAGCTCGAACGGGGTTGAGCGCTCATACCTCATTTTCGTTCCTCCGACATACCAACCGGGCTGCCCAGCTTCTCTGATACTTTCGTATCATGGCGGCAACCAAGACGCCGAACAGCAGCAAGAGCTCGATGGGCTGACTTTACCGTACTTCAACAATGAATCCTTTGTCATCTATCCGCAGGGAATCAAGGTGACTCGCCTGCCAGAGAACCGGGTAGCACTGATTACCAGGACACCTGGGAGGGGGTACCGGGTGTAACAACGAATGACACAGCCTTCACAACCGCAATCCTCGACTCAGTCCAGCAGCAATACTGCATCAATCCCGCCCGAATCTACGCTACGGGCAAGTCAGATGGAGGCGGCTTTGTGAACCTTATGGCCTGTCATTCGACGCTGTCCACCCGAATCGCTGCTTTCGCCCCCGTATCCGGAGCGTACTATATCAATACGCTCCCTTGCAGCCCCGATACGGTCGACATTCCGTGTAGGCCGGGACGCGAAGATATTCCCATGATGGCGTTTCATGGCGGGGCAGACAACATCATCAGCTACACCGGCGGCGAGAGGAAGCAAGAGTGTCTACCAAGCATTCCTCATTGGATCCAAGAGTGGGCATCCAGAGACGGACTCGGCACGGAAAACAGGACTATACCCTTTGCCGAGGACGCAGTTCTATATCAATTCGGCGATGCACATCACCAAACCGCTGGGCTCGTCGAGCTCGTGTACGATTCGGTCAATGGACACGATTGGCCGAGCACGAAGCCGAATCTAGACAACACACATCTGCCGCCGTATCACCCGGTGGGTTTCAACGCTACGTCCATGATCCTCGACTTCTTCAAGAAACACACCTTGCCCGAGCGTTGGGTGGTTCCGTCGTGGCGCTAGATCCCTTGAGGAGTTTGTAGGCGTACGAGTTATCAATCTCAGGGAACGAGTCCCATGCATTGTGTCTGATGCTCAGATACAAGACTGTCTGCAGAGCACTGTACATACTTTAAACGTCAGGTCATTCGGACTTTCTAGGGCGACGCTCGTCCCACATCGGCTCTAGACCAGATGCGTGCCACTTACAGTATACGGTGTGGAATGCATCTCTATCTAGCAATATGCTCGTCTAGCCAATTAGTGATAAGCTCGATCATTCCCTTGGTGCAGCTATGGCCCGTCCGTTCCTGCACGAAGAGCGTGGTATCGGTGCCCTTCAAACCGGCTTGTTCCCGCCGCTGAAGCCAGTCCGCGGTGAAGAAAGTCGGAACGAGAGGATCCTCTTTCCCGTTGCATAGAAGCACGGGCGTGTTGGTCGGAAACTGCTGGAAGAGTCGTCGGTCGTCTCGTGCCGCCTTTTCGGCAAGAAGGCAGGGCCACCGGCCACGCTGAACGATGTTCATCGAGTGGTATAAGTTCGACCACTCCACGGTGTCCATCTCACCTCTGGTCCTTCCTAGAGCTTCGGGCTTGACCCCGAGCCGCTCCAGCAGGAGGGAGCTCAGAGAAGGGCAGCCGACAACGATGATCCAGCCGGAGATGAGATCGTGCGGTAGAATGTTTGACAAGCGCCATGCGGTGTGACCACCCAAGGAGACGCCCATGAAGAAGTTGCTGATGCGCTCGCATTCTGGAAGGTAGGCTTGAAGGTAGATCGGCAACCATGAGATGACGAGCTGAAAATCTTGAGCGCACGCATCGATGGTTGACAACAGGTCCGCCCTAGGAAGATCAGTGGCCTCCCAGGGCTCTGTCACATCACACCCACGCATGCTGTTCGTTTCCGTCTTTCCAGGTCAGGTTGGCTTCGTGACTGATCTCCCGTTCCCCGTGCCCTCTCATGTCGAAGGTTACCGCCAGCAGTGCCTCCTTCGGCTCTGCTGAAATTCGCGAACGGTATTGGTGGAGTATCTCATGCGCCATGCCTTCGGTGACCTTGTAGGTCCGCGTTCGCTGATGCGCCATGAATAAGATGGAGGCGCGCTTGTCAGGTATAGGCCCGGCCGGCAGGCCATAGACATAGACTCGAATCCCTCCTATGATGAACTCTGTGCGGCTCGAACGAGGCGTCTCGTCAGGCAGGGTGAACCGGGGCTCGAGAGGGATCTGTTCGCGAAGTCGATCAGAGGGTTGAAGAGGCGGGGACGGCGTGGCAGGCGGGCTCAGCGGTGCATAGCTAAGCTGCTCCCTGTCCGAAGACGACTCATTTCGACCCATCTTGCAGTATGATGCATGACTGTTGAACGACGGTGGCCCGCTTTATGGTCGGTCTGCTCGGCAAAGTATAGCGATTTACCGGGATGCCGTTCCGAAGTCATTCGGCCTGCTGGTTCGGCAAATTGACATTTCTATTCTCGTCACTGAAGCGCACCGATTTACTCACTACTATGGTGGCAAGTATGCTTAACGGATTGGCTACCCCCATTGCCCACGTTGACGTGCTAGAAGAAGAGGTCTCCAATATCATGCGCATCGGCAGCGCGCTGGCCACTCCGGACTTCTGCGAATGAACGCTACGGTCGGGGACGCGTGCTTGTCCGGGGCACCGTTGCTCGCGTCAATATGGGTCCCGTCTGGACGACGAAGGCGTCCTATGGATCCTCAGGACGATCACGTGACATGGCATGCGCGCCAAAGGACACAACCGCAGCAAGCGGGATATTCCCTGCTTCGGATCATCGCCTCGTGTCGTTCGCAATGAGCCCGCCTCGCCGAAGATCGCTCGGCTGACTACGGTTATGGGCAAGGGATGTTTCGCGATTGACCCATCCATTTCGTAGCCGATGGTCTGGCACAACACCGCTACTACTCGCTAGAAGCAGCACGTTTGGTCCGCGCCTGGGCGACTGAAGCATATTCCTCGCTACTTGATCAATAATCTATTCGATGAGCCTCTCAAGAACTGATATGCTTCTGCGAGATGCAGTCTAGATGCGTGTGCTTCACTCGGGGTGCATGTGATGCCTCGCAACGACCCTCCCGTATTAAAATTACATAACTACAAATCGGATGCAGACGCGGGTGGCCAAAGTCCCAAATCCAATTTGCTTCCGCCCAGGACTAAACATGCGGGGCCGCCATCACCGCAGATCTGCAGATCTGAGCGGAGATTCGTGCCATCGTTGGGTTTCTCCGCGTCAACAACTGCAAGTTCTACCCATGTCTCCAGAATCGGACGCGTCCTCGGACGCGGACGTCCCTCGCAAGCTGTCCAGCGTGGCGTGTGACTGTGAGCCATGGACCGTGGACCGGGCTGACGACGATCAGCGTGTAGAGTGCGAAAGTGCGCATCTTCCCGTTGCGGCCTTCGTCTTGCTGATCGCGCTAGAAAACGATGCGTTCGACAGACGGATCCTCAGACTGGCGAAGATTGTCTGGAGCTGCCATGCAAAGGATGTGTAGCAGCCAGGGTACCATGTGAGTCCCTTGGCCGCCAATCCATCTCAGGCCCTGATCTGCAGGTACCATGAACGTTCCGCAGAAACGCCGGGGGCCAAAGCTAGGGTAAAGGACCTGGCGCTTTCGTAGCTGACCGAGAAAGTCAGAAGCGAGGTCAGAAGCGCATAAGCGACATCTCTTCGGCCGGTCCTTCTAGCCTGCGACACCCGAATCTTCTTCCGCCGCCCAGCCCCGGTGTTCAGCCCATCTCACCCGACCCCTTGCCCCCTCAGGGCTTCCCGTCTTTCCTCTCGCGAAGAATGATTCACGGCCTGATCGACGAGTACCGCCGTTCCTTCCGCTGCATCATGCCTCAGGTGCATATCCCGTCCCTCCTGGGGGACCTATATGATGGACGGGAGAATCGGCCGGGGCAAGAAGACTGGATAGCCTCGGTGATCGCCCTCGTCTCCATGACGCTGCTCGTCCTGCCGCACGCCCTGCCTGAGCTATCCCCGCAAGAGAAGCTCGCCATCATCAAGCGCTCCCAGCGCGTCATCACAGACATCCTAGCTATGCCGCATCAGAGACCAAGCCTGGAACGAGGTGAGCACCGTTGCCCCATTGATCGTGTTTTCTAACCCATGGATGTGCAGTTCGTACAACAGCATTGTGAGTACTTGGCTGCTGAAACATGACAACGCTGACGCGCGCGCTCAGTATGAGGTGGGCAGACCCTCTGACCACGTTCACGCTGCTCGAGGCTGACCTCGTAGCTTCATGCAAACGATCGCCGGGAACATCGCGACCGCCCGCGAGTACCATGGCCGGACATATTCGCTATTGCTGGAGCTGCGATTGCACGATCCCCAGGTGCGTATATGGACAAGAACGGACTGACAAGTCCAGACTTACTCTATGCTCGATCCGCGAGATCGTGAGACAGCGCTGCGCAGCTGGTGGTCGTTTTACTGCGCGGATCGAGCCATCGCTTGTTTCGAGGGCAACCATTGCTTGCTGGCGGAAAGTCATGCACCTGCACTTGCGCTTCCATCGGTATTGTGAGCTGAACCGCCGGCATGAGCTGATCGAACAGAGAGGATGAGATCATGGAGGATCAGCGCTTTGATCCGAGCATTGTGTCTCACGAGTGGCTCTCGGGGCTCTCTCTCAGCGTCGGGCTTTACAAGCGTGAGGAGCGCTGAACTTCGTTGTTGACGCTTAGTTGTGGGACGTGTCTTGGAGAAGCGAAGCGCAGATCGCGCGACATGCCAAAGCCGGGGTCAGCTGCAGGGCCGCATCGGCGACCTAGCGGCGTTTCTATACGAGGTCGAGCAGTTCCAAGAGCAGCTACCACCACCGCTTCGAAGCGATTACACGTATGTTCTGGCTTATCTGTAAAGCTTAACCAGGGCAGAGGCGAGAGTTCATCCATGATGTCCATCAACCGGTCGAATGTCCTCACCTCGGTTGTATGCCCGGAGCCCTCTAATCGATAAACACGTGCTGATTGTTGCAGCAATCGCTCCAATACTTCGGCGCACAATACCTCGGCGAGCTTTGTCTCTCATTATCGCTCCAGACAGCGACTGTCAGCCACAATATCACCCGGCGCTGCATTGCCAACTTCTTGATTCAGCAGACCAGCGATCACCAAGAACGCGTCAAGGCGTTGAAGAGGGCGATCTGGACGGACACATTGGGCATCTTGCAATCTACCCCGATTGAATCTCTGGGTAAGTCGACCCTTGGCGCGTAGGGGGAGACGCTGAATGTCAGCTATCAATTCACTCCCTGGCTTGTGGAAGATCCGGTACATCGCTGCGGGCTTATTGGACGACTTGGATGACGCGCTGGTGCCCGGGATTGAGGAGCCTTCTGAGAGGCAACAGGCACGAGAGCAGCTCGTGGAGTACCTCAAACTGCTCTCAGCGCTGCAAGAGCAGATATCGCTGGAGAACTTGGCAGCGCAAACGGTCGTTCAGTAGTGTACAGAAACAACGATGCAGCACGAGATCTACAGGTTGTCCTTGAGAACTTGTACAACCTCCTCCCGAGGCACGCAGTTCTCGAACTTGAAGCTGGCGGCGAGCTCGTCCAGCTCCTCAAAGCTCAAATCTCGCATCGGCTCGACGAAGTGGGGGCACATTCGGTCGCCGATCCAGCTGTACAACGTCCGGCGGTAGCAGTGTTGCTATTCATCAGCCAAACCTCCGTCATGGCGCCTCACCTTCAGCTGCCACCAAGGAGGATACGACGGCAGGGCCTGCGGGAACTCTTGACGGATGAAGTCCATCATCGGCTCAAAATGCTTTCTCGTCTCAGTGCTGCGATCGTCAGCAGGCCCACTGAGCCTTGTGAAGCACACTTACTCGTCAGTACCCCAAAAGTCGAGAGCGTGCTTGCGCTTGTGCTTGATGCGGTCGGCGAAAAGGGTGTTCCACTTGCTGTCCTCGGTGGCGTGGATGATACCTTGCACGCCGACGTCCTTGTACAGCCAGAGCGACCAGGAGATACCGTCCGCTTTGTACATCTTGAGCTGCTGAGACAGCATGCGGTTGCGGATGGCGTTGACTTCGCGCCAGTTATCGCCGTCCATCTCCGGTGTCGCCTGGACGCAGCCGAACTCGCCATTCCAGATGGGCGTGTTGGTCTTCTTCGAGAAGTCCGCCTTGCGCTCGTAGTCCTTCCGCAACTTGGCCTTGTCGGAGTCTGAGCCTTCGTAGATAGGTCCATTGGGGAAGCCGTATGGGGAGTAGTCATGGCAAGAGTAGATGGCATTGTCGAAGCTGAAGCCCGCCTTCTCGAAGTCGCGGAAGTCGGCTCCGAACGTGTTGCCGTCGAAGCACAGGATGTGGTCTGGGTCGACAGCACGGACCGCCTTGGCGAGCCGGTTGTAGAACGCGAGGAGCCTGGCGGCACCCGGGCTGTCGTCCGTGGGCTCGTTGAGCAGGTTGTATCCAGCGACCCAGTCGTTTCTGAAGGTCAGCTCTGCCCCATACACCTACAAGTACAGCGACACCTTACCCCTTGTAGCGTGCGGCGATAGCCTCCCAGATCCTCACGGTCCGGTCCTGGAACTCCTTGTACTCCCAGAGAAGCGCGTCTGGAAGGTTGTTGTCGGAATGCCAGTCGAAATTCTGACCACCAGGGGCTGCGTGCAAGTCGAGGATGGTGTAGATACCATATCGAGCGTTCTGATAAAAACATTAGCGGCGGGCAGGAACCAGTGCGCATCAAGCTACTCACAATCTCGATGACTCGGTCAATCATTGCGAAGCCCGACTCCTTGATGTTGTACGGGTCGAGATCGTCGTTGAGGTGACGGTAGTTGATGGCAAGTCGCTGGAGATTCATTCCAAGGGAGGAGAACCACTTGGCGTCGGCATCGGCGTAAACTAGGGAACATCATTAGCCAATCCGCCGGCTGTCGAACCTCATCAGGACGAACAGTACTCGTAGAATTTGGCCCAGAAGAAGTCGTACTTCTCCTGCCCAATAGCAGCGAGCATGGCCTTCCTGTAGGCCTTTTCATGTCCCGGGTAGCCATTTGTGAAGTTCTCCTGCAGGAGGTATCCGCCCAGGCAGGTCTGTTCGCCATAAGCCCGA
Source organism: Cutaneotrichosporon sp. M94-02A (assembly GCA_037040355.1). NCBI lineage: Eukaryota > Fungi > Basidiomycota > Tremellomycetes > Trichosporonales > Trichosporonaceae > Cutaneotrichosporon > Cutaneotrichosporon sp. M94-02A. The sequence goes on from JAXQGU010000090.1 coordinate 17,119, forward strand.
AGTTCCCTGACACTACACTGGGGAAGCCGACTCACGCCCCTGAGGATCACCTCCTTGCCCTCTGAGTCAACGATCTTCGGTCCCTCACAGCGAAGCATTGTGAAGTATCAGTTCGGTATGTGTGCGGTATTGCTCTGCGCTCGGCAAAGCGGCCATGGTGTCCTATATATCGGTTATCCGCGGCGGGACAAGACGATGCGGTGAAACTCAAATGTTGATCGGGATTTCGCCGCACACCTCGATCCGAAGAATGTCCGCACTCCGCCTGCTCCTCCTGGCGGCGAAACTCGAGCCGCCCCGGTCCGAATACACGCATCAACCGGTCACAGCATAAAAAGCGCGTCCATCGCGGCCGCGAAGTCCAGACTATCATTCACTAAGCGAGCCACAGAGTCACCCGTTGCATAATGATCTATGCTTGTTGTTCCTCCGACTCGTCCGTACTGACGCTCCCCTGCGACGGCTGCGGCTTCATTTCCTTGACCGCCAGGGATGACAAAAGCACCGGAACAGAGATGATCACAGCGAATATGAACACCTTTTGCAGTGCCTGAGCATAAGAAGCGATGGCTGCCGAGCGGTACGGCTCGTCGAGACCGCGCACCGCCGCTGATGACTCCCGAATGCTTTGAATGATCTGGGATCAGTACTGTGAACATCAGAGGCAGCTTACTTTCGCGGCGCCGGGCCCAGTGATCCTGTTTGCGAGCTCGCTTGACAAGACTGACTGCGTGATTGCACCAGCAGCTGCCACACCGAGGACCTGACCCGTCATCCGAGCGGTATATGACACTTTGGTCAGCGGCACTCGGCTTCGAGGCGTACTCACAACCAGTCGCGGCGGCAATGCCTTGTCTGCCAACATCACCGACGAGGGCGACGATTGTCAGGGTCATAATCGCCCCTCCGGCGAGGTATATGATGGGAAAGTCCGTCCACAGACGCCACGATGGGGTATCGATCCGCCAGGACGCAAGCAGCATCGATGAACCCAGTAACAGAAAGGCGAAGAGAACAAGCATGCGGTAATACCTTCCCCTTGCGCGAACCACGAAGCCTACACCCAACGAGGCCGCAGTCGAGGCGACTGAGCATGGGATCAGATGCCGACCAGCCTCAGCAGCAGACATGAGTCGGACCGTGGTGAAGTACAGGGGGACCGTGTACAGCTAGGACTTAGCGAGGTATCGTCGGGACAAGACTCACTTGAGCGAAGAGAGCGACAGAGATGAACATGTTGTTAATGGCCACGGCAACCGGGGTGCGCCGATTGAGGAGTTCGATGGGGACGACTGGATAGGCGACAACCCAAACTTCCCAAACGACGAACAGGAGAAAGACGACGAGGGAGGCGATGAGCAGACCGTAGACGAGCGGACTCGACCAAGTAGGGCCCCGCACTTCGGTTGTGTTGGTGACGAGCGATACGGCGACGATCAGGAGCCCGATCCATCCGGCAAGCAGGAAACAGCCGATCAGGTCGACTCTGCGCAGGATAGGCAGAAGGCCCTTCGGCTGCTCGTCGATATTGACCGGAGAAGGGTATCGAATGTGCTTGTATGCGAGCAAGATGCACAGGACGAAGAAGGGGAGCTTGCATCAGCCAGTGCGCCAGCGGGAAGACTCACCTGGACCCAGAAAGCCCAGCGCCAGCCGAAAGCGTCACTGATGGCTCCACCAATGGACGGGCCAAGCCTGAGGGTCAGAAGAGAATGGACTGAGACACCTACGCAGCCCCAGCTCTGTTGGTCAGCGCCGCTTCGACTGATCACTCACCCAAAGATGATATTCGCATAGCCCTGGAAGATGCCTCTATGCGACCTGGTGATGAGCCGAGGCCCCTGCTATGGCACTCACAGAGGTACGATATCGCTCGAGATTGTGCTCGAGACGGTTTGTAATCCTCCGCCGCCTATTCCTGCGATAGCCCGAGCCATGATGAGGGTCTGCATCGAAGGTGCCGCTGCGCAGAGGGCGTTTCCGACGCCTGTAGGTCAGCGCCGTCGGGCGTCCCGGTAGTCTTACCAAAGATAACCAGTGAAGTGATCATAGTACGCTGGCGGCCGATGATGTTGCAGAGTCGCCCATAGATGGGTGTGAAACAGCAGACGGAGAGCAGGCTTCCTGTGAGCCCTGAGTCTGCGGGCAAGCTCACTATGACGTGCCGAGCCAAGAAGCGAGGTTCGATGCACGGAAACTCGAAGATATGGGGCCCAAGAGGGTCGCAACTAGACATAAGCTCGACTTCAGTTCCGTACGCACCGACTGTCCCGTCGAACGCCGCCATGAAGGAGCATGTCCACATGGAAATGCTCTGCATCCATCAGCTTTCGTCGATGACTGTCAAGCTCACCAGCGTCCAGAAAGCCCGCTGCGTCAGACCCGCCAGGTTGTAGTGTTTCTGAGCCCCCTCAAGCAGTGGCGTCTGCTCATCGTGGTCTGTGGGTCGCATGGTTGTGCCGATGAGAGAAGACAGAAGCAGAAAGACGAGTCGTGATGGGAACGCGAACTATCAGCGCGCTTTTCGGTCAAAGCCGAGTCTCGGTCAACGCCGAACAAAAAGCTTGGCAGGTTGACCCTGTATCATTTTGCATTGTTATAACAAACAGCTAGTACTTGTCGTCCACGTCGCCATCGTCCACGTCGAGGGGCTCGTCTGGCTGTACTGGAGCTTTTCGCGACCACCGCGTGTCAAAGTACTTGAACACCCCGATCATGAGCAGCGCTACGAGCCCGTATGCGAGGGCCGCCTTGTACCCCACGCGGTAGTTCGGTGCCTCGGATGCAGGATAAATCAGAACTGCATGTCAGCAGGGATGAGGCCGTAGACGTACTGAGCTGGAAAGCATCAATCGCAAACGTCAGCGACGCGCTGACACCGATCATGATATTTCGCTTCTCGGCAGAAGGGCACCAGTCCGCCATCCATGCCTAGAGGATCAGTAATGGCTTCTTCGGTATATCGGCTATCACGACTCACAATGAGGATAGGTGCACCGCCGTTAGATGTGAAGAGAAGGAAGAAGCCGACCATCTTGGCCGCGAATGATGGTGGCCAGACGCAAAGAATGACGATGCCCACGAGCGTTGGGATCTGAAGTCATTTGGGACTCCGTCATTCGGGCCTCACCAATTGTGCCACCAGCCAGGTTGCCCGCCAGCCTGTTCTGGAACTGAGCCAGGCGAAGACCATCATGGCCACTAGCTGTAGAGCGGAAGCGCCAATAGGGATCGCGTTGATTTCTTGCACGTTGAAGCGTTTTGTGCCATTCGCGTTGGTCTCTGCTTTCTGCCCCGTCAGTAGAGCTTGACATGGAATACGCACCAGGAACAGGATGAACCAGTACGTGGAGTCCTGGGCAAAGTTCCAGAACCTGACGTCAGCTTTGGCTTGACAAGTTGCACTCACAAGGAAGCAAACGTGAAGACGTAGAAGAGGGAAGATCGGACAGTCTCCTTAGCCGATTGCCACGACATAGCCTATGGGTCAACACGCATTCAGTGAAGAGCGACTCACGACAGGAGGTTGCTTGTTGCACCGGTCCATCCTCTCTCGAAGGTACCTGTCATCTTCCTCATTCAACCAGAACACCTTGCCCGAGCCTGGCTGATCCGGGACCTGTCATGAGCGATTATCGACTCCGGGAACCCACCATGAAGAAGCCGAAGCTCGCAACAATGACGGTCATAATTGCGTTGAAGATGAAGCTGATACTCAGCACAGGTACAACTGGGAGCGGCTTCGACCTACAGCCACTTCCAGCCGGCCAGACCAGACCTTCCGTCCAGAGTGGACTGAATGGCTACCTGCATTGACGAAACGAACATGCTTGCAGCGGGGTACGAGGTGCTGAACAGGGAGATCCTCGTTGCCAGCTCTCTAGGAGTGCTTGCCTCCAGTCAGCTTGGGTGCGAGCTTAGATGACCAGAAGACCTACTACCAGTTGCAGAGCACCGCCACGATGCCAGGATAGCTGGACGCCTCGAAAGCTCCGATGAAGAACCGAAGAGCATACATCCCATTGACATTGGGCACAGCCGCCATCAAGCCTGGACGTCAGCTTCAAGCTCCCACCGGATATGTCGACGTACCTGTCGCGATACCCCAAGCCAGCTCCAATGAAGGCAACCAGTACTTCGGGCCATACCGGGAGAGGAAGACCTGGGAAGGAAGGAGACAGATGGCGTAACCGATCCGGAAACAGGTGTCGAGGTAGTTCAACTCGTTCCCATACAGTCCTAGGTCCTCCTTCATACCGCTTGCATAGGCGGTTTTATAATTGTTGGTATCGATTTGCTTGATGAGGTAGGCGAACCAGGCCCATGTGATGAGGAACAAGTCGAGCTTCCATAGCAGGCGTTTTTCGCGTTTGCGATCGATCGCCTCCGGCTCAACGACCTTTTCCGCCATGGCAGGTGGATAACTGACTGAGTAGATGCCCGGTAGAAATGAGGTATGGCAGATTATAGGATCTTTAGAGCGACTGGAGCTACGGGGGAAGAAACCGGGCTTGCTTCCGGATGGTTTCCCTTATCAGATTACCGTTTCGCGACCTTTTCCTCTCTCGCATTTTTGCTTCCGTCGGCCGACCCTGGCTTGGCATCAGGGTGATCTGGCCCTGGATGCTCCTCCCGTCCGGTCCGGTCCTCAGCCTGCAAAATGGGCGATCTCGTGTCGACGTGTGCAATTCCACTAGTCGGCCTTCGGAGGGTCTAAATCCGATGACCCGAGGAGGCACTGCTGATGCTCTCTTTGCCGTATGGGTCACGCTCGTACCAAGACAATCCCGTCATGCCTCTGGCAGCAGCCCTGGGCGACTACGACACACCGGAGGCGCTTTCAGCCGTGCATCAGGCAACACGGCATGCTTGCACAATGAGATATCAGATAAGTGGTCCTGGTCCCTCATGCCTCCGGCGACGACACAGTCATCGGGAGAAGTACTTGCGATCCCCGAGCACGCAGTCGATCTCTGCCTCATCGGGCAATTGCCTGGTTTCGAAGTACCGCTTCGCGACTGCAGCGAAGCAGCTGTTCGGTCCAAGCTCATACGAGTGACCTGTAAGAACCCTGAGCTTTTCGCACCAAGATGTTGGAGCAGATCGATAGGCATACCTATGCCGTCCTGGATCAAGTGCCTGGCTGAACGGCCGTGGCGCTCGGCCAAGAGCTTTCCTTGAGCGACGGGCGTGATCGGGTCAACTGTAAAATCAGCTCCAGTCCATACTCCGGGCCTACATTCGTTGGACACCACCAGCATCGGTGTTCTCAAAGTTGACTGATGATCAGCAGTGCACTCCCGCTTCCTAAATGCCCGACTGACATTCCATGGACCCTTCCGAGTCAGCGACTGTTCATCTCTGAATCACTCACTTCGAATCTGGGAGCAGGCTTCGCGCTTCGGGGCCAAAATTGACAGCCACCATGCTGTTCCAAGAGGTTCACCCTGGACATCAGAACTGCCAAGCACCATTCGCTCACGTGGCGCCAAACATGCTTGATTTGCTCAAGCTGTATTTCTGCAAGCCGTGCACCATGCCTTCGGCTGTCGGAAGCGCCTCATTATCGGCATACGGCGGACTGTCCGCGCAACTGACGGCCAATCTGGCGAGATCACCTTGGCCGAGCGGGAGGAAGCCGTCTTTCGCCCGCTTGGGAGGATCCCAGGCACCGTTTGTCAGCTCGAGTAAAGGGAGATAGTCGGTCTCTGGTCGAGTTGCGGCGTCAAAGGCCGCGGCCAAGTCCGAGAACGTCGAGGGATCCTGTAAGCCGTTGAAGAGCGCAGCTGTCGTCAGCGTTGAACAGCCCGCATGACTCACATCTGGCCATCCCGCTGGTCAGGATGATCGGCGCATCATTGCGCTCGATGATCACTCCGCCAGCATCCCTGAGCCTCCGGAACAGGCTCTGTATGGCGGCATCTGTGGTCTTGACGTCTGTTCGGGCCAAGGGGCAGTTCTCAGCCTCCGCATGACAAGCCTCAAGGAATGCCTTGTATGCGGCACTAGAGTCAGCGTTGAATGCGAACTGACCTACTCGGAGCCCAGCAGTAGATCCCCAAGAAGCTCGTACGTCTCGTAGTGCTCGGTGGCCCACTTGGTCGGGTCTGCGACGCCATGCGCGATCACAGCGCCGACTTTATCCGGCAACATGTTGGCCAGATATCCGGCTTGGAATCAGCCCATGGCTATTCAGCGAATACTCACCGACAACCGTCCCGTAGCTCCCGCCGAAGAAGTTGATTAGCGCCTCTTCTCCATCGATCATGTTCTTCAGGTATTCCATGTCGCGGATGAGAGTCGTGGTCCCCATCCACTTGAGGGTATCGGCGCCCATGTTGCGAGAGCATTGACCTGCCTGGAGCGCCATGAGACGCGATGTCTCCCGCTGCTGATGCACAAGCACAGCCGTTCCCTCCGCAGATAGGGAGTCTTCAGGCACTTCGAACGTCCTCTCCAGGACAGTATTGCCCACAGCATGATGCCGCGTGACCGCATCCCCCCAGCAATTGACAGCTGGCTGAGTACGCCCGATCCCGCGCGGATCCCAGCAGATAATGTCAAACCGCCCACCGACGAGTTCGCGGACCATCGCGCCCTGGGTTTGGCAGAACAACCGTCCTGAGGCTCCGGGACCGCCCGGGTTGGTATATACCGAGCCGAGGCGCGGGCCTGCGGCAGGATCGGCGGGAACCTTGGCCATCGACAGGATCGTTTGTCCCTCCGATGGGTGGTCATGGTCGGTGGGGACACTAGATAAGCCGGATTCATCATACAAGCCTACCTGACTCTTGCGCACAGAACATTTGGCTCGTCGAAGCAAGGTTTCCAAGCGATAGGACCCTGAGCTTTACCGCGGGAGAAAACGATCCAGCCGGCTATGACAAGGAGGCCGCCTAGGACGACTATCGGCTCGATGAGCCCGAATCGCTGCCTGCGCATTGTACGGGTCTCAGACCTCGTTCTCAGTTGCGCCTTATCTTCAGACATGCTACGTGCAGTGCTCGGAACAAAGGAGAAGGCTATTCTCAGACTGCACTACCAGTATCGAAGTGGAGGTATGAACCGGTGAAATCCGTCGGAAGGGATGTAGCGGGAAAAGGCCGATCAGGGCTCAGCGCGGGGCGTCCACGTGGGTGATCCGCCGATACAAATAGCCGGAAGATCTCACCGCTCGGGGGGATCTCGCCATACCATCTATTACCTACGCTCCGTCCTCATGGCGGAGCACAGCTACATGGACGCTGAGGACGCGTCGAGCGAGACCAGCACACCCTCCAATGCGCAGGATCAGGCGTCACCGGGTCAGGGCGTAGTAAAAAAGCCGGTGCAAAGGAGCCGTTTGGCGTAGGTCTTGGCCAACGAGCTTCGCGCTGACGAGTCCAGGTGTCTCCAGTGCAGAAGGGACAAGGTGCGCCCGTGAGACAGGGGAATCTGTCAGATACTGACCCTTCAGGTCAGGTGCACTCGCGCGACTCCGACCGAACCCATATGCGACCGGTGTGGTGAGCCGTTCTTGACGACATGAGCTGACAGCAGGCCGACTCGACTATACCTGCGCTCTGCCGAGTACCCATATCAAGCGCGGTAGACCGCCAAAACGTCGTATATCGGGGTACGTCCCCTGTATGCTGCAGAGCTGACGAGGTAGAACTGAGCCCGACAAGGGCGCTATGCGACCGCCAGCCTCCGTACCTTGGCCTATCGCGAGTCAACAACGACCTCCCGGGCACCTGTTCGCAGATCCAGGCCGGCAATCAAGCGGGCACCACACGTATCACCCCCAGGGTCTGCCGTCGATATCGAGCTTGTCACAAAGCTTCGGGTATCAGGCCAACTCGATGAACGCGATACATTCGCGGCACGGCGCCGAGGCAGAATCCATCCGGACTGGGTCCTTTCCGGAACCACAGCGCCCTGGGCTAGACAGGGCCGGCAGCTCATCGGACCGACACCTCTCGTCGCATCTTGAGATCAGCGGATACCTCGATCCTACTGAGGAGACTCAACCACAAGGACCGTTCTTCCACAACACGCCCGCGCACGCCAGTGGCGCCGATTTCCCCCCACACGCCAGGAGCCCCGGCACAGTCGACCCAGGTGGGCGACTTCATCGAGTACCGATGTGCGGACTGACATGACAGTCACACTGGGTCTCATCAGTGCGATCGAGGCGCAAGGCTTGGTAGCATTGTGAGTCCTCGAAACAACTGGTCTGATAGCGCAGGTTCCACGAGAAGATGAACCCTCACGTCGCCATCCTGGACCCACAACGTGGGTGCAACTTCATACGAAGGCTGATCCCGCAGTACATACGATGCGGTACCTTCGAGCGACTTCGCCTCTGCTGTTCTCGGCGGTGCTCGCCTGTTCATCTTTCTTCTACCAGCGTCAGGTCCACGCGCCGCTACTGAGCTCGGCGCATACCCTGCTCGACTCTGCGATCGTGAACGGCGACGGAGATGTAACGGTAGTCCAGAGTCTCATGATACTGACGTATTGGAAGGTGAGTCTTGTGTGACCCTGGACTATGCTGACTATCGAAGCGGCCATCTGACCGGTCCGCGTGGCGAAAGATCGGCATTGCGCTGCGTACCGCTTACCAGCTGTTCTGGCACATCCCACGGCAGGATCCCCTGCCGGAGGACGAGCTTCGAGCACGTCATTTACTGGTGCGTTTCCGGGCCATGGCCTGCGCGTTCTGGCTGAACACCACAGAATGCCGAGAGAGCGTGGTATTGTGAGTATCAATCTGGCTCCTTATAGCGAGTCTGCCTAACATCTTAGGTCTCTTCTGTGCGTGATTTCGACAACCCGCGTAACCCTATATATGCTGATCTTCTGCGTAAAGGCTTTGACAGAGGGTGAGTCAAGGTGCGATCGACGGGCGCTGACGAGCAGACTCTCTCAGACATTCGGTCTGCCTATCACGATCCGGCCTAACGAGATGGGCGACGTATGTGATCGCGTGACTTGATTTCAGCGGGATGCTGACGCAGTACAGGCGGAGAGTTGGGCATTGCAGCACTTGCACTTGGGTCGATCGGTCGATCTTCATCTGGCTTGCTCCATACAGTGGGTTACGCCGGTCATGACAACACGGCGCTGACCGGCAGGGTCTGCAAGCTTAAGGAGGCTTGGGCGACTGTCAAGGGTGCCAATCCAAACAGTCACGGATATCTCGAAAGTGCGGCAGAGACGTTCGTGGAGCAGTGCGAAGCCCTCTTGTCAAAATGGTACACCTCTAGAGGTGAGTTCATAGAGCGAGGGCGTCGCTGAACGGACAGCACCCGGCGACTTCGAGCCCGAGGCGGAAGGTGGGATCCGGTGGTCGATTCTCGACTTCTTGTTCATCCTACAACGGTACCTGCTTGAGCTGCAGCCGGACGATCTGGGCCGCCGGGAAATCTGCCTCAACACGTGCGACCGGATTGTGGCGCAAATCGAGATTCTTGCAGAAAAGGGCGACCTGAACGTGATGCAAGACACGGCAAGCTGCATGACGAGCAGCTTGGTGGTGTTCCTTCGCAAGGTAAGCTGGGTCCAATGCACCCCAGGATCCCGCTGAAGAGCAGATTCTGCCCAATTTGGCCACGAACCGCAAAGCCGTGGTGGTGTCCTACCTTCAACGGATACTGCTGGCGCATCTTCGAGTATCAGGCAGCGACGATGATGTCGCAACCGCCTATGTCGCTCGCTTCGTGCGACGTGTCCTGGATTCCATCGTGATGACGAGCCGCCCGCCATCACCGAGAAATTTGCCGTCGACAGGATCTGGCAGCGACATCAGCAGACCAGACCCGTATCTGCATCATCAGAACGGCTCAAACACCGGGCTGAACGCCTTTGACTCAGATCTCTGGCTTCAGCTAGTGAGCGAGCCGCGGCCGCGCTGTTACATCCAGGTGCTCACGATCTCAGGAAGGCTTCATGCAGCGGCCGGACGTGCAGGTCTCGATGGCGCCCGAGCTCGAGATCTCGGACAGCCAGTATTGGTGAGCATCTAGCGGTCCGGATATGCCGAGCTGTACCGCTGACGAAGCAGGGCTATGCTGTTCCCAACAGAAGCATCTGGCGATCAGCAGTTCACAGGCTAGCAAAGGCTAACTAGCCTCTTGATTACGCGATGTGACCGCTCGCGACCGTGGTTGCTTCGACCATCTGGAATCCGGTGACGAGGAGCGATCTGAATCATATGCATCGCTATAACTGTCCTGCCTGATTAATCGGCTTCGCAGGGGGAGTTGTGATTTTGAAAGTCAGAACCTTTCACCCAAAGACGTCGGTCGCGAATCGTTCCGCCCGCAGCCCGGCGAACCAATCGTCGGCGGACAGAGAGCCTGGCTTGCAGTGCTCGGTGTACAGCTTCTTCAGCACATCCTCGACACTGTTGGCGACCTTCTTTGAGCCACAGAAATACAGCTTGGCTCCTTGTTTGCTGAACAGCGGCCCAACCTCCTCTCGATCGAGATAGATGCGGTCCCTGGCGAGTTATCAGCCGGATTCGCACGTCGCTTCCGAGTGACGTACTGGATGTGCTTGCAGCCCTTGGACTTCTCAGGCATCTTGGAGAAGGCGTAGCGGACCGATACGACGCCGTCCGCTTCCCATTTTGCCATCTCGTCATCGTACAGAGCGTCCTGATCGGGGCTGTGGCAGCCGAAGAACAGGACCGCAGGGCCGACTTCACGACCTGCGGATCTGGGAAGTCAGTCGTGACTCTCTGGATGAGATGTGTCTGCACGCACTTCTGGAGAGCTCGCTCCTGGATGAATGCGCGGAAGGGGGCGATGCCGGATCCAGCTGCGCCCAGTATGATTGGGATCTTGGGGTCGAGCGGTAGATGGAAGTTACCGCTCGAGGGTCTCACGCCGATGTGAACTCGGCTGCCCGGTGACAGATTCGAGAGGTAAGTGGTGGCGGCTCCGTGATACATTGTACCGGAGCCGGACATGTGCGGGGCTTGGAGGATCGACACGGTCAGACTGGCTTGTCGGGGATTCTCCAGCGGGGACGAGCTGATAGAGTACTGCTGTCAGCGATGCCGACGACGTAGACGTACCTGTCGGATACGCAGGGGAGGCAGGGCCAGCAGGAAGTCAGACAACGGCATGTCCAACTCGGGCAGTCTCTCCAAGAGGTCCAGTAAGCCAACACGCTTGTCCGCCAGCTCCGCCTGGTACACTTCCGGCTTGGACAGCTCTACCAGTGTCTCCTTGTCCATATCATTCTTGGCGTATGAGGCCAAGCGCTGAACCTGGCGAAGCGACACCGGTTGCCCCAGCTCGACAAAGCCCGCGAACAGGTCGGCCGCGGAGACCGGCAAGTCGAGCGGGAGGCTCAACTTGCGCGTGCCCGCCGAAAGCCGGACCATGTCGTCTGGGTGAAGATCAAACCTCGCCAGTGCCCGCCTAACGAACGCAGGAGGCGAGACTGGCAAGAACTCGAGGTAGTCGCCGGCTCGGTACTCGGCACCGTCGGGCAGCTCGAAGACGATGTGGCGCTTCACATCGGTCCCGCCCTTGGTAATGACCGTGTTGCTAATGACCTTGCCTTCGCTCAGCGAGTCGTACTGCAAGATACGCTGGCGTTCCTGCTTGTTGATCTGGACAGAGAGTGCTTCGGTCTCAGTCTTGGCGGGAGGGTGCGAACCCAAAGTCTCCATCAACTTCGCCTCCCAGTCGTCAAAGTGGTCGAACAAGTCCGCCGAAGAAGCGTTCCCCTCGCCTCTAGCGAAAAGGCGCTCGCCGCCGAGCTTCTCCAGCTGCTCGTCGATGAAACGAGGTACAGCGTGGTAGGTCGAAGCCCAGTCGGGATGACCACAGCCGAAGACGGAGTACTTGACCCCTTTGGCTGAACCCTCGGGTGCAGTCTTAAGCCACTGATAGAAGAAATTGGCGTCATCGGTCGGCTGGCCTTCGTAGCTGGCGGTGATGATGGCCACCTGGCCTTCGGTGGGCAAGTGTCCGGAAGCCTGCTCGTTCAGGTGCATGATGCTGGTCGACCTGCCCAGCGATGAAGCAGTGTCCGCGAGCTTTTCCGCGAGAGCCTTGCAAGTGCCAGCGTTCGAGCCTGATTGTCAGCTGGGTCAGGCGGGGATAAGCCAACGTACCGTAGAGGATCGTGAGCTTGGGTCCGTCCTGCTTGGCAGCAGGTGTCGTGGTAGCTTTCGCGTGCTGTTCCTCGTTCTTGACGGGCATGCCAAGCGACTGCGATAGGTTGCGATCCTTGCGCAGACGCGCACGCATGAAGAATCCCGTCGGCTTGATGGTGAGTGTCGACTTGATGGCCAACTCGTAGTTGGTGTTGTCAGGTCGGACATCAAAGTTCTGGAAGATCTGCGATTGTCAGACAACGCATGGAGCAGGGCTAGGAGGCTTACAGCAGCCACGACGAGGAGCGACTCTTGCCAGGCAAATGGTCGGCCGATGCAGGCGCGCATACCGTTACCGAAAGGCTTCCACGCGTCAGGAGGAAGGTTGACGAACCCGCCGTTGAGCATGCGTTCGGGCCGGAATGCTTCGGCATCGTCGCCCCAGACGGAGGGGTCCCGGTGCAGGGCATCCAGGATCACCATGATCGGATTGCCCTTCTTCACCTCGTACTTGCCCGCCAGGACTTCGGTGTCTTTGATCGGGGTGACGGAAAAGGCCGGAGCCGTCGACTTGAGTCGCAGGGTCTCTTTGAGCGCGGCGTCAATGTACTCGAGCTTGGCTAGGTGTTCGAAGCGGATCGGTTCGGCACCGCAAACCCGGTCTACCTCCTCTCGGATCGCAGCGACGCATGAAGGGTTCTTGAGAAGGAAGTAGAAGAGGAACGACAACATGCCGGAAGTGGTCTGCGGTCAGCGGCGGCCCAAATTATCGCCTCACTTCGTGTCCAGCAATGAGGAAGGTGACGAGCTGGAAACGGATGTTGTCGGGGCTGAGTCCCTTGCCGGTCACGGGGTCCCGGCCGTTCAGCATAGCATCGAGCAGATCGCCCTTGTTCTCCCCGGATGCTTTCCGCTCTGCAACGAGCTGGGTGTCAGCCACTGGTACTCAACTCATCACGTACCTCATCGGCAATCTGATGCTGCAGGGCGATATCCTCTTCGTATCGCTTGTTGGCCGTCTTGTACATCCAGGCTGTCCCCGGCAATCGACGAAGTCGCTCCCCCGAGGCCAAGAGTGATCTTCCCATGGCGGCCACCATGGGATGGTCTGTCTGGCTGTAGAACGAGTTGTACCTGTGAGAGAAGGTGCACAACGCAATCGTGTCGAGCGTGAGACGAGTGAAGTCCGCAGGCACATCGATCGGCTCATCGCCAAAGCGCGCCCACTGCTATGTCAGTACACCTTGCCGGAGACGTAACGGACCTTCTGCAAGAGCTGAGAAGCGATGTCCTTCATGCCGTCGAACATGTTCCTAATCGACAGCGGGCCGAAAGCGGGCACGAGAATGCGGTGGGCAATCGCCCAATTCTCCTCGTCGCCGCGGGCTGTGAACAGGCCTAGATACTTGAGTTTATGCCCAGAAGACGCGGCATGGACTCACCATCTCCAGCGAGATTCCGCACCTGTTCCAGCGCTCCGCCCACTTTCTTCTCGAACCTCTTTTGGTCACATACTTCATGCACCAATTCGCGGCTTCCAACCATGACCACTTCCCTACCCATCATGTTCAGCTGGACAATGTCTCCATACTGCTTGAGAAGGTTCGTCATGGACTCGATGGGCTGCTTCGGGTCGAGTTCGAACGTGTTGCCGACCACCGGCTTCGCAGGCGGCTGCGGTATCCGCTGTAACCCGCTCATCTTTGCTCGAGTAGACAGTGATGAGTACGATGCATGAATCTCCTCTAGCCCACCGTGTATATATACGTTCCCACGCCGAGAGGAGCGGTGTCTTTGCCCGCAACCAGTGCCGGTCACTGCTTGAACCGGAGTGCTATTCTTCGTGCATCCTGCGGCGCCGCGGCGAGTTGAGACCGCGTTGATCGGAGCCCCGCCCTCGCGGCGGCCGCCTTCCGGCCGCCGGGGGGCCCCTGGTTGAACGCCACGTCGCAAGATTTCTCACGGTTCATGCATCCAGTTTGGTCCCATGCATGCATGGTTCGGTCGTACAGTCACATACATACGTACGAGGCTCGATTCCCACTCCGCACGATTGGCCGGGTTTGGCTTGGCTGCCGACGTTGGGGCCATCTGGTGGAGGCTTTGAGGTATGCGATCGGCGGGGCGTCCCGGCGGCATCCGGGGTTCGCTTGCGGTGTGGGCTTCCCTGAGCGGCGGAAATGCCCGACATGCACATCTCGTGACTGCCGCATTCGCTTGGCAGAACGGGAGTGGGGTCCAATGACGTCGACGTCGCGATCCTAACCGCCTGCTTTTTCGGGCAGCTCGGCAGGGTGCGCATTTCGGTCGAGATGACCTCGGTTGTTTGTCCGACATTGGGTTTGGCGCTAGCGTGTGGTGTGAGCCCTGGACAGCAGGGTTGAACGCAGGCTCCCCCGGTGGGCAAGCGGGGGCACCCAGAAGGCGCCCATGTGCTCCGAAAAGGGGTGCTCGGGGCGCTCTCGGGGCGCCTGCGACAGAACCGTGATGGCCTGCGCTATATATTCGGGCTTCACGGCCATCCCGTTCACGCACTCCCCCTCGACCGAGCTCTAAGCAAGATGCAGAACGATAAGGAGTACAAGTCGCAGCTTCACATAGATCACCGAGACAATGTGCCCGGGGCTCGAGACGATCCTTCCCTGGACAACGACACGGTTGCCGACCGACCCGCACCGGTCGGTCGAAGGGCTTCCACGGGAGTCAATGTTATTCAGAACCCGCTCAAGGTGAGTATAGAGCTAGGCTCTTGTGAGGGCCTCGGCTGATTGGACAGCGCTATGCGCCCGAGAAAGTCGTGCAGGATGCACACGAGTTCTGCCGGACGCACGACCTGGCCGAACACGCCGATCTCTTTGGCCGAGCGGCCCTTGTCGCGCGAAACCCCAAGAACTTCACCTCGATCCCCGGCTTGACGGAGGACGAGCTGTACGCCCTTCAGTACGAGAAGGACCACAAATGGCACGGCCCCAAGATGCTCTGGTTCTCGATCGCCCTGTGCGCCATCGGTGCCGCGACCCAAGGCTGGGACCAGACCGGTTCAAACGGTGCCAACCTGTCCTTCCCTGAGGAGTTCGGCATCACCGGCGAAGGCAGGAACGAGTGGATCGTCGGTGCCATTAACTCGATCATCTTTTTGACAGCTGGCTGCATGTGAGACGGCATCTCGTTGGTCACATAGTTCAGGCGCTGACCAAGCAGTGGCGCATGGATCGTCGACCCGCTGAACCACTACTTCGGACGACGTGGAGAGATCTTCATCACGGCTGCATGCCTGACGGCTACACCCATCGCTTCCGGCTTCACCCACACATGGCAAGAGCTGTTCGCCGTCCGATTCGTCATGGGCATCGGAATCGGAGCCAAGAACGCCACGGTCCCCATCTTCTCCGCCGAGCTCGCCCCTGCTCGCATTCGAGGCGCGCTCGTCATGTTCTGGCAGCTCTGGGTCGTCGCTGGTATCTTCCTTGGCTTCTGCGCCAACGTCATTGTCAAGGTACGCGGATATGCAGAGGATGCGCTAACGACCAGGACACTGGAAGGATCTCGTGGCGACTGCAGCTCGGCTCGGCATTCATCCCGGCATTCATTCTCTTGGTCGGAATCTACTTCACCCCCGAGTCACCGCGGTGGTTGATGAAGCACGGCAAGTACGCTAAGGGCTTCCGATCGATGTCGCGCATCCGGTCCCACCCCATCATTGCCGCGAGGGACTTCTACTACTCGCACGTCATTTACGAGGAGGAGCTCGCTCTTACCGCCGGATCCAACTACTTCAGCCGTCTCTGGGACTGCTTCCGCATCCCTCGTATCCGTCGAGCCAACTACGGCGCCACGACCGTCATGCTGGCTCAGCAGATGTGCGGTATCAACAGTGAGTCTGAGTACGGCGGGATCCAGGCTAATGGCAGTTATCTCGTTCTACTCTTCGACCATCTTTACCGATGTCGGCTACCAGCCTACCCAGGCTCTTTACGCGTCTTTGGGCTACGGTGCGGTTCAGGTCGTCTTCACGATTCCGACGCTGTTCATGATCGACACGGTCGGTCGCCGCAGGCTCTGCCTGATTGTGAGTCAATCGAAAGGTGTACAGCGCTAACTGGCAGACTTTCCCGTTGATGTGCATTTTCCTGCTTGCAGCGGGATTGTCGCTCCTCAAGACCACTGGTCCCGCTCCAGCCCGAATCGGCCCGGTCGTTCTGTGAGTCCGGTCTCTCTTGCTTGTGGAGCCTTGGTTGACCGACAGCTTCGTCTACCTCTTCACGATCTGCTACTCGCTCGGCGAGGGACCTGTTGCGTTCCAGTACTCGGCTGAGGTCTTCCCCACCATCCAGCGAGAGCAAGGCATGGCTTGGGCTGTCTTCATCAACAACTTCTTCGCCGGTGTCCTCAGTCTGACATTCCCTCGAATGAGGTCCGTTATGACTCAGACGGGTGCTTGTAGGTGTCTTGGCGTCACTGTCGGAGGACACGGCTGACATCGAATCAGTCGGCTTCTACGCCGGCCTGAATCTGATCGCATGGGGCATGGTATACCTCTTTGTTCGCGAGACCAAGCAGTTGACACTCGAGGAACTTGATCGTGAGTGCCTCCGCAATGGCTCGACAGCCAGAAGCTGACCCAGCGTAGAGGTCTTCTCGGTTCCAACCTCGCAGTTCGTGTCGTACGAGACCCGAGTGCGAGTTCCTTGGTTCTTCAAGCGATACTTCTTCTTCCAGAAGCATCTCCCCGAGCCCGCTCCCATCATTGGTTCTGCGGACGACGACGACGACCGCCAGGAGTCTGGTCTCAAGGCATAATTTGTTGCCTAGGAATTGCCGACGGCGCCAGTCATGCCTCCTGTGACCTATCTGTGGATCGATTTCCGCCTCTGTGTATCGATAATACCGAATGCATCTCCTTGTCCGGTCTCTCATCTCTAGCGTGAGGCCTCATTATATAACATGTTTCGCATCTTCGGAATCGCTCGCTCGGACGGTCTACTGGGCCGGTCGGAGTGCACCTCCAGCGACCATTCCGCCTGCGACGGGCCGCATGAGCTTGTTGGCCTTGTCCTCGACAACAAACGACGCGAGGAGCTTCTCGTTGCTGTTCCTAGTTCGAACATCGTCGATACCGTAGTACTTCGCCGTAGCGTTCTGGCGGGTGAAGAAGAGCTCGACTGCTGATCAGTGCGATCCGCAGGAAACAGACTTACAGTAGCCGCGCGTGGCGCCTTCGGTCCACTGGAGCTCTTCGTTGCCGGTCGCATTGACGAGCTGCTGCTGAATCTTATCGTAGTATGCTCGCGGGTAGGGAGCGTTGGCGGTCGAGTTGTATCCGAACGATGAGGGCGACGACACAGCAGTACCGGCGAACTCAACGCCAAGCGCGCCGTCGCCAGTGTTGGGGTTGTATCCGGTCCTGTTGTCATAGGCAAGGTCCGAAACCCAGTTGGCGCTGACCCTTCAGCGATGTCGCGATCATAGAAGGGACCTGCTCACTGCGAGTCACCCGAGATGACCACCACGTTGTCAATCTTGTTGTCCTTGATGGTGTCCAGGACACGCTGTCGGTTGGCGGTGTATCCGTCCCAAGCATCAACATCGTCATATGTCTGCAGGTGCGCGACTGCTGTCAGCATTCCACTCAGCATGGACGTACTTACAGACGATCTGCTGGCCCAGGATCTTCCACTGCGAACCACGCGTGGACGCATTCTTCATCTGGCTATAAAGCCAGTGCTCCTGCCGGCCGCCCATGAGCGATCGCGCCGAGTCGTTCTTGATTGCCTCGACGTCGTCGGTGTTGTAGTACAGGTCGGTCAAGTCTCGGTTGTACTGCCTCGTGTCGAGCATGATGAGGTCGGCAAGCGTGCCGAACTTGAATGTTCGCCAGATACGCAGCGAGTCGGTCGTGTCGACCGTTCGGATGGGCAGCCACTCAAAGTACGCCTTGACGGCGTTGGCCTTGCGCTGAGTGAACGACACACCTTCGTACGTGCCCGCACGGGTGTCGTTCGAGTCGGCCGAGCCGGCCTTCCAGGTATTGTCCGCGACTTCGTGGTCGTCCCAGATCAGCTGCCACGCGTGCGTCTGGTGCAGCAGCTGCAAGTCGAGGTCGGACCGGTAAGTTTTGTACCGCGTACGATACTCGTCCAGCCTGAAAATCTCCTTGTTCGGCTGAGGGACGCGGCCACTACGGCGTCAGCCTAAAGTTCCACAAGCGCACTCACATGTCCCGGCCATCACCGTAGCAAGCATAATAGTCCGAGCACCCGTCCCCCTGGTACTCGTAGATGTAATCTCCGACGTGAACGGCATAGTCGACGGCGTCTCGGCGGGCAGTGTTGCCGTAGGCGTTGAAGAAGCCGAAGGGGTAATTCGAGCACGAGTAGACCCTGCCATCAGCCTTGAGCTTCCAAGGCGGACTCACGCAAACGAGACGCTGTCGACAGTGGTGTCGTCTTCGTGGGGAATGGTTTTAAATCTGCCAACGGGAGAGGCATTGTTCTTGTCGGCACAGTTGACGAAGCGGTAGTAGTACGTCTCCTTGGGAGAGAGACCGCCAGCCTCGACTTTGTAGGAGTAATCGACGTCGGACGTCGTCCACACCTGGTTTGAGGTGACAAGCTCCGTCCAGGATCCATTGGTCTTGGACACCTGATACTCCAAGCAGACGGGTCGCGAGTCCTCCGATGCCATCACAGGGTGAGTCCAGAGAATGACCGAGTTAGGCCCTGCGACTCAGCTTGTGCGTTGCAGACCCCGCGCACCGCGACTCACAAGGGTCCCCCGAGGCAACGCCGTAAGGGAAAGACAGCTGGCCATCGTAGTACTCCCATCGCTTGTGCTGAGCGCGAACCACATCCCGTCGCACCTCAAGCTGAGGTACCTGGAACGAAGGCGAGTTGTAAGCCAGGTTGGCATGAATGTCAGCCAGCGCTGTGGCGCTGAGCGCCGAGAGCGCAAGCAGGTGCAGCATACTGTCTAACTAGAGGTTCCGGGAACACTGCGCTGCATACGGGCAAGCTTTTGTACCATTTGTTACTGACTCTAGGGCACGTTTGCGCGGCAGCATGGGCAAATCATGATGCAGTGATTTGCACACGTTCCACATTTCTCTTTAGCCGGGCGGTCAAATGCCCGAACATTAGCCACTCTCGGCATAGTCCTTCTTGGCGTTATATTTCAAGACAAGTCCCTGAGGAGAGCCACAAGGTGTCAGACATCCAAATGATCGCAGGACTGAGGTACCAGTGGCGAGTTGCGCCATTAAGGCGAGACAGGAACCGTTGCTCTCAGCTCGATTTGGCTCCGGGGCGGGCGGTCCATCTGTGGTCCTCTTGAGCGATCGGTGACGAGCCCTGCACCACAGCGGTGAGTATGCCTCATTGCGAACAAGACTACCTGATCTCAAGCGGACAAGAGGCAGGTCATCACGCTGAGCCTCACACTCCCCGGACATATGACCGCCAAAATGAAATCTGAGTCTGAGCAGTGCTCCCGGCAGAGACTGTGTGCCTTCCAACGTGAAACGGGACCAGAGCCGGAGGACGTCTCACAGACAACCACCCGAGTTACTATTGCAGAAAAGATCATGACCCTGCCTGGGCCAGGAAGCCACTGCATGTAGGCTCATGACCAGTAGCGCTCTGCACGGATGGCTCACTGAGAGGCGGCGACAAGCAGTAACACCATGCTAAAGGACCGGAGGTTGCCGGCTGTATCCGATGTTGTTCCGAGCGTCGGATTTGACCGATGGCGAGCGAGCAAAGGACGCGAGATGGTTATCATGTGAGCCTTCCGAGCAGGTGTTTGCACTTGTACTCAAGCAAATCGCCTTGTCCACTGTATCACTATGGTAAAGGCTTCGCGTGATGACGAGACGACGCCGCTGTTGGGTCCGCCGCCCAAGAAGAAGACCGGCTTCTTCCCGCCTATCCAGAGGGTCTTTTTCACCTCCTTTCTGATCGCCATGTCCTTCTCGTTCACCCAGACGCCGCTCATCTACGCATTCCGGATCATGACGTGCGAAGAGTACTACAAGACACACGACTGGACCGGCGCCGGTGACAGGTGTGCAATCAAGCAGATCGAAGCGGAGACCGCGAGTGCAGTCGCGCTCGTCGGCGCCAGTACGACGGCGTTCAGTGCGTGTTGGTTGTGACCCGCTGAAGTGCGCACAAGCTGATGATACGTGGCAATCATCAACGTGTTTGTAACGGGCTGGTGGATCAAACGCTTCGGCGTGAAAGCGGCGCTCTTTCAGCAAACTGGCTGGGCGGCAGCACGGAACCTGACCCAAATCTACGCGCAAACCCTGGGTGGCCGCCTCGGTGTCACGATCATCCAGAGCACGCAGGTCTTCAATGTCATGGGCTCCGGCGGAGGCTATGCTCTGGCCGCAAACGCGTTCATCGCCGTGCTAGCTGAGCCGGAGGAACGTACGGCGTTATTTGGCATGCTCGGCGGCATGCAGATGCTCGGCAGCGCAGCGGGCTTTGTCCGTAAGTGTCAGCTAGCCAGTCCCGGGCAGAGTGTTGATCCAGTGTAGTGGGTGGGTTAGCATACCGATACATCGGCACTCTTGCGCCGTTCCAGATCGCATTCGCCTTCCTCTGCATCTCAACCCTGTTCGGACTACTCTTCCTGCCTTACATCCCGCCTGACCAGGCCGAGAATGCTGCCGCATCCAAACCTAAATCGACGGGCATGTTTGGACCCCTCAAGCTGTTCGCGCCGCGCAAGGTCGACGTCGGAGGCCAGGTCAAGCGAGATTGGAACCTGACGCTTCTCGGCGCTGGCGCATTTTTCAGCGTTTTCGCGACGGGCTATGTCCCCATGGCTCTACAGCTGGTAGGAACCAATGTCTTCGGCTTCCAGCCGACCGAGAGCGGCATCATGCTGGTAAGTGACGCAAGATGAACCCAAAAAGAGAGAGCTGAAGGACAGTCCTGGGCATTGTTGATGAAGGCGTTCTTCCTGTCCATCTGCTTTCCGCGGATCATCGCCTCTGGACGGCGGATGCTTTCCCGTAGGGTCGACAGGGCGGCGGGCGGCGGACCAGCGTCTCCGGCAGTGGAGGACAGACCGGACGATCCTGCCGAGGCGGATCTACCAGCAGTGACTGGCGCGCCGCAGGAAGAGCTGGCACGCAAGCCGACCGACGCCGTCCACGGCTCGACATTCGACCTGCATTTCCTGCAGTGGTCCATCTTCCTGGACGGAATCCTGACGTCCGGGGTCGCGCTCAGCACGCAAGGATGGCACATGTACCTCGCGGCCACGATTTTGCCCTTTGCCAGCGGGACCGGGCCGGCGGCCAAGGGAGTCGCGCTCGACTTCGTCGCCCCGGAGGAGCGATCGGACGCGCTCTCGGGAATCGCTTTGATCGAGAAACTCGCGTACATCTCCACAATCGGCGTCTTTGGCTACGCATTCTCGTATCTCAGCGAAGTCGGCCACCCCATGCTGATCTTCATCGCCAATGCTGTAAGTGTTCTTCGGGACTACGCGGTGACGATGCTGATATTTAAGGCCGTGGCGATGGTGGGATTTGTCCTCCTCATTCCAGTCAGGATGCCTCGGGAGGGCTCGATCCGTATCTGAGTGAGGGGCGTGAACTGCTGTGCGGGCCACGCCGGCCCAATGGAGTGGGACCAGTTGTAGTTGTCAGCGGTGTATCGTTAGCTGTGCCAGCATATCTAGCACGCCCATGTATCAATGATGAGGATTTCGCCTGGGAAAGACATGTGTTGCATACTACGGTGTCATGCAGATGGTATAGAAGATATTGGCGTAAAGAGATCGTGTGGCGTCACTTCCTGACTTGGTCCAGTCTCACTACCGCTGTCAGACCGGCTCTTCACTATGTCCCTGGCAGACTCACGCATAATCGGACCACATTGGCAGGGCGTACTCCAGGGCAGACGGGCCTAGAGGGTCTGGGTGTTTTGGCGGTGTTCTTGCCCGTGGTGGCTCGAGGCGGATGTCTACGAGCGTCAGCAAGACACTGCACGTGAGTGGTTAATCGACAGCTCACTGAAGTAAGAGGCCGCTTTGCAGAATGCGACAGTGAGATGATTCGCAGCTGGCCAAGTTGCGCGATGCTTGTCCAGCAGATTGAGCAGGATGCCGAACAAGGGCTCGACCTCTGCGCGGTGCAGCTCGCCCTGCTCGTAGCATAGGATGAGCAGGTGACCGCAGGTGACAATTTTGCGGATCTGACCCCAAGCGGGTCCGAGCTGCTGAGAGTCGGACAGGGCCTGGTACGTCCACAGAATCTGGGAGAGTGCGCGCCCGAGGACTGCTAGTGACGAGGCGCCTAGCGTTGGATGACCAATACACCGGCCCCGTAGGAGAACGTAAAGCCTGCACCGTCAATAGGAGGTGGAGATCAGAGCGAGAATGGCTTACCAGTTGAAGCGGACATTGGCCCAAGAAAGCAGTACTCTCGGAGCGCCGGCCGTCAACGAGGCTCGCAGAGTCGCCTTGAACGGTAACCATGACGATTCTTTGGCCAGGACAAACTCTGGGGAAGTCGTGTCCCGCGTCGAATGGTGCAGGTCTTCCAACAGCTGAGACTCGAGAATCGTGACTCGAGTCAGCATCTCTGGGATCGATGTGGCTGTGAAGGGGTCAATGTCGAAGGATGACCATGGCATGTATGGCGGCTCGTCCGTGATGGTCGAGATGTTGCTGTGGTGGATATCAGCACGATCGGAATGCCGTTGTCATTGGACAACAGACGTGTCCTGGTAGAAGCAGCTGAAGAACAACTTGTCGACCTGATCTGAGGGTGTGTAGAGCGCGGCCGTTTCCTTCCGGTGCAGACCCATCTCCTGTACGTTCCACGCCATGGTCTTCAACAGGTCTCGGACCTCGGATGCTCCTCCACAGGCTGCGCCGAAGGATGCCAGCGCGTGCAGCGCCCCTTAAGCCGTTAGCCTAGTCTACGAGGTGGGCCATTCATGGCTCACAGAGAGCAGCGGTGCTTGGCCGGTTCCACTTCTGCAGCTCCTCGCACGCCATGCGGAAGTAAGTGACGTCCTCGCGATCCTCTTCCTCCCCGTTGGCCTGCACATCCTGGTGTCCGTCGATGCCCTTCTTGGTTCTTGCCAGGGTAAAGCTGGCGAGGCAGAAGCAGGCGTGCAAGAGCGCCTTGTGGTCGTCGGTGAGCGAGTTGGGCAGAGCGCGGTACCGCTTGTAGATCTCGGTGAGGCGGGATGGCGAGATGAAGTCGAGGTGGGTCACCGACGGCGACGTCTCGAGGAACGTGATCAGCGAGTCTTCGTACTCTTGCAGCAAAGGTGCGGGCAAGAGGGCGGCGGCGCGGAAGCGGGACAACCTTGCGCGGTCATCGATGTGCAATTGCAGGTCGTATCCCGCTGCGAGCGCACATGATCAGGCCCGAGGTTGTACGTGCGTAGATATAGTGCTCGACTCACCTCTGTGGATGCACCACTGGGCGACAGCATCCTCTATATCCCTTATCGGCCTCGCAGACCGGGGTGCGAAGTGATGTAGTCTCGGCTTGCTGGCTGGTGGTCTGGGAATATCCACAGATCCGGACCGATCGCGCTTCGCAGCCGACACCCTGCCATGCATGCATGAGCGCTATCTCTGGCACTGGGGCTGGTGCGCTTCGTCCAGGCTCACCTGTTTGGCCGGGCCTTCTCTCTGACTTCGCAGCTGGCGGCCGTGCCAGCGGCCTGGCAGGGATCACAGGGCGTTCCGCCCGTGCATTTTATTCTCCGGCTGCGGCACGATTCGCAGGCTTTCGAGATACGCTTTTTCGGGACCCGGACGGGCACGTCCAGGAGATGCGTGGGCGGACCCGAGGGTCCAGGGGCTGCACTACTGTAGTCGGGATGCGGGGCGTGCTGCATGCCCGCAGGATCTGCGACCGATCTCGGATAAAGCGCCAATGCAGGATGTATACCTGGGTAACTTGTGGATGTAACCAGAAGTGAGTCTGTCAGACCCTGGACGACGTTCCGCGCGTAGCTCCCGGGCAACGACCCGGACGGAGGATATCCGGCCGGGTCACCGCTGACGGCATCCCAAGACACTGCTTGTTCTGACATGGATCTGCCTGCGCTGCTTGCGGCCTATGCATTTCATGGCCAGCTGAAGACTATCAGGGATGAGTGGCAGAGGGACAGATCTATCACGGGAAGTTGGAGGATCCATCGCTTGCTTGATTGTCTCGCCTCAGATTAACGTCTTTGTGGACGACCACCCGCCTCCGGCGTACCTTCTCTGTCCGCGCAGCGGGACTGAATGAGGGGTCACCTTGCAGAGGCCCGCGTCTCCGCACTGTTACCGCGTGCCTCTCACAACTGAAATCATGCTACGTAGATCGATCTGCGGTCTTGTGCCAAAAACGGCTACATGAGTAAGACAGAACTGGGTGGAGGGTTGTGATGGTGGAGGCGATGACGTTCTTGACGAGATCTCGGCGAATGATGAACCTGACTGAGGGTAGTGGAGGGCGACGACCATGCCCGCCGGCCTTGCACAAGCCACAGTAGCATAAATACTGCTGGGCTACACGAGCTTGTAGTCTCAGGCGATCAACACCATCGGTCGAAAAGTAATCCAGCTCATTAACACAAGATGTCTAACAACAAATTCGAGGGTTGGGGCGCGTTCGACAAGGACTCGATCAAGGGTAACCTCAAGTGGTTCGAGTACGAGCCCAAGGAGTTTGCCGACGATGACATCGAGAGTGAGTTGGGCGATGTACCGACAAGGACTTGACTGATGTCCGGCAGTGAAGGTCATGTACTGTGGTATCTGCGGCACTGACCTGCACGTCATGTCGTCCGGCTGGGGCGACATGACCAAGATGTACCCGCAGGTCGTTGGCCACGAGGTTGTCGGCGAGGTTCTCCGCGTCGGCGACAAGGTCAAGCACCTCAAGGTGGGCGACATTGCCGGCGTTGGCGCCCAGTGCGACTCGTGTCTCAACTGCAAGTCCTGCAAGTCGGGTGAGTGCCTTGCGAAGCGAACGATCGGTAAGTTCAGAGTTGACAGGCAGGCCGCGAGCAGTACTGCGAGGAGGGCCAGGTCGGCACTTATGCGGGTATCTTCAAGCGAACCTCGAACGGATCCAAGTCGTACGGTGGCTACTCCGACTACTGGCGCGGTCCCGCGCACTTCACCGTCAAGATCCCTGCGGGATTGGACCCCGCCGCTGCCGCTCCTATGCTGTGCGGCGGCGTGACGGTGTACTCGCCTTTGGTGCAGTACGGCTGCGGCAAGACGGCTAAGGACGTCGGTATCGTCGGTATTGGCGGTCTCGGTCACTTTGGCGTCCTGTTCGCGAGCGCGCTCGGCGCCAACGTCACCGCCATCACGCACAGCGACCGCAAGACCGAGGACGCTAAGAAGCTCGGCGCGTCAAAGGTCATTGTCACTCACGGCGACACCCCTGCCGCCGTCAAGGGCAACGAGCGCTCGCTCGACCTCATTGTCGCGACGACCAACGACCCTGACATGCCTCTCAGCGATTACCTCAAGCTCCTCCGCCCCGGCGGACACTTTGTCCTCGTCGGCGCGGCCGAGACCGACGCCCTCCCCAAGGTTCACCCCTTCCAGCTCATCATGAGTGAGTTGTCCGCTTTATACCGCATTAGCGGTCGCTGACTGGCGGTAGGCAACGTGCACATCACCGGCTCGGCTATCGGCTCGCCCGAGATGATCCACGAGATGCTCGACTTCGCTGCCAAGAACAACGTGAAGCCTTGGATCCAGAAATACCCGCTCGACAAGGCCAACGACGCCGTCGTGGCCATGCACGAGGGCAAGGCCAAGTTCAGGTTCGTCCTCGTCAACGAGAAGAACGGTGGCAGCATGAACGAGAGCGCCAAGCTGTAATAGAAGGGCAATGGACAATACAGTCATTGCACAGTAGGGCAGTCCAGTCAGTCGTAGTAGCCAATGCAAAGAGTCGAGCAGATGGGCATCGCACTAGGAGTCACTGGTCGAGGACGTCCTCCTGCACAGCATATCGCCAACCCAGAATTGCCTGTTCTGTCCTTGGACAAACCAGCCCTCGCTCAGAGGCCGCAGCAGGAACGGCGCAAGAAGAGATTCATCGCGGATACTATGTACAACTCGACAACTTTCAACCCGTACCTATGATCTATGTGGCTGTGACCGAAAAGAGATAGTACAAATGCTATGGGTGCAGGAATAGAGTCCAGTAACGGAGCAGGTGCTCAGGCAGAGTGCTTTGTGAGCTCCGCCGTGAGATCATTGAAGAAGGAGAAGTCGTCGCCATCGCCAAACTGCGACCAGTCGATGGCGGGGATGTTGGACGCGTCTGCGTCGACTTCATGCTGAGCAGCCGGGGGGGCGGGGGCGATCATCGGGGCAACAACGCGGCCGCTGCCATCGCTGTGCTCAGAGAGGTGAGCGTATGGCGATGGGTTGGACCCGGCGGGGGCATTGACGGGCGTCGCGCCAGACGATACCGACGCGGGCCCACTACCGGGGCCTGCGGCCGCGGCACCAGTGGTCGCCCCCGGCGCGAGCTTGATGGGCGATTGCAATTCCGCAAGTTCGGGCGTAGTGTTCGCGGCCGAACTCGTGCCTGACTGAGAGAAGTCGAATTGCGACGCTGATGTGGACGACAGCGAGGACGCTCCTGCGGCACTGGTCGGTCCTGATACCTTGGACCCCTCAATATCCGTTGGAGAGACAGTAGTATGACTCGCGCCGGGTGTCGAGTGGTCGTGCACGTAGACGTTCCCAAGGGGCGAGGGACGCAGAGGCAGGCCGTTCGCCGAAGTCAAGCCCAGGAACCCAATCTGCTCCAGCAGGTCGGCGGGTCTGCACCATGTCAGCTTGTGACCGAAGGAAGCACGATGAGCGGTGAGACTTACGCGGAAGCGCGCCTCGAGATCGAAGCGAGGGCCGAGGGCGAGTCGCGGCCATCCGCGGGGGGAGGCAGCCACTCGGTGCTGGTACCGACGCTCTCGCCTTCGGTCGTCGCGCCCTCGGTGGTGAACGTATTGATACTGGCGATACTGCCCATTCTGCCTCGCTGCTGCAGCGCCATGTAGAACGCCTGGGTCCGCGCGGCCTCGTCGTCCGTGAGCTGGGGCTGCATGTCCTGGCGGACAGCTGGGCCGCCGAACGAGAACGACGGGCTGGGCAGCGGACCGGTCGCCAGACCGGGGATAGCCCCGCCGATATCGTACGCCTGCGCCACGTCTGGCGGGGCGTACGTCGTCGGCGACGTCCGCGGCAGCATCTGGCCTGCCGCAGATAGGAAGCCGTCCGAGAATGGCGTTTGGACAAAGTCGTACGGCGTGTTCGGGTCCGCGGCGGTCCCGACCTCGTGGTCGTGGTCCTTGATTGGCTCGAGAGCGGCCGTCCGGATAGCCGGCGGAGGCATGGGGTGTGATGTTGACACCACTCGGGGCGGGACAAAAGGTCCTGATGAGAGCAGCTGCGCGGCACCAGCGCCCGGCAGACCCGGGACAGACGCCCGTCGGGTGTTGTTGCGCATGGCGGCGAGATGCAGCTGCGACGGCATGGGTCGGACAGATGGGGAGGCCTTTGGCGACAACGCGCCGATCGGCATCGGTCCCGGTAGACCGAGCGGCGCAGGGTACGGAATGCTGCTCCGCCGAGCGGCCGATGCCGCGCCCATGATGGGCGAGCGGGCAGGACCGTCCGTGCCGCCAACGCGGATCGCCTTGCCTGCCGCGGCGCGCTTGGCGGCCCATGCTTCGATCGACATGGCTTCGCCGTTGGCAAGCGACACTCGTCGGCCCATGTTGACATTGGTCGTGGGCGGCATGAGCATCGACGTCGACGCTGTCGAAACGGCCGTCATGATCCCCGCGGGCGGAGCGCGTACCGTCGATGATAATTCAAGCGGCGCGACGCGCGGTTGCTCGGTTTGCTGGACGTCCTGCGCGGCCTTCTCGGCCGCCTGCTTCTCCTTCAGCGCCAGACCCTTGACCTTGGCGCGACTGAACCGTCAGCAATGTCCCTTGATCGCCGACCAGGACGGAGGCGGACGTACCGGTTCTGGAACCAAACTTGGATATTGCGCTTGGTCATGCCGAGCTCGACCGCGAGCCACTCTCTGAGCGCGTTGTCAGGCTTGGGGTTGACGTCGAACCAGTGCTCGAGCACTTTGAGCTGTTCCGGCGTCGTCCGTCTCCGCTGCTTGACCTCGATATTGCCATAGAGGACCTCTTGGTCGTACCCGTCGGCGTCGTCCCATTCGCCCTGCCATGTCTCGTGCTCCTGCATCCGCATGTGCTGACCTGGCAGCCCGCCGAAGCGGTAGTCCTGGGCCATTCCCATGCCAATGCCAACCATACCCGGAACGTTGCCGACCGGCATACCAGACATCAGGCCAGGGCTTTCGAGCGGCCGGCCGTGAGCCGCAGGTTGAACGGGGTAGCCGCTGGGCGCGGAGACCGATGGGTACATCGGCTGAGAGACCTGCTGATAGTGCATCTGACCGGCAGGCATCTGATGGGTGACTGGCTGCAATGGTGCAGGCGCCTGCTGCTGCATCGAGTACACGGCGCCGTGACCCTGCGGCAGGGAGGCATGCGTCGGGACCGCGCTGACAGGCGTAGGCGGGAGATGCGACGAGTAAAGAGCGGTCTGGTTCTGCGAAAGGACGGGCAGCGTATGTGATGACTGAGTGATGGGTGCTGTGGATTGAACGACGGGCATCATGTGCGCCGGCAGCGATTGCGACATGGGACCGTTGGCGAGGTAGACGTTTCCTGACGATCCAGGCTGCGGCTGGAGTGGTTGCGCGTACGGCCGTTGAATGACGCCCGTGGGCGGTTGGCTGGCGTGAAGCGGCACCGCAGGCTGGGCGAACTGGTACACCTGGCTTGACGGCCCAGGGACGCCGTACAGCGGAGACACGGTCGACATCGTCGCGGCAAGTCGATCTTGTGGGAAATGGAAGATAGGAAGGACGTCTGCGCAAAGGCCTCAGGCCTGGCTGAGGATAAAGTCAGCGGCTGCGCCATACCAGCTGCCGATCGTCGCCCGCTCGATGCCTGGGTTCGATCCAGTGCGCTGGAAAGGAAAAAAAGTGGCTTGATGGTGATGGTAACTCAAAAAGTCCCCCGCGCGGACGGACAACGGGCGACATGTCGCCATTGTTCTCCTTGATGCCGATGTTGGCATCGGTGTGGGGGAGGCGTGCCGAAAACAGAGGGGCACAGATGATTGATGCAGTGGAAAGGCAGGGCCAAGACAGGCGCGGCGCGAGAACACCGAGGACACACACACTCACAGGTAGATACGCACTCTCCCCTGTTACGCCTTTTTCCGCCGCGAATCGGGTCTGTCGCGCGACGCGACCGGACGAGGGAAGAGGACGAGGACGGATCGGCGTGTGTTCGGTGCAAGACCCTGTTCTGCACCCCCTGGTATCGGGCGAAACGACGGCTTCAGTGAGCCTTCGTGCCTGCTATCGAGAGACCGGGCGACGATTCTTCAATAGCCTGCGGATGAGTGCTCTCGCGAGACCAAGATATTCGCAACACCTGGAGCCTGGCCGGGGAGACTATGTCGACCTGCTCGGGTTGGATATGCGAGTACGGTGGTCGCTGCTGAGTTGCGAACACCAAGTTGTGGTGAGATCGGACTGGCAGAGAGATCTTGTGCCTCCGGGTTTTGGCAAGACTCGGGGCCACCGATCCGAAGGCACAGCCGGGACTAGTGCGCTAAGAAGCGGAGCGTGTAAACCAGGTATAGAAACGGGGAGATGGGTTCTGAAACCGGGTCGACCGGCCAGGAATAACTAGCTGGCCGAGTGAGGTGTCTTGACCTCGTACGGACGGGTGTCCGTCCGCGTTCCTCGCGATGCCAAAGAAGCCGCCTGGACCGCCCGGCTGCCTGGGCTGTCAGGACGGCCCTGGGGCCCGCCCGAACAGCGACGTCGTGAGGCGCGCACAGGGCGCCTGCCCGCCCTTCAAACCCGCCGGGGGCGCCCAGCGTCGACGCTCGACAGCCACTCGCGTACCGTAACGTCGTCGCTGCGAAGCGCCCGCGACAGCGGTGAGGGTCCACGAACGGCATGGCGGTTTTCAGCGAAGGCATACCGCCCCCTAACGGCGAAAGTTCACTGCCGAGACTGTTTCGTACAGCACGATTCATCCGGTATGCCAGTTGGGCGATCTCCCGCCCGCACGATTGGGACCAGTCCCTGAGCTTCGTAAACCCTCTGGGAGACCCCTCGGCCTGATTCACCTCGTGCGGCGTTCGGTCCCTCGCGCTACGCGGACGCCCCGGCCGCGCTGGGTACAGGCCACGGCGGCAGGGTCGCCCGGGTCCAGAAGGGTTGGGCAGCTCGGGCCCGCGCGCCCTGCGCGCTCTGGTTTCCCGATCTGGCGGTGCGCTGGACGGTCGGACGGCGTAGCCGGAATAACTACCGGTCGGTGGCGCCGCGGCGGCGGAAGGCCCGGTCTGCCCGGGGCGAGATGATCTGCATCTTGCAATTCGCCCGAGAAGGGCGCACGGCAGATGGCTCGTCACCCGCAAAGCGCATAAGGTTTGGACGACCTTGGCGCGGTCATCCCAGAACGGGAAGGTTGCAGACAGGTCAGTCGCACTCCTTCTTCACAGGCCAGCCTCCCAAATGAGTGGTACGAGTTATCACAGGCTTGTCCGACGGGGCAGGCGATCACTGATTGCCCATGTTGGGAAGCGCGGGTGCACGCATGCATGGGGCCAGGGTCAATCCTTCTTGTGGGCCGATTTGGCGTGAGCTTGGAACCGCTCGGATCCAGATGCGGCAGATCGCACACGGCCAGTCGGTAAATAGGCGCGAACTGCCCCGGAAGCTTGGACGCAAGCCTAATATCCGGCCGTGGTTCCGACGGAGAGTTGTCGACGTCAGGCTTCATGTTGTCGCTGTTGACACCTGCGACGTGCGCGCAACCGGTCCCCTTGGTCAAACGCAATAAGGATGTCCAGCAGTACAGCGTCTGCTGCGCAGTCGTCATCAGAGCTGTTCCGCCGCCTGAATTGGCAAAGCGCGATTCCGCTCGAGATCCGCCTCGCAGACGGAGAACCAGGCGCTGGGTCCAGCTGCGATAGGTACTACGTCAGTCGCGAGTCCTGCTTCCTTTCCGGGCTTAGTGTGTGATGGCGGGCGTCTTGATCGTGGGCTGACAATGAAAGACTACCGTTTCGCCTCATGCGTACCTCGCCCTGCTCATCCCTGAGATCCGCGAGAATCTCGTCGAGCTCGCGCTAGACGACCAGCAACTGGCTGATACCAACGAAGCCAACTGGTGGTTCGAGGACGACGGCAGCAGTCAGTCGAGCGAGCCCCGACAGAGCAAAGATGGGCGGGACGAGCCTCCCGTCTTCTCCCCGCAGGGACCATGTCGATGGTGAGTGGGACTTCTACAAAGCCTTCAGGCCGTGACTGACAGAAGCAGGCACTGGCCATTAGAACTGATTGCCATGCACTCGATGATCTCGTCACCGGGAGTCGCAACGACCGGAACATCACCCCCGTCGAGACCTTCATACCGCCCACTACGGCTTCTTCTCCATCTGTCGAACCCACCAAGCGACAAGCTTCTCACGCCGAACAGTATTGACGCCGCCAAATCAAACTTCATCAACTCTCTTAAAGAGGCGGATCTGGTCCGGTGGCGGAATACCAGCAGGGTTACCGGTCTGCGGCGAGTCGATCTGGATGCCGGATGGGACGGTATCATGAATGGTGGGCCGGAGTCAATCCGCGACAGTCTCTCATGGTCGCTTAT
This sequence comes from Cutaneotrichosporon sp. M94-02A, assembly GCA_037040355.1. NCBI lineage: Eukaryota > Fungi > Basidiomycota > Tremellomycetes > Trichosporonales > Trichosporonaceae > Cutaneotrichosporon > Cutaneotrichosporon sp. M94-02A. The sequence goes on from JAXQGU010000090.1 coordinate 48,970, forward strand.
ATGTTCAGACGACTACGACGCATATATGCGGATGGCGACGCGCTTGATCCCCCTGCCTGTGCCTCCTGCGCCATCAACACCCTCGGGCAAGCAGGACGGCACCGAGGCATCGGGCTCGAGCAAAGCAGAGTCGACCTACGCGGTCCGCGCACTGCCGATCAAGGTGTACCTCCCAGACGGAGCACCCATGGTCCAGGACATCTTCCCGCCGATCGGCCCAGACGGTGAGCGCATTGTCGTCGAACAGCTCTGACAATGACAGGCAAGCCATCGACGTTGCTCAATCTTCTGCGTAACCACTTACCACTGCTGTTCCCGGCTTCACCCACCGACCCATACGCTCTGGCGTTCCCCTTGTCTCAAGGTATCGAGCTGCCACCCGACGCTGAGCTCGCATGGCTGTCGAGCTGCATGTGTGGGGCCGACGGATGGCTGCGCATCGCTATCAGGCTGAGAATGGGCGCATAGTCTAGTATGTATTATACGGTGAACCCATCGCAAGGATGCTACATCCGCCTACCCCGCCCACGCTCAAACTCGTACTTCTCGTGGTGGATCGGCGGCGGGGCGCCGACCTCAAGACCGTTCCTGGAGCTGGTCCCCTCTGTGACGTCCCACCCGCCGCCTGCAGCCCAGGCGCTCGACTTTTCCATCGTGTCGAGTTGTGCGTCTGTCAAGCCGCATCCGCAGTTCCGCCAGCCCACCTCTTCGCTCGGCATGACGTCTACGCTGCACAGCGGGCAGATTCCCTCTGGGTTGCCGACCAGCTTGGGTGGATGGTCGTGTCGCGGGTGAGGGCCCCGCGTGGCGGGGCATGCGGTGCATAGCTTGTTCTCGATATGGGTGTGGCAGATCGGACACGGCTTGCTCAGCGACGGCAAGTCACTGCCTTGGTGCTGGTCGTCTGGCATGTCAGCGCTACTACGGCCACGTGGCAGATGTAAATGCTCACAAGGCGGTAATGCTAATTGCTGAGGTATAATGGGACACTGTCTGGTCAGACTGAATGATCTCGTGGAGCTCATTGCACATACTGGTGGCACGATGACGGGTTTGCGGATGATCAAGACACGCTTTGCGCCGGATCCTGGCTTTGGAAGAGGGTTACCGAAAGCGTCCTCGCCGTATACTGCAAAGTACACGCTGGTGACCAGCTCATGTACAACCTTCAAGGGCGTGACGATTCTGCAATCGCGTCAGCTTTCCCCACCGCCAGTGCTCGGCAGGCAGGACTCACCCTGGGATGGTGGAAGGCCGGCCGCTGCGGTCGGTCGGGAGCCTGCCCTTACCGACCAGGGTGAGCGGCTCGGTGTCGTGGCCTTTCGCCTCAGTCCCTCTCCACAGCGCGGGAGTGTTCGACTTGGGGTGGGCCAGGCCGCCTGGGACCGGCTCGCCCGCTTCGATGAGGGAGAATATCCGGGTACGTGTCGCGCTTGGTTCGCGCCGATCAGCCGCTCCGGGCGGCAAATCCTCGTCTTTCGGCTTGTCTCGCGGCGAGTACAGCTGGATCGTCTGGTGCAGTGCCACGCGGTAGTGGAAGATGGTGACTTTAGGGGAGATGTCGAATGCGCGGAACTTGGCTCGTAGCCGTGCGCCAACAGTCCACTACCCAAAATCAGAGAAGCTTCGCTTCTGGCATGGACTTGACTCACTACCGAGGAGAACAGGATCAGTTCGTAGGAGCAGAACCCAGGGATGGTCTCCGCTATCCGCGTGTCGAGGTCGCTGACGCCGCCGTCGGGATCTGGGTTATAGCATAACTTGATATTACGCACGGCCTTGAAGTCGCCTTCCAACCAAGGAATCTCGTTCTCCGCTGGCGTGCAGCATGACCCGGTCGCGTCCGGCGTGTCTGCCGGTGTTGCTATCGAAGGCGAGTATGGTGGCGCTTTAGGCAACTCGGCTTTCAAGTCGTCCATGCCAAAGTACTCTGCGAGGTTGGAGCTCGACCCGCGCGGAGACGCGTGCGCTCGCGCGCCGAAGTCCCCACTGGACGTGCGCTGCGGCAGGCTCGGCCGCATTGGCGACGGACTCCGGCCGGCCACTGGCCGCGGCGAGGAGCTGCGTCCGGGAAGTCCGGTCGGTGGACGGACGACGTCCTTGTCTTTGCCTTTATGACTCTTCCCCGATCGCCACGGGAAATGAATCATCGAGTGGTGGTTGTGGTGGTGAGCGCACGGCTCGACACCCTCGAGCTCGGCATAGAGCGTGTGTCGGATCTTAGCCCCCGGGTGCCAGTCATGCGACGGGTGGTCCGCCGCCAGCATGAGCGAGATTTCGAACCTTTGGTGACCCTCCCCAAGGACAATCCCCTCGCCGTCGCCGTCCATCTTGGTATGCCAGTCGTAGAAGACGTCCTCCTCGGCCATCCGGCTTGGGCCAATATCGAGAATACACTCGGACCGAAACCCGACCGTCAGTGATTTGGCCCGCCGCGCGCCGAAGCCCTCCGGAATGATGATATCCACCTCGCCGCGGAGCTCGTTGGGCTCTTTGACCGGCGGCCGCGTCATGGCGTCCTCGCCATCGTCTGCCGGGGGCAGGGGGCCGAACTCCGGTCGCTTCAGGTAAGAGACGCCGTACGCCGGCACGTGCACCCGCATCGTCACATCGTGGTGGTTATGCTTGTGCGGCGACGATGACCGTTTGGGCGAGAAAGAGCGGAACACGCTCATCCTGACTGATGGGAGCGCGGTACGCTCGCCGCACAAATGTCAAGCTTGCAAGACTCTCCAGAGATGGACACCGCTTAAGTAGCCGAGCAGAACATCTAGCGCGACCGTCTCGACTCGGCGATCGACACATGCCGTTATCGGTCGGTCCTGAGCGGGACGAGGTTCGGCGGAAAAGGCGATTCAGTATGCATAGGTGTACATGTACAAAAGGTCAGATGCTTTTATATGAAGAACATGTGCTGAACGCTAGCCAGACATGACAAAGCCGGAACCGCCGCGGAGGATTCTACTGACGCTGCGCCAGAAGAGTGCCTCAGCGGCATCCATCTCGCCCTCCATGGTGGCGAGCCAGCGCGTCCAGCGCGCGACGTCGCCGGGCGTGACGCCCTCGCGATCTTTCATCCGTCGGACGACGACCTCGACGGCGTCTTTAGCGGCCGACTTGGTCTCGGTGTCCATCTGCTCGGTCGTGACCGCGCGGAACCACCATACGCGCAGGAGGAGCATGACGGCGCGTTTGCCCGACTCGTCGGCGCGCCACGAGTTGGTCCGCCGGTCGGCTTGTGCCGCTTCCTTGCTCCCCTCAATCAAGAACGACCAGCCGACTTCGCGTGCCGCCCACGTCGCGTACACCTCGGCCGTGACCAGCAGTGAAGTGCGCTTCTCGCGCGCGATCGCCAGGCGAGGCGCGAGCGACGCAGCGAATAGCGAAGCGTAGGCGATCGAAATGAGCGTATCCGCCTTGGCGCGCGCGAGGATCGCGGGCGGTAAGTCCGAGTTCTGGAGAACCGATAATGCCAGTTTGTACTGCTTGATGCCGCTCTCGAGTAGCTGCCACGCGCTCTTGGCCAGTTCCGACGAAGGCACCATGCCTTCGGCTGACTCGTCCGCCGACAGGGCAATCACCGAGGCTTTTCGGTTCCAGGCCGAGATGCCGTCCGGGCCAATCAGCGGCGCTGACATGGAGGAGAGCCGGCGCATCCGGCCCAAGGAAGGCGGCTGTGATGGGTCCTGCGCAGGCAACCACGATCCTCGGCGAGACAGGCCGGGGGACCCGTAGCTCAGAGATCCGAGGCGTTGCGGTTCAGGTCGCGAGAACTGCGACACTTCCTGTCCGTCCGGAATAGAGTCGAGCCCGGAAGACTTGCGCGATGAGCTGCCTCCGGACGCGAAGCTAGATCCGCCGGACGAAGACCGGTGCGACAGGCGTGGCGGTTCTAGCGAGTCGGATCCCTCGGTGCCTTCCTCTTCCTCCTCTTGGATCGTCGATGCCTCTATCGACGGCATCCTGGACATTTTGCGTTGGAACACTGCGCGGTCGGGTCGTTGATTTGCTGCCGGGTCAGGCGCTGGCTGCGCTGCGTCGGCGGGGGTCTCCGCGGGGGCTTGTGCGACCGATGCGGTGGCTGGGGCAGATGCCGAGGACGATGTCGAGGATTTGCGACGGGGTTTGCGCTTGCGCCAGACGAGACGGAGCAGGTTGGCGTACAGCAGCTTGGACTCGCCGAGCTGAGTGATAGCTTCCCACGCGAGGGTGTGGGCCGCGGCCGCGCGGGACCCTTTGAGCTTGACGGCCCGTTCTCTACACTCGGTCGCGAGCATCGAGATGTCGGACATCAAAGATCGGAAATCGTCCTCGTCGAGCTCGGCACCGAGGATGAAGGTGTGGCGCAGGCGCTCGAGCGAGCTTCGGCCCGAAGCGAGCTGCACGCGGGTGATGAGGTTGGCGGATGCGGTCGAAGAACGGACTTTGGCCGCCGCAGCGACGGTCGCCATGTTGCTGGCCTGGTCGAGCGCCTGCTCGGACAGCTCGACGTGCAGCTCGACAGACGACATGTCCACAGCGAGCGAGCTCAGCGTGACGGCCGCGCTTGATAGCGCGAGGAACATCTCCGCCAGGCTCGGCGCCTGTTCCGCCGCGTCTTCCTGTCGCAGCGACCGGACGCGGTCCATCCGGTCCGCGGCCACGTCTTCGAGCAAAGCGAGCGCCTCGCGCGCTAGCTCTCCAACGTGTCCAGACCAGATCCGCCGCTCGCCGTCAACCGTGTCGTCCGTCTCCAACAGCGTCTGGCTCAGTAGCGCGCACGCCCGCGCAAGCTCGTTACGCGCCGTAATCGATTTGGGCGCGTAAATCAGAAGGTCCCGCAGGACGAAGATTGCCTGCTCGAGGGACGCGCACGCCGCCGCCGGACGCTGGTACGTCGACGCCAAGATGACCAGGATCTTGGACTGCTCGAGCACCGTACGAGGGAAGTTCGGTCGGAACTTGAGCGCAGTCGACAGCAGCTCTTTAGACCGCATCAAGTGGTGAAACGCCTTCTCGGTCCCGACGGGGTAAGATGCGGCCTTGTTGGCGTGTCCGTGTGCGCCTGGTGCGTCAGCCATGTCCCCGACGACGGCGTGGCACACATACCTTCCATACACGAGTCAAAGTCGACATAGCCGACAAACTTGCGCCGAGGCTCCTGACCCCTCGACGCCGACTTGTCGTCGTCCTCCTCATCGCCCATCATATCGAGGCTGGACGCCCCGCTGTGTTTGCGGCTAGTCTTGCTGGACGCCTGCCGCTTGTCCCTGCCAGACCCACCGCCTTGCGAGCTACGATGAGCAGACTGAGCATCGGTGGTACCATGCGAATCTGTCCGTTTCGAGCGGACGGACGCCGTGTCGGCGATATCGAGGGCTGAGAAGCTCACGCGCAGTGGAGATCCGGCCTCTGCCGGGCTAGCGGGGAACACGACCTCGAGGGGCCGGCTACGGCCGAGTCCGGGTGATAGTCCAGGGCTAGGAGACCCAGCATGGCTGCTGGCAATCAGAGGAGTCCGAAGAGACGGTGAGGGTCGAGGCGAGGGGTTCGGCGAGAGCGAGTAGTCCGACGCGAACAGCGATGGCGCGGGCGAGAGAGGCATGTCGGCTAATCCGCGCGAGCGCTGTCTAGCGTCTGCTCCTGCGTGAAGATAGGTCGGTCAGGTCAGTCAGGAGGTGGAGATGTGAACGAAGAGATGTTGAGAATGTCGACGGCAGACCTGGATTTGGGTGTGGTTCGCGGAGGTCAGCAGGTGAAGCCTATTCGGTTGAGCCGGGGACCGATCGACGACGACGACGATGGCGACGGCGACTCGTTGTTCTGTGGCTTGCGCGCGACCCTGCTCCTCAATGAGAGTGTGCGCTCGCTCACTTGCTCAGGCACATGGCACCGATAGCGGCCTGGACGTGGACCATGGACAAGCGCGGGAGAGAGGCAGGCCACGTCGTGATCGACAGACGGCGGCCGCCCTTCGCGCTAGTGAGGAACAGAGCTATAATTGCCGATCAAGGATGTTCGTCCGGGATGGCTTGAGGGACGACGAGCACGAGCAAAAGTCACATCTTGGCCTGATGCGGCCGCTCCGGAGGCGCCGGGGTGCGTACGCCGACGTATAGACAGGACCGGATGCATAACAAGACGGACAAATGAGTTCGAGAACAAGGCGGTAAAGAAGAACGACGGAAAAGGAAAATAAGGCGACGCCTCCATTACGTGGTTCCTGGCTCAGCGGCTCAAGCCTGGGCCGGTGGCGGGAGGCGTCGGTCGAGAAGTCACTCGTTCTAGCGATACAGTGAAAGGCTATGCACCGGCATTGGGTGGCAGCTCGGTGGCAAGCGGTGCGGAATCGAGAGGGGAATTAGGGGTGAAGCAGAGAGCGGGACAAGGTCGAAACACGGTACGGGGCGAGAGAAGCGGGAAAATTCAAGAAGCCGATTATCAGGAAGGGTTTTGAGAGGCAGCTACTCGTCAATCGGAGGCGGCGCTGTGGCAATCTGAGGAGTCAGCGACAGGCAGTAGATCAATTCGGAGGTTTCTCCTACCTCGGGTGCTGATTGCTTGACCGTTTCACGGTCTTGGCCGCCTTGAACCTCTTCCTTCTCGGTGAGAGCGATAACGGGCGTAGTAGCGTCGGTAGCTTCCCGAGCTGTTGCAGCTTGTGCAGACGATGCTTGCTCCATCGCCAGGGCGGCGGCCTTCTTGGCGTCGATCTTTGCCTTGTGGTCCGACCATTTGACGGAAACCATGTTGAGGGACTCGAACACCTTGGGGAGGACGCACGACCTGGTTCGCCAGATCGTGAGGTTCGCGTCCGGGTGTTCGTACGGCAAGGTCGGCAAGTCGTAGATGTCCAGGACACGCTTGGCCTGGGTTCGCTCCCAGGCGTCTCGGCCGTACAGCCAGATATACTTGAGTTCCTCGAGGAAGCCGAGGAGCTTCTCGGTGACTTGCTGGCAGTCGAGCACGTACGGCGCCGTATCCTCGTCGCTGACGGGCGTGGTCGTGTCGGTGTACACGCCGACCTTGGGCCGCGGGCTGTCGACAGGCGTCCACTCGAGGTCGTACTTGGGAGTGATAGCGAGCGGTGGCAACGATCGCGGGCGGGAGCGGCGCAGTCGCGGCGGACGGTTCGTAAGACCAGCGAACATCCGCCCGGACTCCGCCACGGTCGCGCGAACTATGGTAGCGGATTGCATTGGTGCGTGCAGTTGTACGTCAGAGTGGTTTGGGGGTGGGGTAAGTTCAGTGATAGGTTGGAACGTATGAAGGAGAGAGAGAGAATAGGGAAGAAACGAAACGGCGCCCCGATGGGGGTTGGTTGACCCATGGTGTCCCATGAAACGGAGAAGGCTGGACGGTCGAATGTCTCAAAACAAAACCAACACTCCCTTGGTCGCCTCGTGGGGCATCCATCCACGCATGACGCACTGACCACCGAACGGACTGCATGGAAAGTACGATGTTGTATACATTACTGCTGCTTGGCCTTGGCTTCGTCCTTGCTGCTGTCCTCGCCGGCAGCGCCAAGACCCCTGCTGGGCGTGAAGAAGCTCTTGTAAGGGACGAGCTCTGCGGCGGGGTTGAGCTCGAGGCCGAATCCGGGCTCGTCTCCGAGGTCGACCCGGCCGTTGTGGGGCAGCACCTCGTTCAGGAACAGGTTACCGAACGAGGGCATGATCGACTTGCCGTCAGGCGAGTTGGCAATGTACTCGCAGAAGTCCGAGTTGGGGAACGACATGATCGCCTGGAACGAGTACGGGCCGGATCCGTGAGGCACCACAGGGATGTCATACGCCGCTGCCATGCTGTCCCGCGCGTCAGCGCGCTGCCCGCAGTGCAGGAAGGGATGACTCACTTGGCGACCTTGATGAGCTCGGTGAGGCCACCGAGCCACATGACGTCGGGCTGGAGAATGTCGATCGCGCGGTTCTCAATCAGCTTGCGGAAGCCGTACCTTGCCTAGTCAGCTTTATCCCAGATCTGCCGCTTGGTGGAGACTCACTTGCTGTACTCGTGCTCGCCGGTCGTGAACTTGACGTGCGGGAGGGCCTGCTTGAGCTTGACGTGGCCGTCAAAGTCATCCGGGTGGAGAACCTCCTCCCACCAGTTGATCTCGACGCCGGCCTTCTCGCACATCTGCCCCTTCAGCCGTGTCCTTCGGCGGTACAACTCACCTTGATGAGCTCGATGGTGTACGGGACGTCGAGAGACATGTAACAGTCGACTTGAACGGGGTAGTCGGCGCCGACGGCCTCCTTGCACTTCTTCAAGTACTCGACGTTCTTGCGCATACCGTCCAATCCGTCGGGCGGGCCGTGAGGGAGGGGCACCTTGCTTCCCCAGAACCCGAGCTCCTTGGCCACTTCGGGCCGCGGACCAGTCAAGTACAGAGGGATGTCCTTCTTCGTTCGACCGCCGATCATCTTGTACACCGGCTCGCCACGGATCTTGCCCAGCAGGTCCCAGATAGCCAGGTCCACCACCGACAGCGCCGCCAGCGTAATACCTACGGCGAGCGTCAGCTCGCCCCTGTCTTCGTGTTTCGCCCGCCCGGCGGGCGGGATGGTATAACTTACCCTTGCGGCCGTAGAACATGCTGGCGCGGAACATCATGTCCCACATCTTGTTGGTGTCGCGGGGGTCCTGGCCAATGACGAAGCGCTTAAAGTGCTCTTCGATCAGCCAGCACGCGGGCGGGCCGCCAAATCCGGTCGCGTAGCCCTCGGTGCCGTCCGACGCCTTGACCTTGACAAACAGCGAGCCGAGCACACCGATACCCCACGACGTTCGCGACACCTTGTACTCTTCGTACTTGTGCATAGGGCACGAAATGTTGCCCTGGACGACTGCGGAGTCAGGCATATCCCGACGCGCAGACGGGTCGACTCACTCCAGTGGTCGGTCTCCTGTCGGTGGTAGTCACCGCCGGACCCGTGGGCCGATGGGATGAACGTCTCGAGCGAGACCTTGGGGTCAGCGGGGCTGCACACGACCGAGGCATGGCGACTCACAATGGTAGGCCACTGCTTGGGCATCTTGTTTCGAGTCTTTACGTGTGGTGGTTGTACGAGGAGAGAGACGAGGCTACGGAGTGGTCTGAGCAGTAGATGCAGAAGAGCTCCTGCATGCACTCAGGTCTTATAAGGCCAGGCTGGGTCCGGACGAGTTATCCCGCGATACCGAGACTCCGGCTCGGTACAGGTTTACGCCGCGGCCTAACTTTCCACCGGCCCGCGTTCAGCCGGTGGGACCTGGTTTCGCTCGATGTTGGTGTAGCGGTCATTCCAGCTTGTCGAGCTGGGAATCGGTCACCTAGTGCATAAATCAGCGTAGCTGCGAGCAGTTTTGACTTTCCGGTGTAACATTCACAAGAAATCAGCAGAAAATGGCGTTCAACCTCCTGCCAGGCAAAGTCGTGGTCGTTACAGGCTGCTCGACCGGTATCGGCCGAGCCATCGCAATCGGTAGGCGCGGCTCATCAAGCTGATTCTAGGGATTAAGCTGATGTGGTCCAGGAGCCGCACGGAACGGCGCCAATCTCGTCCTGCACCACCTTGGCGCATCGACTCAGAGCGATATCAAGGAGGTCGAAGCCGAGGTCAGTAAGCTCGGCCAGAAGAGCGTGATTGTCGAGGGCGATATCGCCCTTCCCGAAACAGCGAAGAAGGTAGGTCGTCAACCCTTCACTATCACTGGCTGGGCTGATCTGGCAGATTGTGCAAGCGGGCGTGTCGGCTTTCTCCCGGATCGACGTGCTGGTGTCGAACGCGGGCATCTGCCCGTTCCATACGTTCCTCGACCTGCCGCACGACCTGTGGCGGCGGGTCCAGGACGTGAACCTGAACGGCGCGTTTTTCGTCACGCAGGCGGTCGCGAACCAGATGGCGAGCCAGAGCCCGAAGGGCGGGTCCATCGTCGCTGTGAGCAGTATCTCGGCGCTCATGGGCGGAGGGGAGCAGACGCATTACACGCCTACGAAAGCGGGCGTCAAGAGCTTGATGGAGAGCTGCGCGATCGCTCTTGGACCCATGGGTATCCGCTGCAACTCTGTCCTGCCTGGTGAGCACAGCGAGCCAAGCGGTACCCCGCCAAAGAGAGCTGCGGCTGACGGGCCGCAGGAACGATCGAGACCAATATTAACAAAGAGGACCTGGCCAACCCAGAAAAGAGGAAAGATCAGGAGAGGAGGGTCCCGCTCGGTAGGCTCGGTGTACCAGAAGACCTGGTCGGACCGACGCTGTTCCTCGCCAGTGAGGCGGCAGGGTACGTCAACGGTGCGAGCCTGCTCGTCGACGGTGGCATGGCTATTAGTCTGCAATAGAGGAGGGCGCTGTGGTATGCCATGTTCCACCTGCTTGTATGCTTGGCGCAGACTTGTCATGTGGCTCGCGTGCAGGCCCATATCCCTGTGTCCAGCCGTTGCATACGCCTGAGCGAGGATATACTAGAGCATGAGACTCCCGGATAAATACCGAAAATCAATGGATGCGGATAAATTCCGCATCGGCGCGTCCGACGCGTCTCACAACAACATTAGGCTGTGTCTTGTAGCTGCATTGTCGATTCACAGCATTCAAACGCAGATCCCAGCATGGCAGACCTATCCAGCCTATTCAACTCGCCGCCATCGGCTCCACCGCCTGTCGACTATGCGCCGCGAAGTCCGTCCGCTTCTCCCGGTCCATCGCGACACCGCGACTTGCCTACGGCCGAAGCCCTCTTTCTCTCTCCAGGCTCAGCGCTCGACTCGCCTCGCCCAGCTGCCAGGATCCGATCACGAGCGGGCAGCGAGCCAGGGTCTCCAACTCGGCCTCAAGCAAGTCACATGGCAGCTCAGAAACGCACAGAGCCTCCTTATCCCGCGTGGCTGGACGAGCCTGCGACTCCTCCGCCCGGATCGATGGACCTTGGGCCTAGCGGTCAAGGAGGTTATGCCGCTGGCGATAATGCGCCGGAGCCGTACACCCGAAACGGTGTATACGACCCCTTGGCAGGTCTCGGCGGCGGTCTAGCCGGCGGCGATGGCGACGGTGGTGACGCACCGACTGGGAAGAAGCGTGTCTTGCCGAAGATCGACGCAGAGAGGTAAGTCTCTGGGCAGGCCACACTCGGAAGCATTGCTGATCAGGATAGACTGATGGGTGATAATGGATTTCCAGCATTGATGAAAGCCGCGAAGCGATTCAAAGTCCACGGAAAAGGCTTCGAGGTGGGTCTGGCGGAGCGCAAGTGTCTGTTGCAGCTGATCAGGCAGTCACAAGACCTCAAAGCATTACTAAACATGTACCAGCTATGGGCGCATACCATGTTCCCCAAGGGCGACTTTGTGTACACTATCGGTCGAGTCGAGAAGGTGTGCAGAACCAGGCGAATGGAGGTGAGTCTCAGGGGATTGTCGGCCTACCTTGGACAGCGCTGATGACCAGTCTGCGCTTTCTGGGTACCGGGAAGCGTTCCATCCTCCACCCAAGTCTCCAACAACCCCGCAACGGTCGCCTGGTGGTGGCCTCACGCCTCCTGCGGAGGACGAGCCCTACGACTACAGCGCAGGAGGGGCTGGCGAAGCGGACGCGGATATGCCCAGCGACCGCAGTAGTCAGCCGCTGTTCACGCCGGGAGACGAGCCCGACTACGACGAGCTTATCGCCATGGAGGAGGCCGAGCGCGAAGAGGCGGCGGCGCGGCAAGCGGACACCGACGCCGCGCCACGTAGCAAGGCGGCCGGGACCGGTGTGGCCGACGACGACGGCCCGGTCATGCTGGAGGAGGAAGACGAGTGGGAGGGATTGTATAATTAAGCAGCGGTCATGTGGCCCGACGTGTCCCTCGTGCACACGAGTACATACTCTGCTTGCTTACGGGTAAGCCCTGCCTTCTCAATGAAGTCCAGACCTGGGACAGACGGGGGCAAATAGGCAGTTAGTATGCATGCACTGTTGGAGGACACGAGTGAAGCTGTGCGGGCTGCGCCGGCGGCAAGTGGCCAGGGCGGGTTGAAGGGTGGCGCCAAGCGTGACCTAAGCGGTGCCGAGAAATGGCGGCACCCGAGCTAAGCCCCGCGTCAACGGCTCCCGTGGTCCCCCGCTGGCCCTCGGTCCGCCTGACCTCATTCCCTCATCCTCTCTCTCTCCGTCCTCCTCCTCGTGCCCCTCGTGATCTCGTACACGCCCCCCGCCCGCCCGGTCGATTCCAGCATACGCTGACGCTCACCGCCGACAGCGCTCCCACGGGGACCATCCACGAACGACACGAGAACCACGGCAGCCATGTCTTCCCACTCTCCTACTTCCTCCTTTCAACCTGAAGCAGAGGCGGCCAACGCACCGGCCGGATCCAACGACACTGACGCCCAGAAAGGCAACAAGGGAGAGGAACCACGCTTTGTGGCCTTGCTACGGGATCTCGTGCAGCCGAACCCGGTAGACCCACACGCCTCGGCGCTCGACGACGAAGAAGAAGAGGAGGACGAGTTCGACCTCAACGACCCGTACTTCCGGAGCAGGTCAGCAAGCGCAGGCGTGCTCACGGCTCTATCGGGCTTCTCGGCGCCAGGCGAAGAAGGCGGTCGAGTCAAGCCGGGGGATCAAGCAGAACAGGTGAGTGCGCGTGCTCGTGTCATTCCTGTGCGCGTCCTTCTCGGTCTAAAATCCCTCCTCCCTTCATGTTGTATGGGCATGCCTTGCGGCCACCGCGCGCTACCTCGTGTTGGTGGCCTTCTAGTGCATACGCTCTACGTGTCCGGTTTGCCCGGCATTTCTGCAGCATGTCGGACGGCTCGTGACTCAACGACCATCTTATTGCCCGTATGGAGACATTTGCTGACGCTGTACTTCTTTACTGATGCCTCGCGCTTCATGCCAATACGATACTGCTTCGAATCCAACCATCAACTCCTGTACCCAATCGCCACCCTCACGTACCGTGCTCGACGCCATCCTTGAAACGTACCCCATAACCGCAACCCCGACTTGTAACCCGCAGGTGCCAGACAGCGCTGTCCAGGTCATCGCCCCGAAACCCAAGCACCACTTCAGCCTCACACGCGGCGTCCCCCCTGAACAGCCCTTCGGCTCGTACACCATGGACCGATCGCCGAACCGCAGCGGTGGGGCGGGCGGCGGCGGCGACAGCGCGTCAGGCTCGCCGTCCGGCACTCGCCCGCAGAACATCAAGGGCGCCTCGACTTCGCCATCGCTTCGCGGACACGGTCTGTCGGCGTTATCGCCCCTGCAGACCTTTTCGCCCCTACGGACCGGCAAAGACCTGCAAGATGCCGCGGGGCTCAATTCGGCTGCTGCCTCCGACGGCACCCGCACGCCCGGCAGTGAGAGCGGGCGGAGCCGAGCCAGCTCTATCACTCGAAGTCTCAGTCGAAGGGAAAGTCTCTACCGCGGCGCAGAGATCTGGAACAAGGACGAAGACGAGTACCATGCGCATAACCAGCAGTCGCCCACCGAGATGTTCTCGCGCCTGACGCTCGTGAAAGCACCGGTCAAGAAGGAGGGCATTCGACAGTACGTGGTGTCGCGTCATTGGATCCAAGTTGGAAACTAATGTGTCAGACGCTCGAAGTCGTCGTCCGCGTTGGCACCGATGAACTCGTTTTCGTCCGGCTTCTCTTTCACGCCTACTGCGGACCGCACGCCCCGCCGATCTTTCGCCATTTCGTCTTTCGGCGACGACGGGACGTCTCGACCCAGGCAGAGCCTCGCCCCGGTCGGCTCGTACCCCGGTGAGCTCGACACACTGCACCGCATTTCCCGGCCACCCTTCCACCAAGGCGTCCACGCCGAGGGTTCGAAGAGCCTCACACCCCTGGAAGTCGTTGAACTGGCCAGGGGCCTCTGCAGCCCTGTGCTCGCCACCGAAGACGGCGACCGCCGAAGCGAGCTCCGGAGGAGGAAGTCCACCGGTATGGGCAGCTACCGCCGAAAGAGCTCGTCTGCCCAAGTGGAAGACAGTCCGGAACCCAAGTCGCCACTTGCTCTCGAGCCCGTCGAGTACGTCCAAATGGACGACGACACGCTCCTGCCGTTCGTCGACCGGCCTGCCGAGGTCAAGGAACTCATGGAGCACCGACTGAACCAGAACCTGTTCCGATCGCTCGGACAGATGTTCCCGAAGGACGCCGCGAGGAAGAACTGGCAGGAAATCTCGCCCGACGAATGGAACTGGGCGGAAGTCGTCTTGCACATGACGGCCATTGACCGGATCGAATGCCCAGACTACAACTGGGTCCGCCTTTTGCGCATGGCGGTTCGTAAGCGCTCGGTCGCGCTCTGGGAAAAGCTAGGTGCTTGTCTTGGATGCGACGGCGACCTGCTCCTCGCTGGTGGGGAAGACGGCAAGCCCAACTCGTGGGCCGGGCTCAGCCTCGCTGAAGGAGGCGACTACGACCTGCCGCAAGACCAAGTCTACATTGAGGGCCTGGAGCCCGTCGACCCGGAAGAGCTCGGCCGCGCCGAGCGCCAGTTCCGAGAGGAGTTTGGCGATATCGTCGAAGACGACGGGCAAGCCAGTGGAGGCATGAACGCCCTGCTCGGCACCATCGGCGAGAGCGAGGAGGACGCGGGTTCGTCGCACGGTCAAGCGGCCCGCTCTGGCGGCGCTGGTTCCGGCTCGGGCGGCGAGCAGCGCAAGTCGCGCACCAAGTCGTTCGTCGGCCTGACCATTTCGACGTCGCCGCAGGCCCCGCCGGCTCCGTTCCTGCCCATGAGTCTGGACGACGGGTCCGGCGTCGGTGGAAGCGGTGGCGGCACGCACTTCGCACACGGCCACAGCCTCGTTTCGCCCCGCGCACCCGGCTCGCCGCTGTTCCCCAGCAGCTTCTCGACTCTCAGCATGGAACCGAGCCTTGGCAGGAAGGCAAGCCACGCCGTCGGCGGCATCAGGCCAATGCCGACCGCTCACGCCGACTTGGCGGGTATGCGCAAGTCGTGGGGCGAAATGCGAAGGAGGCAGTCGGGTACCGGCTTGAGCGAGAGTAAGTGGACCATTCCGCCCTCTTTAGGTGATCAAAAAGCTGACAGGCTTACTCAGGTGCCATCACTTTCGCCAGTGATAGCGAGTACAACCCCTCAGCCCCGCACACCGCTGCGGACCAGCAAGAATAAACGATCAGGCATATGTGATTGCTTCCGCTCGAGGCTTGATGCCGAGTCGAGATGTCCGCCAAGTTCTTCTCTAAATGGTTCCCAACTGTAGCCCCGTTCTGATTCCCGGCTTCTGTGAAGTAAAAACGAGACACGCCTGTTTACTTTTAGCCTGCACGACCCCATTCATGTATATGATTGTTGCCTGTATTATTCGTCAGGATCTTAGTGATGCTCTCGCGGAACCTCGAATGACCGAGAGTGTCCTCAAGGAGAAACGAGATACAGTAGGTCCACGAGGACAGCCCGATTCGACGACCTACATGACCGAACCACTACCGCCGGCCGATCACTTCGGGCCGCGTACCGAATCAGCAGCGGAGAACCGCCCGCATTACAGATGCCCCACGCGATGAAGAAGTCAGGTCCATCATCGAGTCGACTCCTTGCCCAGCAGCTCCGGCGCCCGAGCCAAGAGATCGTCACTTGACAAGGCACACCATGGACGGGACGACTCGGTCCGAGATTCCGGCAATCCTTAACATGTGCTAGAGCCAAGCGAGGCCGGGTCGATCTTTTCCACTCTGAACACGGCCGAGATGGGCCAACTTTGTTTGGCCCAACTCAATCTGCCACCGAGAGATGATGTTTGCAGCTGACTTCGGAGAGGGGCGTCCGGATGGGACCTCGTGAGCGTGCAGGACCCCGCGGAGCATTTCGCAATGTGCTCGTGACTGGCGCAGAAGACCACGACGCACATAGCCGCAGTAGCGCTGGCGGGTTCCAGCGATAGAATGCCTGACGTGAGGGCAACGAGCGGGAAACGACCACCCCGGAAAAATGAGCGAACGTCACTAGGCTTCTTCTCCCTGTCCGAGAACGAATGGCTGCGTTACTTTATCCGTCTTCGTGGAGGCTAGCGCCAGTGACAGGGATGGCAGTGGGGACACAGACCTATTTGTCCGCCCGACGATCTAGTTCGAAATGCAACCCGGCGTGGCGTGGGACAAGGCGCACGACTCTGTTTGATATTCCTGTGGACCTGGCTTCTCTTCAACTCACCCGTGAGTCGTATCGCTGCGCGAGGCACTAGCGTCGGCTGTTCCGCCTTCGCAGAGCGGTAGTGGGTGGTACTGCCGCGAAACGACATGAAGTCTCGCTTGAGCCCGAGGTGCCCGAGCCCGCGGTGGGAGGTCGTAACAGCATGACGCAAGCAGCGCGTTCCTCGCGCGGAGAGAATCTCGGGAATCGGCATGTCCCCGTGGGTCCGTCCAGGGCGAGGGCGCCCGCGTTCTTGTGCGGTAACGGGTCAGTTGCGGATGCATATCACGCCCACCGCAATAATGAGGCGGCGAGGCGTCGAAGGCGCCCACGTATTGCGAGGGTCCAGCCCACGAGGTGGCGCTGATCGAACACAAGGACGTCGGCCTCGTACCCGTAGAGGTGATACCCGACGATCGGGTACTTCGGGTTTTCACCACCGTCGTCTTCGCCGGTGGGCGCAGTCGTGCCAGATACTTAGCCAGCGTGCTCGCGCTGGCTGGCTGGAACGCAAGACCGGGATCGCGTCATCGCAACAAGCAGCCACACGCGAGAGCTGCGGTGCACCATCAGCCGCTCGCTTGATAGCACGCCTCCACCTTAAGCTGGCTAGCTCTCAACGAGCGTACCCGCCTGGTACCTGTTCGGCCGGTCCGGTCGCTTGCGGCTAGACGTCCATCCGAGCCTTCTATAACCGTCGAGAATGTCATGCTCCTGCACTAACTCCCGAAGGAGTCATGCTCTCTCTTCAGGCGAAGTCGAATGCCAAGACCGAGCTGAGCTTCTCGCCTGGGTCACCCTCCTGCCGGTATACTCTGAGAAGGTGGTTCCAGCTATCCCATCTGCAGTCGTCGAGCGTGCCAGTATACGACACATAGAGCTAGTGGGCGGGGAGATACAGCCGTGACACGTTGACGCACGCCGGGACATGCTTCGGTCATATCTCCGGACGGTGAAAGTCCGTCATATCATCTGGCACTGCCGCACGTCCACATAAGGTTGGGCATGAGATCTGGCGGCCCACCCGCCCCTAGCCCGCCGCCGGACCCCGCCTTGGCCTCATCTGGCGTGATCTGTCTCGCCCGACCCGACCCGCCCCGTCAGTTCAGGTCCTGCTTGCCTTCAGGAAGGAAGGACCCCAAGATACGGTTTCCCGCTCCTCAGATCAGATATATTAGCCTGCCGCAGGTTCGAGCCCTAGAGCCCCGCAACCTGCATTTGTCATTTGTGCTGTTTTTACCCTTCACCGCTTGAAATACGCGGAAAAGAGCTTCCTGAGGCTCACAGCGCGACTACCAACTCGTCGTCCGCCTGCATCGGTATACATGGAAAGCAGGTTCTTCTCGAACCAGAACGACAGCCTGCTGGCAAAATCTCCGCCGCACGACCACACCTTGGTCGGCGAATCTGATCTCGATCTCGACCAGAACAAGATCTATCGCTGTGGGGCCAGCTCACGCTCACATCAGCAAGCTGCATCATACTCTTCGTACCACAGAAGTCAACAGCTCGAGAGAGGCGATACTAGTGGTGTCGCACGTCTAGGTGCTAGTGCAAACCCACCCGCGACTCGGCCGCCAAGACTTGTCCGCGGTTAAGCGAGGTTGTAACCCCCACTTTCCCCCACCTGGCTATTACATCTGCTTCCGTTGGGTGTTGCGGCCCGGACGAGCAGCCGAGGGACAATACGAGCACGAACGAGCACACGATGGTCATGACTATACAACAACCTTCTCCTCGACCTACTTCCTCTTCCTCTCGAATCTCTACCTCCCCGACCTCACCCATAGACTTCAAGGTACCCGCTACTGGAAGCCGTGACAGCTTCTCCCACGGCCGAACAGGTTCGGTCTCAGATACGGGGGGTACCTCGCTCGAGCTCGTCGCACGCATGCAGGCCAAGCAGGAGGCATGGAACGCTATCGCCGCGCAGTCGCGCTCGTCCGTGTCTGATGCATCCGATACGTCCGCCAGCGGCAGCCCGCTTGCGCCTAGTGTCAGCATGACCCCAATCAAGCACGGCGAGTCGTCCATCATGGGTGCGAGCGCCGAGCGGGCGCGGAATGGCGCGGGCAACGGAAATGGCAACGGCAACGGACACAACGGCGCGGACAAGGGGGAGGATGCGAAAGCAAAGACGGGGTCTGGATCAAGCAAGAAGCGCAGAGAAAAGGGAGAGGGAAAGCGGAAAAAGGTCGCCAAGGCGTGCTTGGCGTGTCAGAAGAGTCACCTCACATGCGATGAACGTGAGTCGGGAGAGGGGTCAAGACCTGGAAAATCCCCTTGTAGATACTGACGATGGCTTAGAACGTCCATGTACAAGATGTGTCAAGAAGGGATTGAGCGATCAATGCGTCGAGGGAGTGCGGAAAAAGGCAAAGTACCTCCTAGAGGGCGAAGAGCGAGGTCAGTCCTGGCTGTCAGATGGCTCATTGGCAACACGGGCTGACTACTTGCCAGATGCGGTGCACCAACATCCACGCTCAGCATCTCCGGCACGGTCGAGCTTCTCACATACCGCACCTTCAATACCTGTTCCCGGCGTTTCTTCAATCCCACCACAACCGCAGCTCAGCCTGCCGCCGGCAGCGCCGACAACGACTGCGGCGCCGACGGACATTTGGCTCACCGACGGTCGACTGAGTCCCAGCGCACTACCACAAGTCCAGTCTACAGATCTACAGCCTCCAGAACCAGAACCGTTCTGGAATGGCCTTCTTGGCACGGACCCATTCCGTACGTGTTCTTACGAGTGCACTGCCGCTGCATACTGACCCATGCCGCAGAGTTTGGGACGACTGCATCGTCCGAGTATCATATGCTCGATGCAATGCTCAACTCGATGTCACCCATATTCCCGATGGGTGACCTCGACATGAACGGCGTCGGCGGTAGCACGGGCGGCAATGGCACGGGCGGCCTCAATCTCGACCTGAACCAGCTGGCCAATACCGGCAACTCGGCAGACATATCGCTACCGGACTTCAATACGGGCGTCAACCTCGGGCAAGGGAACACGGGCATGATCTTCCCCCAATACAACACATCTGCTCTGCCGCAGTCATCATCGACACTCCCGGCTCTACCGGCGACAGGGGTGGCTGACCCAAGCCAAGTCATGCCGTCCGGCGACGCGCTCATCTCGCCGTACTGGCCGCCGGGCGGCGATGACCCTTCGGGCGCAAGTGCCGCGGATGGCAGCAATCCATGGACCAACTGGGCGAACGCGACGACCACACCGACCAGTACCGAGACCGGGACGGGGATCCGCAAGCCCAAGACGTCGACCGAGGTGTACCACAGCGTCGTCAAGCCGTACGACTACACCGAGGGGTACCATTTCCTGATGGAGTACCTGGCCAAGAACTTTGAGCAGCGGGACGTGCTCAAGGTCGTGCGCGCTCTGGCGTCGTTCCGCCCGAGTCTGATCGCGCTCCAAATGCCCATGAGCGAGGAAGACGAGGTGTTCCTCGAGCGGAGCTTCCAGCGTACCCTCATCGAGCTCGAAAAGCTCATTTCGTACTCGGCCACACCAACAGCTGTCTGGCGCCGAACAGGCGAAATCGTCTACGCCAACCCCGAGTTCTGCCAGATGACCGGACGGTCCGGACCACAGCTTCTAGGAGGCAAGACCTATATCTACTTGTTGTTCTCCCAGCCCTCGTGAGTTGTCCGAGTCACCTACGGATGTCTAAGCGCTGATGACCCTAGCATTATTGGCTACTGGGAGAACTTCTCAGTCCATGCCTTTGAGAACACGACGCAAAATTTCTTCCAGACGACATCGCTTATCGCGCCAGACGGCGCGCAGAAGACCTGCTCGTGCTGCTACACCATCCGCAGAGACGTCTTTGACTTGCCGAGTGTCATCATCGGGCAGTTCCTCCCTATCATCGAGTGAAACGCAGACCTACATTGTACACCATTTTGTACAGCAGAAATAGCCGCGGAAATGTACAAGACATGACATGACATGATATGATGATTGCCGGGGCGGGATAGCATTCCACCGTCCGGTCCGGCGGATCCGGCAAGATACTTTGTCCGGATGGATGTGAATCGCCCCGCGGCTCGAGACTGCTTTTGTTATCGGTCCACACCAACCTATTTGCTGCTCGGCAGTGCAGCTGCTAGTCAGGGCGCGCACGGCTCATCCTGCAAGCGAGCCAGTGAAACATTGTCAGATCTTCGCGGAGCCCCTCTGTGACGGACATGGACAGGAAACCGTCGTTCACGGCACCGAGCGCGCCGTCCTCGTGGGGTGCTCCCCCGCCGTCGCCGTTCGACTCGCGTCAGTCCCCCGGACTCAACAGTATCCTCACTGCCGCGGCGGGCATCATGCCCATGGGCGACGGGTCCGGGTCCCAGGTATGGGCGCAGCAGCAGTCGCTGAGTGGGGGCACGGGCGGATCTTCCAGTGGGTCAGCCGGGAAACGAAGGAGAATGAGCGATACCAAGAGCGAGGATATGGATGACGATCCGGCGGGACGGTAAGCTACCTCCGTGTGTGTGACCCATTGTGCTGATGCTGGGTCAGACCCTTGGCGATCACTTGTGCGCCGTGCCGAGCCAGGAAAATAAGTGAGTGCTGGTTGGAGCCTGTGCGGATGCCCCGTGCTGACGAGCTAGAATGCGATTCCAAAAAGCCGTCCTGCGAGAACTGCTCAAAGTGAGCTCCAGCAGTCCTTCTGCTGCGCTTGACGGCCCGCTGACACCTACTAGGAACCCCGCCGAGTGTTACTACCCTATCAAGATGAAACCAGGCTTGCGTCCCGGTACGGGCGTCGACATGGCCAAGCGGATAGAAACGCTGGAAGATAAGGTCCGGCAGCAAGAGGCTCGTCTGGCAGAGCACGAAGCCAGACTCGCCAGCTTGAGTTTCGGACAGATACCCGCCATGCCTCAAGCCCAGCAGCAGCCGCAGCAGCAGCAACAACAACCAGTGTCGACGGCGCAGTTCGTGTCCAGCGGTCTCGCATCGACATTGGCCGATATGCCCTCATCGACGACCATGGCAGCGGAGTTGAACCCGCCGTCGGGAGGAGCGGCATCCGCAGCCGGATTCGACCTATCGTCCTTCGGCGGTCCGTCTGCCTCTCCTGGCAACCTATCGACCACGAGCTTTCGTGACCCGCAGGTCCTGCCGCCAGACGACGTCGTGCGGGACCTGCTATCGCTCTTCTGGACACACATCCATCCTTGGGCACCGATCCTCGCACCAACGCCGATCGCGTTCGCTCCGCCGTGGAATATCGTGGTGCACGCCATTGTGGTCGTGACGCTACGACTGTCGACTGATCCGCGGGTTGTGCCCCTCAAAGACCAGTACAAGGCTGCGGCAAAGCAGCACGTCGTGGCGCACGCGATCGAGTCCACGTCAATCACCTCGGTCCAGGCCTTGGCGCTGCTCGCGCTGGACTTGATCGGCTCGGAGCAAGGACCGTCGTCGTGGGGGATTCTCGCGCTCTTGACGCGCTCGGCTGTACACCTCGGTCTGGCTGTCGAGGAAGACGCGCACGCTTTCAACGCCGGCGGTCTCGCCCCAGGATCGATGGGCGCCCGCCCTCCTGCGCCTAGCTTAAGCCGGACGAGCATTATCCCTCCCGCGGCGGACTGGAAGGAAGACGAGTGCCGACGAAGACTGTTCTGGCTCATCTTCTGCCTAGACCGATACGCCTGCGTCAGCACTGGCTGGGACTTTGCCCTTCCCGACTTTGACATCAAGCGCAGGCTCCCTTGCTCGGATGCTCTCTGGGACCGGACAGTCAGTCCTGATCAAGCCACTGTAATACATGAGCTGATGTCCTGCAGGAGTGGTTCTTCGCGCCGACGTTCCAGCCAGTGCTGCATCGCGACTTAGCAGCGGAGCATAACGCGCTGTCGCCGTTGGCGTACCTCGTCGAGGCGCTCGACCTATGCGGCAGGGCACACACCCTCCAAGCACAGGTCATAGAGCCTGGCGACGCTCGGGCCGTCGAGATCAGGAAAGACGTGACGATGACACTGACCAGCGCTGCCAAGCGCTGGTTCGGCGACCTGCCTATTCGCGATGTGCCGCAGTCCGCCTTGACCCTGATGATTGTGAGTGTCCTTCTCGGCCGTTCAGAGTTCGCGCTGACGCCTCGCAGCAAGGCATACATCATGCGTGAGCTGCACACAGAGGGAGACGGGGAGTGATTGCTGACGCGGGACAGCACACTGCTCAAGCTGAACGCGTACTATGCCTTCCCGGCGCTATCCAATGGCGAGCCGCAGGAGCCGTATACCTCGACCTGTCTGCAGTCGGCGCGAAGCATGGTACTTCTCGTGAACGCTGCCGAGACAGTCGGGTGGGAAGCTGCATCCACTCCCTTGTTCATTTGGAGCTGCTGGGTCGCTGCCAGAGTCTTGTTTGGTAGGTCAACAGCTTTCGGGCTTTCGGCTGACTGGTCAGTGCACGCCTTTTTGCAGCACAAGATGCAGCCAGACGAGGACTTTGACCGGATGATCACTGCGTTGAAAGCCCAAGCGCGCTTCTGGGGCCTTGCGAGTGAGTTACCACCTCTCATCAGCGACGGTAGGCCAGGTCTGACGCTTGGTCCGCAGAATCGTACGTGCGGCTGCTTGAACGCGCCAAGCGTAAGTGGCTATCGGCCACATCGGACATGTCGAACCCGTCGCTGCCGGACGCGATCCACGTGCTGCTCGACCTGCGGCGTACGGCCTACTCGGCCGTCAAGTCAAACGCGCAGGAGACGCCGCACGTCTCCCCCCCAGACGTCAACCTCAGCCACTTGCCGGCGTGGGCGGTCCAGCCGCTGCTGGGCGACCTGCATAATTGGTTTGACCTCCCCGCGGGCGTCTTTCAAGCCGATACCGGCGGCATGACGGGCTTCTTCCCGTCTGAGACGTAGAGGTGAGGCCGATCATACTTGCTCCTGTATCCATGCGACGCTGCTCAGCCGCGCCTGTCTTCTTGTCTGTGATTACTGCTGCATTCAACTCCTTTGCTTGGTTGACCGATTACGACCTAACATTGCCCGTGACGTCGTCGTCTCCAGGTCGGTCCCTGATGGCGGCCTGGACCTTGTCCTCCGGGCCGCCCTCGCCCTCAAACTCGGCAGCCTTGGTCTGGCTAAAAGATCCACTCAGCGACTGGGGCCGATTGAACACCTCGGCTGCCACTCACCGACCGGTAGACTTGTTGATCTCTCCGCCTTCCTCGTCGGGAATGGTCGGGTTCTCGCCCCGCTTAGTGCCTCCGATCTGGACAGTCGAGCCAGGGAACTGCGATGTGACTCCCTCGTTGACGCCCGACTCGTTCGCTGTACAGCGTGTGAGAAGAGGTCCAGCGCCTTGGGCAGGCGCACCTACCCGAATCGCTCTGCTTGCCCGAGCCGGTCTTGGCCTGGTACGAGTTGATGGCCTGCTCAGCCTGGTTCACAATCTTGTCTGACATGGTGCTGTTCGGTGAAGAGATCCGGATGTCACAGATGCATGCTCTCAGGCAGTGGGTGCTCATGTACTGTATGCCCAGACCAGTAGATGACGTCTGCATAGCGTCGTCTATGCGATGATGTGAGCAAGCACTATCGAGCCTATGCCTATGCATATGAAGAGGCTCGAAAGGCCACAACCGCAACAAGCTATGCATAGGATGCCACATGGCCTTTGGATGACCAAAATCAGCCGCGCGATTGGATGCGACTGCACGATCGATCCCGATGCATCAGCGCGTGGTGGGCATCGAACACGGGCGCCCATCGGGGCATTTTCGCCTGCCCTCTCTTGCCCAGGTTGTTGCGCCACGGGACCGATCTGTTGGAATCGCTCATTCCCAAATGCACATGCAAGACATTGGCGTCATAGGCGCTTAGGGGCCGTACCCCTGTCCTGTACAGAAAGAAAGCCCTGTGCCTGCGACTCTAAGGGTCGGCTGACATTGACCTGCCTCGGCAGGGGTGCAAGGCGTTCAAACGCCTGCCCGCCTGCCCGACCGCCTCCTCGGTGTCCTGCTGCCCTGCTGCCCTGCTGCCCCTCCGGAAGGTGCGGAACCGCGGGGTTCCCGGGCAATAAGCCGAGCGAACAACCTCCACCTCACCTGACCGCAGCCCGACCCGTCTTTCCGCCGTGTTCCGGTCGGGTGAGAAGAGGCAACAAACGTTGGGTTGGCTTCGGTCTCACGAACCGCTCGCGGGATGAGCGCGCGAGCGAGCCATGGGCGTGGGACGCAGGGTAGTTAGAAAATGATCTCAGGTGCATACGGCAGATCAGCACGCCTCTGCCCTGTCAAGTGACGCTGCGAAAGATGTTGTCGCACACACCCACACACGCGCTTACCACCCAAGAAAGCGCCCTAACCTCACTGCTTCCCGCTCCCTGGGCCCTGCGCTGCGCCGCGCTGACAGGCTCGAGAGAGATCGCCCGTTGGCAATCGGACCAAGGCCATCGGGCCACGCTGCTGCCGCCTCTCACCCAACGCAGATCGGCTTGGACCGGCTGGGCGAAAAACAATATATAAACAAAGAGGGCCAAGCACAGGGGGAGAGCGATTTCTCAGAGTCCCGCTCATCGTCTGTCTTACCTACAGACACATCACCAGGTAAGTGGCCAGCCAACATCTTAATCCCCAACCCCCTTGCCCGTCTGCGCATCCTCTTCGTCGGTGCCAGAAGTCGCCTCGTCCATCGGGCACGACCACCGGGGTCAGATGCTGATGTATAGACAGAATGAGCACCAGTCACAAGAATGCGCTGCACGCGCACGCGCACGACACGCCCGAGGCGGAGAAGGTGCAGCCGACGTACGCCGTCGAGGACGATGCCTCGGAGACCGACCTGAGCGTCGGTGCCATCATGAAGGGCAAGGCGCACCGTCCCATGGACCTGTTTGAGCGCAAGGCGGCTCTGATCAATGCGTGAGCCGCTAGCTATTGGGTGGGAGAATAGTCCACTGACACCCGTAGCGAGCTCGACAAGTTTGGCTTTGGCAGGTACCAGATCTGCATCTGGTTCCTGTGCGGTTTTGGCTACTTCCTCGACTTGGCATGGGCGCAGGGTGTCGGTCTCTTGGCTTCGGCGATCTAGTGAGTTTCTGCATCTCTGCTCTTGGGCCCGGAGGAACGGAGCTGACTTGTGTGCAGCCAGGAGATGGGTGTGCCGAAGAACGAGCAGGGTTACATCTGGACATGCGCGAACGCTGGTCTTGCGTGAGTGCGGAGGTCACGCTGAACTACGCTGGGTACCTTGCTGATAGGTAGCTTTGGTGCCCTTTTCTGGGGTTTCATGGTTGACATTATCGGCCGCAAGTGGGCGTTCAACCTCACCTGCCTGATCACGAGCATCTTCGGCACGCTGCTTGCCGCGCCGGTGAACAACTACGGCGCCATCTGCGCTATTTACTTGCTGGCCTCGATCGGTCTGGGCGGCAACATCCCGATCGACGCCACGATCGCGCTCGAGTTCCTGCCTCAGAAGCGCCGCAACTTGGTCTCGCTCCTGTCGCTGTGGCAGCCGGTCGGAGTCGTCGTCGCGTCGGGCATCGCCTACGGCACGGCCGCGCGGTACCGTTGCGACCAGGACGCCAAGCTGCCTTCATGCGGTAGTGTGGCTTCCGGCGAGGCCTGCTGCACCGTCTCGTCCAACATGGGCTGGCGGTACGAGGTGATCGCCCTCGGCGGCATGACCCTGGTCATTTTCTTCCTGCGCTTCTTCGTCTTCAAGTTCCACGAGTCGCCCAAGTTCCTGCTCTCCAAGGGCAAGGAGCAGGAGGCGATCGACGTCCTTCACCGGATCGCGGCGTTCAACCGCGCGCCCGCGCCGACACTCACCGTCCAGCACTTCCGTGAGATCGAGCAGACCACGTCGGGCCTCACGGCCGAGTCGCTCAACGCCGAGCTGAGCACTGGCGGCCTCATCATCCGCCTGCTCAAGAACATTGCCCACTCGTTCAGGCAGCTCAAGGGCCTGTTCCTCAACCGCCTCCAGTGCTTCATCTGGATCCTCCTCGCCATCGCCTACATGGGCGACTACTGGTCTTTCAACCTCGCGGGATCGTTCTTGCCCCTCGTGCTCCTCCAGTACAACGTGTCCACCGGATCCGGCACTGTCGACGACACGTACAAGCAGTACGTATACATCTACCTGCCCGGTATCCTCGGTGCCGTCATGGCCCTCTTCTCGGTCCAGCTCCCGCTCGTCGGCCGCAAGTGGTCGCTCGTCTTCTCCGCGGCCATGCAGGGTCTCTCCATGGCCATGTACACCCAGGTCCGCACCACCGCCGGCTATGTCGGCCTCAACGCCTTTGAGTACATCATGCAGACGGTAAGTCCCCGCGCCCATCAAATCCCTGTACAGGTGCTGACATCGAGCGCAGTACTTCAACGCCGTGCTGTACGCGTCCGCGCCCGAGCTGTTCGACACGCAGTACCGCGGCATGGCCGTCGGCATGCTGTCCGCGCTCGGCCGTATTGCGGGCATCGTCGCTCCCTTCGCTGGGCAGTACTACCTTGCCACCGCCAGCTCGGGCATCCTCTGGCTCGGCGCCGGCGGTATCTGGCTGTCAGCCTTCGTCATGGTCTTCCTCCCTGTCGAGATGAGGAACAGGCAGATGTTCTAAAAGACGTTTGCTGGCCAAGGCGAAAGGGCGATTCGCCACCGGGATCCGACTCTCCTCCTTCGACTGCCCTCCTCTCCTCTTTTCTCTTTATCTATAATTGGTATTACACGGAAGCCATGTACAGCAGATGATCAGAGGCTCCTCCTCACCGGCGTTGCACGCCCTTGCCCATGCCCGGTACTGCATCTGTCGTGTCTACATGCCTCAGCATGAGGAACGTTCCCGGTGGAGGTGGATTTGGTTCCGCCTTCTTGGCTGAAAGATGTTGCCGATGCACTCATTTACCGACATCTGTCACCTTTCTAGCATACCACAACGCCCAGCATGGACTTCTCCCAGTTCAACGGCGCCGAGTCGGCGGCCATGTCCAAGGTCATCGAGCGGAAGCAGGTCAGCCATTTCCCCAACCCACCTGCATGTGCGTTCTCGTCTCTGACCGACTTCGCAGATGCAGGATTTCATGCGGTTATACTCTGGTCTTGTCGAGCGGTGCTTCAACGCCTGCGCTCAGGACTTCACCAGCAAAGCTCTCTCATCAAATGAGGTGCGTCCTGACGGTTCAGAAAGCGGCGAGCCGTATGGCCAAGCGGGATGCTTACTGGATTGCAGAAGACTTGCGTTCAGAACTGCACGGACAAATTCCTAAAGCACTCGGAGCGGGTGGGAGCCAGGTTCGCGGAGCACAACGCGGGTACGTTTGTCCCGGGGTGCTGCTCTTGCCGACCAGAGGTACTGATCTGCTGCAGAACAAATGGCGGGTAACAAGTAATCGTCTTCTGTAATCATACTCGAGGCCTGTCCGGCTTGCGGCGCACATGCAGCACTTCTCTGATGCCCTTTGGACAACCGAGCTGCAACGTCAAACGCCTCTCAGGACTCAGCAGCGTGGGGAAAGCGGGACGGGCGCGTCGAGGGCGGATGAACCGAGGACCTAAAAGGGCACGAGGGTGCCATACCGCTCCTCTCGGGTCCTGCTGGGAGGCGCCCGTCTGCACGGGAAGCGGGAGTCGTGGCTCGGCAGAAAGCGGATGCCCAAGACCTGGTGGTCGTCGGCGAGCTCCCCCGCGCGGTGTCCATCACTCGTCGTGATCAGGCCATATTGCAGGGATTGTTTGTGCAGCGGATTGCGGATTGAATATGGGGCAGACGGGCTTGGAGAAACGTTTTCTCCCTTGTGTTGACCTCGGGACCGACCGGTTTGTCCTTCAGGACTGCATGACTGTCCAATAGTCCTTCAGGCCGAGACATCCAGAGGACCTCTCCTCTATCGGCATCTGTCCCATCCCTGATGATGACTGTGGAATCCAGATGTCTTCGTGGTCTGTGGCAGGCTTCTCGCGAAACGGTCTGCGCAAAAGAGCCCGACCGGATAAAGCCTGATGCAGCCCGAAAGATCCTCTTTTGATTGGCGAGGACGAACAAGCCCTCGCGAGGATGTTATGGTGTTGTGACGCCTCGGTCTAACTCTCGTTGTCGGGCGACTTGGAATATTCACAACCCATAGAGGTCGACTTGCTGTTTCGCGCATATGAGTACGTAGTGCCTATCGGCGACTGAGTGATCGAGCTTTCATTAGTGCGTGCTACTGCGCGGGTCACGCTAGCAGAAGCCAGAACTTCTTAGGCACTCTTGCCGTCCGCGTAGCATACGGCCTTGTCTAGCAAACGAAGTCGGAGATGTCTTTTGGAAGCATGCGATTGTCTGTACAGGCTCTCGATGCCCTCTGTGTCTGTCTCTTTGTCTGCCTGGGAGTCTTCTTCTAGAGTCTGTCTCCGTGTAGACCGCCTTTTCATTGCGTCAATGGGTGAAGAAAATTGCGATCGTGAAGGATATGCCCACGGCGGAGACACAGCACGGTTTGTTCAAGTGACACTGCATGTACGTCTGTCGCCAGAGGCGTTCTGCCTGTCGTTTGAGCGCCTTCAGGTACCTGGGCATTTGCCCGCGTTGACAAAAGTTGCTATCTTGTGGGGTAGTGTAAATGCTAAGGGGCAGAAGTGTCCCTGGCAGATGACACCTTCGCGAAGATTAAATTTCACAAACCATCGGGCTGAGATCGCTGTGTGTGTTGCAGATGGCTATCGCATCGCATCTTCCTGCGTCGCATCGATCTGCGCGTTGCCGCGGGCTCGCTGTTATGGCCGACGAAAATCACAAACTACGTCGAGGTGTTAAAAAGCCAGAGAGCACCGGCCGAGGGATCCATGCCGATAGCGCTGACGGATACTGCACGCTCTACGGACGAAGCGAGAATGTAAGAAGAACATATACATGCTGATACCCGGAAGAAGCTACTATCTAGATCCACGCGACGCGGCGGGCTCGGGTGTCCATATCTGCCGCTTGTCAGCCCCATCCACGGGAAGAGCATTGGGATACTCACGGGCTCCTTGCCATCGGCGATGAGCTTTTCCCATCGCTCCCTGGCGAGACTTGCCCAGTCGTTCGTGAGCAGGTGCTGCAGTTTTCTCCGCATGCCAGCGTCGGTCGAGCCTTCTTCGAGGTACCGCTCCTTCATGGGATTGTCGAGCGCTCCCTTGATGGCCTGGACAAAGCCGTCGTAGTCGCCTGCAAAGACGTGGTACACGTAGGGCGGGTCCAAGTGCGCGACCGAGTTGTGCTGCGTGATCCACTTGGTCCGGTCCGACGGGTTGTCCACGTCCCACACTTTGACAGGGTTCAGGAACGGCGTCTTCAGGCAGAGCGCCAGCGGTACCGACGGCGACAGCCAGGGCTACCGCGCGTCAGCGCGGCGCGCGCACAATCCGTGTATTTGACGTACCTGTCCAATACCGACGAGCATCTTGCTCATGGCGAGCTCCTTGGCGAACTGCTGCGGCCCGATCTGGCCCAGGTTGCGTACGCCGTCCAGGTCCTGCATGCCCTCCGGGCCTGCGGTCTCGATTCGGTCAGGGAGGTATCCCGGGTCGTTCCTGTACGCGCCCTTGAAGCTGAACTTGTCGTATCCCAAGCGGTGGAGGTCTTCGGTCGCCCGCTCGAAGTACGTCCTGTTCCATGGGAACTCGGGGTAGTGCGAGTAGATGTAGGTGAGCTGCTTGGTGAAGAGCCAGACCGAGTGCGTGTCCTCTTCGTACTCGTCGACCGACTCGCCAGCGCCGTCCATAGCACCCTCCGCCAAGAGCGCAAACTCGTCGCACTGGTCTTCCATCGAGTACCCGAGCACATTGACGCCCTTGAAGTCGGCGTTGGACGGTCCTGGCGGGATACCGTGCAGTGCCCATTCGTCGCCGACGTCACCGCCCGATCCGCCCCAGTAAAAGTACTCCATGTCAAAGAGCTTGTGCCGCGGGATACCCGTCGGGTTGTGCTTGTCGTGCTTGAGGCACCACTGGTGGTTGAAGCAGTCGCCAGCGCCCCAGCCCATCACGATCTGCACCATCTTCGGGAACAGCTTGTACAGCGCCAGGGCGTCATCGTGGTGGTTCGCGATCAGCGTCGAGTACCCCAGCTGTTTCAGCGATCGCATGATGGACAGCGTCCAAATCGCCTCCCCGCCACGTCCGCCTCGAGTCTACATGGCGTTAGTGTCGGTCACGGCAGCGTACAAAGAGAACTGACGATGGCATCGGTGACCCATTCGCCGACGATGATCACAATCTTCTTCTGGTTCTTTCCGCAGTTGTTCACCGCCATGCAATGGTGCAAGTCACGCAGGACGTGCTGGTTGAAATGGTCGTTGGTTTCCGGGTAGACCTTGCTGGTGGGGTCGTACTCGCCCACATCTGCAAAGTGCGAATGCAGTGTCTCAGGCGCGACAGAGTACTCGCCATAATCGTCGTTGACCTGAGTCGGGAGCTCGACGCGGCCGCTTCCGAAGGAGGGGATGTACTGGTTGAGCGGCGCGTAGTACGGGTTGTGGAATAATAAGAGTAGGGAGATGAACGCCAGCAGCCCGACGACCGCGTACTGCCTAGCGACAGGCATCTTGCTGTTTGTAGTAGAGCAAGAAGCGAGTCCAAGACCGATACACAGGCGACGACAAGAGGATAAGAGCGGGAAGGGATAGTATTCGTACTTGTGCCCAAAGAGGAGAGGACCGCGGGACAGCAGACTGAGCGGTGAATTGCTACGGATCATTACGGCATAACTTCCATGTTTTCATGTTTTCAGCTTGGACCCCCCGCGACGCGTTGCGGTGGCGACGAGGGCTTGAAGGATCGACAGGGTAGAGTTGGAATCTTGATCAAGTTGGATTATGCTCCACGTGCTGGGCTTTTCAGTAGATCTGCATCTATCATGCACGGAAGCTGGCCTGATAGAACGCGCTCGATCATACACAAGCGTCGTTCATCGGGTCAGAATCCACTTTCACAGCGGTGAGCGGTCAGAAACGCCTCCAGGCACATTTCTTCGATGGCCTGAACGCAATCGCATACCATGCACAGACTCCGGACTGCTCTCCGCTCATCCTGGGCTGAGACAATGTAAGACCCCCGCGGAGGCCTCGGTGACCTAGACGGCCATCTGCTTGCTCAGACCAGTGGCAAAGGCTCGGTTCCGGGTAAAAATATTTACCGAGACGTCCAGCATGTGACTTGCGCATTCGTCCGTCCCGTCCTCCGCTTTAGCGCCCCTTCTGCCCGGCGGAGGACGGCAGGCCTTTAGACGGCAGGATGGTCTCAGCAGATCTCACCAAAGCATTGCTCTCACATCAGGTGAAGCCTTGCATGTCATCAAATTTACACGACGGCCTGTGCTTTGGACTGTACCATCTAAGATCACTGTTGTACTGTCGCTTGGTCTCGCTCGATTGATCGCCTCCCGCCTGTCCTTCATCGTTCCCCTCCTGAGCGGACTACTCGCCGTATTCGAAACATCGTCCCACGCCTCAAGCACCATCATCGAGCGCATACACCGCCATGCCTCTCAGCCCGATCTCGCTGCTCGTTGGCGGCACCCTCGCTGCCATCGGATCCGCTTACGTCTTCAAGAAGGTCAGTCTGCTCGCTGGTGAACGTCTGCTGACGCTGTAGTTCGTGTACGACCCTCATCTAGCGCCGTTCATTGAAGCGCTGCTGGCGGAGCACGATCCGCGGTACAGAGACCGCCCCGAGGCGTACTACCACACCCACCCGCACGACTCTCGTCGCCACCGACAACCGGTGCCGATCCCGGTATCTGTCGCCACTGGGTCCAGCTCGTCGCGGCATCGCGGGTGCCAGCCCGGTGCTGTTCTTCGGCGGCGGTCCGCCAGGCGTGATTCGAACGACTTTGAGCGGGACCGGATCACCAGGAAGGAGAGCGACGGAGGCATCGAGTTGAACGAGCGGGTCGTTGCTGCTGGGGAGCGTCGCCCAAGCATCGACACGCTGCCCGTGTACCGTGAAGCCGAAGTGGACGATCCTTGGGGTAGACACTCAGCCTACGAGCTGAAAGAGAGCATTATGAGCGTCCGACCTGTCGGGAGGAACGACAACATCCCAGCCGTGGGCTCCAGCGGCCTCGGAGCAAGTGTCAGCTCGGCCCGACCGGTCTTCGATGCCGACGCGCCTGGAGACGGCAGTTCTGCCTACCTGCGCCCGCCCGGTACGAGACTCGGCGGCGGCGAGACGGACGATCTGCTTGGCCCGGTAGGACACGGGTCAGAGCAGCACGAGTACGCCCAGGCGTCAACAGCCTTCTCCATCCTCTCGCTCAGCCAGATCTCCTCGCCGGAATCACCGACAGCCGCGCTGGTCTCGATGCAGCAGCAGCAGAGATCGCCATACCGCCGCTCGCCTCTGGTCGAGCCGACGGGTTTAGAGATGAGCGGAGTCTTGCTGCCGACCACGGAGGCGAGCCTCGCTAGCAGTGGCGGAGCCCGGGGTGTCGACGAGGACGAGAGGGACGATATCATCAGCTTGGCGGACACGGACGCTCACAGCCTGCCAAGCAGGACGACATCGCCCCCGACACTACCTGCATCGCCTGCGAGGGCGTTCACGCCCTTGTCGCCCGTTCGGTCAGGCGCGGCATCGCCGTTCTCCGACGTGGGCGGTTCTCGGCTGGGCGATTCCCTCGCGATTTCGGAGCTGGGACTCAGCTGGGCGCCGGCGAGCGCACCGGCAGTCAGCAATGATCGGTCGACCGGTGTCCCCGCTAGTGACATGCGAAGGGCGCCCATGAGCGTTGTGAGCCTGACCGAGAGTGAGGGCTGGAGCGCGGGTAGTGAATGGGACGGTCTAGCCGATGAGCACCATACGATCTGAGCAACCCTTACGAACGACATTCACGACATTGAACCCGCAACTGTACATCTACATCCTCGAGAAGCCCTGTGTATCATCATATAGTGTAGAGTACATCTAGATGTATGTACGACCGTCGGGCTCTGGGTAAAGCCTTCCTCCCTATTGGCCTGCCTGTTCGCCTGTCCACTTCAGGACGTACATGAAGTACGCAAAGCCCTCTGGTGGACCGATCTCCCGGTGAGTCAGAGTCCAGCCCTCGCGGTTCTGCATATACCTGCGTTTGGTCAGCCCTGCTCAAGAAGGGTCTTATCCCTGCCAGCCCCGCATCGACCTGGCACTGACCTCTTCCGGAAGTGAGGCTGTCCGAAAGTGAAGCTGCACAGGTCAGACTATTGCGCATACAGGGGTTGATTCCACCCACTAGACAAAGCGCGATGAGCTTCGTTTCCGCAGTACCCTTCGTAGGTCAGCAAGTCTTACTTCTCCAGAAAGACCCACCTTAGAGCCTCGGTCACTTCCTGCGTGCACGTCTGAACATCCTTTTCTGGCGGGTTCTGCCGAGTCAGCGGTGGATCCGGGCCTTGGGGCCTCGCTATTACTCACCCATGGATCTCCCTTTGTGGTCAACATGGCGCTAAACTATCAGCTCATCATCATTCCAAATCTGCAGCCACGCTCACTCCATCGTGCCTGCTCCGTCAGTCGCGCAACGAAGCCGGGTGCGTATGCCGCGGACTCACCTTTGTCAATCACAAGGTCAAACTCATCGTCGCCAAACTCGAGGTTCAGTACGTCCATTTCCAACCACTGCATCTCGGGCCGAGAGGCGTTACGCTCCGACATCTGCTCAATGACTTTGGCGGAGTACTGCCGGTGTGAGCTCGTCTGCGTGCGGTGTCCCTGGCATTCACGCACATCGAGGTTGACGATGTTCTTGTACCCGGCGTCATACATCTGTAACGATCAGACTAGAGCCTACAGCACTGCTCCGCTCTCCAACGAGACGCACCACTTCTCCGAGAAGCGAGTTGCCGCATCCGAGCATGAGCACTCGAGCTTGTCGGCCCAGCTCGGCAGTCAGCTCATCGATGAAGGGGAGGAGGTATTCCGGCGACAGGAACCAGTCGAATGATGTTCCAGGCGCCTCACTGATAGATCAGATCGACTTTCGGACGGACTCGCATCTGCCGGGAGAGTTGTGTAGGACGTACTTGGTGTACCGCTGCTCCCTGACAAAATCAGCCGGGCCGGGATACTATCTTGCACCGGCTACGTACCAGTACTCCTTGGTTCCGTAGCCCTCATTTGTAGGCGGGAGATTCTCTTCGATCTTGCTTGGCATCTTGCGTGCTTTGATTGTGTCTGCTTGCTGCTCTCTATGCACAAATAGCGACCTCCGACCGTGATACGGTTCGTCAAAAACATCGAAGTCAGCTGCGGGGCTCCGCACGGCGCGACAGAACCGGCACCGAGACCCGTTCCTCGTCGTCACAACTGTCCGTCCGTCTCCGAAAAAGTTCGAGCCGGTGTGCAGGTGACTCGTACGTCCTCCGCGGCAGCAGAAGAGCAGGATGGACCCGCACGTCGAGGGGAAGCCTCCAAGCGCGACAGTCGCCGAAGTGGATGTCGAGGTCGAGCGAGAGGTAGGCCAGGTCATAGTACTGATTCTCGCTCGGGGGTGCTCATGATGCTCAGCCGCCAGCGCCTGTCCCGGTGCCGATTGACGCTCCCTCGGCCAGCTCGATCTTCCGCTCGGCCTTCGCGCGCCCCGAGGAATCAGTCTGTAAGCCCGTCAATGTGAACTACTGGTCGTCCGGCTCTCTGACGGGACAGCTCCTAGCCGTTCGGTCGATACCGAGGCGGAGAGGAAGCGACAGGAGGAGGAGTTCCTGCGCAAGCTTCGAGGAGAGTATGAAGCTGCTCAGCGACGCTTAGGCGATGTGGTCAGTCCATTTTGCCGGTCTGGCCGAAGACGCCATGAAGCTGACCTGTGGACAGATCAACGATAACCTGTCTCGGCCGATGCGGCTCTCGAGCATCCGTTTATCGCCTGCTCCGCCCACCACGCGATCAGGATTCCTGAACTCGCTCTTGAGCCCATTCGTCTCGCCACCTCCGGCATACCTCCCATCAGGCCTGTCGTTCCTGCACCCGGCGCCGCCGCCCCCGCAGACACTGCAGGAGATCCTCATGACGACCAAAGCGCTCATTGCGCATATTGACCAATACGGCGTCTTTGACACGGCACGGACGGATGTCCGCCTCGAATCGGCTCTGAATGGGAACGAGGACGATGTCGAGCTCGTGCTTGGTTTGAAAGAGCGCGGGCGTGTCTTCCTCAAGGCAGGGACAGAAGTCGGAGGCGGAGAGGGCGGAGGTGTAGGTGTGGCTTCGGTGTATCGGCGAAGCACGGGCTGATTAGGGTCGTAGAACGTGACCGCCAGGATAAGAAACGCGCTCGGAGGCGCAGAGACGCTCGAACTCAACGCCTCATTGGGCACGAAGACCAAGTCGGCGTACCAGGTAGGTCATTGTCTCGCCGCGGAGCACGTCGTGGAGCGGGCCTGACGCCCGCAGGCCAGCTTGACAACACCGATCCTGGCTTCGCCTTTGCTCTCATTCGCCCTCCAGGCTTTCTCGTTCGACCGCGATAACACCGCGTTCGCGTCGCACCGTGAGGCGGCACAGGGTGGGCGGGCAAAGGTCAGTGCGATCTGCCCGTGGGGAACGCACGACCTCAGCTACGAATATGTCATGCGGGATATCAACCACTTGTCCCCTGGGGCATCTGTCTCGTACGTGAACATGCTCGAGCTTCACCGCTAGGGTCCCGCTGACCCTCAGAATCCGAGATCTGGCGCGAGCCTCCACGAAGGCTTCGATCATCCATACGTGGACGAGCGATACGAGGAACGACCTGTGGACAGCTACCGCTGGTCGACTGCTCAAACTGTCACATGTAGGCTTCGATCATCAATACCTGCTATCTGAGGTGCTGACGCTGCGCAGGAGGTAGCTGGCCTGCCTGGCTCGTCGGAGGACGTCAAGTACGTCAAGACGACCGCGCAGTCGCAGATCTCCCGGCCTATCTGGGAAGGATCCAGCACCGTATGCTCTGTTCACCGAAACACGAGACGGACGTAGCTGACCTGCCAGTTCGTCTCCATCTCATCCTTGTCGACACTGCTCTTCCCGCTGCTCGCGTCTCCAACACCGTTGCCGGACCGGACGTACTTAGGCGGCCCGAACTCGCTTCGCGGGTGGAAAGTCAGCGGCGCGGGTCTTCGCGATGGCCAGGACTCGCTCGGGGGGGACATGAGCTGGGCGGTGGGCGCTAGTGTTCTCACGCCTATTCCCTTCAAGGAGCACTGGCCAGTCAAGCTGCATGGGTTCCTCAACACCGGCAAAGTCTGCGGATACGATCGGGGTGGGTCTCCTCCGGGTAGGTTGAGATGCTGCGGGCTTACGCAGGTACAGATCGGGCACTTACCGAGAACATCACCAAGATGTACACTCGGCCAAATGTCAGCGTCGGCCTCGGCCTCGTGTACAGGTACGTCCTGGAGTTCACACTGCCTATGGGCCTGGACTGACTGGGTCAGGCTCGAGCCTGTACGGATAGAGGTCAACTTTGCGATGCCGCTTGTAGCGCGCAAGGGCGAGCGGCTCGCGCGGGGCTTCGGCGTCGGGGTGGGCATAGAGTTCTTGTAAGCATGCATCCGCCTCGATGCATTCGCTCAAATGCCGAATGCCAATCAGCGCTCAGGGGCGGATCACGTCAGAGGTGTTGCCCCACCTCCACCGGGTTGGAACACTGAGGTCCAGTCATC
This sequence comes from Cutaneotrichosporon sp. M94-02A, assembly GCA_037040355.1. NCBI lineage: Eukaryota > Fungi > Basidiomycota > Tremellomycetes > Trichosporonales > Trichosporonaceae > Cutaneotrichosporon > Cutaneotrichosporon sp. M94-02A. The sequence goes on from JAXQGU010000090.1 coordinate 85,702, forward strand.
GTCTCGTTGTTATTGCCGTCTCTCATCACGCCTGTTCCAGCGGACATGAGTACCACGACTGGCACAGAGGCAGCGTCTGCCCGGCCGGACCCGCGAGAAGCTGCGAGAGCAGCTGCCGAAGCACGACTTCGCTCCATCACCCAGACTGAAGCTGCAGCTCAGCCGATACCGACGCCATCAACCAACTCGCCCATCACGCGTCCCGCTGATGACGCGCCAGCCAAGCCTGCATGGCTCGGACAGGCGAGCAGTCCCGCCTCATCTTCAGGATCAGGTCTCTTCGCCCGATCGCCTGTCCCACGCGATACCAAGTGGGAGCCAAATGAGAAGGAAGATAGGGAACTGCGCCGCAATTTCGGCAGGTTGCTTGATAGGGGTATCATTCGTGACAACGGATACAAGGAGGCTGCTGCGTGCATTGAGGTGGGTCAGGGTCGCGGCTTTATCCGAGCGGATGACAAGTCCGGACGTATATCCATGACGCTGATGTCTCCAGACGCTTCACACTATCGCCAGTAATGTGATCAAGTCGGATGATCCCAAGTTCCGGAACCTCAAGACCAGCAACAGCGCTCTGAAGAACAAGGTTCTGGCTGTCTTGGGCGGTAGGGCATATCTCATAGCGGTCAGTCGAGCGTGGCGCACAGAGACCTGCGCGTCTTGACTATTGCCGGCGCCTCGGCTGACGCGATGCAGCTTGGCTTTCGGGCGCGTACCATCGAGTTCACCGAGCACCTCGTCTTCGAGCCTAGTCTCAAGAAGATGCACGAGCTCAAGATCGGCACCGATGTGCTTCAGCAGCAGGTACGCCGCTGTCCGGCAGACTCGTGCGTGGGAGGTGTCTGACGGAACAGCTCGCAGGGGTCCAGGCGCGGGCTGCATCCGCTGCCGACCGGCAGAAACTTGCCGCACAGGAGAACGCGGCGCGAGTCGCACGCGCGTTGGCGGAGATCGATGCCGATCGAGATAGCGTCAAAGTCCGCGTGGAGCGGGACAAGCGGATGCGCGAGCGAGAAGAGCGGCTTGCGCGAGAGCAGGCGGACAGGGAAGCGCGTGCCGAGCAGGAACGTGAAGCGCTGCTTGAGGAGGAACGAGCGCGGCAAGCTGAGCAAGTCCCTCCGCCGCCGCCTTACGTCCCGGAATCGGCTGGGCCAGCAGCTGGTCAGTCTAGCCGGTTGTGCGCCTGGTGTGGCGTGATTAGCAGCCGCCCATCATGTGCCGAGCTGAAGATTCTCACAGGAAGCACTGTCAACGAACCGATGGACCAATCATCAACTTCAGAGGAAAGCTCGGGAGGGGAAGGGGACCCGCGAGAGGGTCACTGAGCGGTGTTATTCGCCACAGTACAGCAACATTCGACACATCCACAGACAAGATCACGACTCCAGATCCCCGAATGGAATTCATCACAACAGACTCTGCTCTCTTCGCTCCACCAGGCCACGCTGCTTGCTGGTCATGCCATACTTGTATTTACACTGCTGGAGTTGTACACACCATGAATTGCCACTTCGTCACAGCGGTATCGCAATTAATAGGCGCATCATGTCTCTCAAGCCTAATTCACCTGACCAGACGGGATCAGAATGGCTCATCGGTGTTAAGCATCTGCTTCTGCCAAAATTAACGCCGACAGCGGTGGGATGCCACGCCGGAACCAAATCGGTGAAAGTCTGGCCCCCTGCTCGGACGCTGCCCCCGCTGTCGCGCCTGCACCAGGCTCACCCGCCAGCCAGGCTGCCCTGCCTGGGTTGTGCAGCGTGCAGTCCCTGGCGCTGGCACTCGCTCTCGCACTCTCCGTTCGTCACTTAGGCGAACCGTCTTGTTGTAAAGACTTCTTTGTACTTCAACACTTTTCTTCATCTTCTCTTAAAACGTGGGTATCCATCATCGGTCAACTTCCGCCAGCGGCAGCAGGATGGAGGGAGCAGCCGATAGCAGTGCTGGGAGGAGCTTTATACCGGTTCTACGACACTCATTCTTGACTGCTCTTTACAAGCTCCTCCTGTCGCTGCCGGACGAGCAATCTAACCAGTTGGACATCCACTGACTCTTCCCAGTAAGACAAGATGACCAAGAAGCGTCGCGGTGGTGGACGAAACAAGAAGGGACGCGGGCACGTCAAGTTTGTCCGATGCTCCAACTGCTCGCGATGCGTTCCTAAGGTAAGTCGAAAGTCTGCGCGCGCGTGGATGGGCGGGATGGCTGGGTGGATAAGGCGCGAAGGTTGGATCGGTTGGGGGATGCGCGGGCATCAGCATGGCCATGTCAGAGCGCGGTGGACTCGTCGGTCAGCGGGCCGCTCGTGCAAGGTCATGCTCTGCCTCTGGTTCATCAGAATCGAAGTCGTGACTGGTCACAGCGGTCCTGCTGGTTGGCAGAGGCTAGCCCACCTTAAAAGCCATCTGCGCACCCTCTCTCCGATCTCTCTCCTCATTCGGAACCCTTTCCAGCCATCCAGCCCTCCGCGCCTACCGCACGTCCTACCGAGCCGCGCTGACATCTCTCCCAGGACAAGGCGATCAAGCGCAACTCGGTGAAGAACATGGTCGAGGCCGCTGCCGTCCGAGACATGTCGGACGCGTCCGTCTACCCCGAGTACGCCCTCCCCAAGCTGTACATCCGATTGGCCTACTGCGTCTCTTGCGCCATCCACGCCAAGAGTGAGTCGTCTGTATCCCAAGCAGTCGATCATGCTGACACACTCAGTCGTCCGAGTCCGATCTGACAAGCCCGGAGCCGTCAACTCGAGGAAGAACCGTGCGCCCCCCGTCCGAGCTGTCTTCAAGGATGGCAAGGTGAGCCTTTTTTCTCGTGAGAGGAAGGACCGAGCTGACGCTCCTCCTAGCGGGTGAACCCTGCTGTCGTTGCCGCTCAGGCCGCCAAGACCGCCGCCGCCAACTAAGCGCGCGGAGGTGTCGGTGTGATAGCATTGTACATCACGGGCATGCAGATTTGACGAGCTGCGGGAGGATGTGTGTCAGGCGAGGCTGAACATGCTCATCCATTTGAGAGAGATCTCGTCTCCAGAGTGCAACGCTCTCTGCGTTGTTCCGCGATACCGACCTGAAATGACGTGCTACTGCTTCTGCCTCTGCTGCTGCTGCTGCTACTCCGTGAATAAGCGGGTACCGAGCCGCTTCTGCGTCCGTCGCACGTGTACCTGCTATCGGTGTACAACTGCATTACGGTCGTGAATGATACAACATGACTTGATGACCCGCAGGTCAGACAGAACCCGCCGTGTCCTACCACGTTTACGCCAGGCCCTCGTTGACCATCTTGAGGTGCGCCATGCTGCACCCGCCGACCTCGAACCGCTTGACGCTTCTGTACTTTCTCCGCTGCCCACATCCCTGCACCGAACACACTGCTGGCGCCGCCGCTCCATCGCCCCCAGCTCCTGCCGCTACCGCTTGTGGCCGCTGGCCGAGCTGGAGCCACTCTTCACGGCCGGGCGGGACAGCGACGCGACTGCCTTGTTGTCCTGGTCGGCTGGAACTGACCCAGCGGACAAACTCGCCCTCGACCCTGATCCGCTTACCGCCTCCGCCAGGAGCAGTCGCCGCTCCCGACCCGGACCCGTCGCCTGATGCCGGTGAAGCCGCAGCAGTGTTTGGCGATGGCTCGAGCTTGGCCCGTGAGCGGCCCGTCTGCGCACGTAGTAATCGGTTGATCGTCTGGTCCTGCCCCTCGGGTCAGCACATGACCACACCGCGTGGACCGGGCAGACTCGCCTGCTCGTCTTGGAGTTTCTGCTCGGTTTGGCGTTTTCGCCGACGAGCCATCTCCTCTCGCTTCTCCTGCCGCTCTGCCTCGGTCAAAACGACTTGCTTCTTCAGCGCCGACGTGGACTCTGCGGACCGTCAGCCCGAACATGAGAGCCGTAACAGCGCGGATGCTATGCGTCTCTGGACCGGACTGACCATTGGGCAAGGCGATCAGCGTCTCCTGGAGGTCCTTGTTGTTCTTGGCCCGCTGCCTTGCTGTCAACTTGGACGGCGACGTCGCTCTTGAGTCGTCCCCAAAGCCGCCCTCCTCGTCCTCCATCTCGGCGTCTTCGTCGTCGTCCAGCTGGTCCACGGCACCCTCGTCGTCCTCGTCGTCCATCAGTACCAGCTCGTCTTCGTCTTCCTCTGAATCTGCCCCCAGGGTCAGCGGATACCCGGTCAGTCGCCAGGTCAACCCGGACTTACCCATCTCGGCGTCCATGGCGGCCTTCTTCGACCGCTTGGCGCTCTTCTTCGCCGCGGCGCGCGGTTGGCGTCCCGCCGAGCTAGCCTCGGCAGCTGCCGATCGCTGAGGAGCCTTGACCGTGAACTTGAGCTTGAGCGCCGGCGCAGGCGCTGTGGTCGCAGCGTCGTCCGTCTCATATGACCCAGCTCCAGACGTCTCTGCAAGTTTCCTCAGCCAAGCACTCTTGGCCAGCTCTCGCCATAGATCAACTCACTGCCTGAGCGCGCGGGAACATCACCGCCCGCATCCTCGCTCTCGTACTCTTCTCCTTGGGCGTCTGCCTCGCCCTCAGCATCGTCCTCTTCTCCCTCCGCATCAACGTCCATCTCTTGATCCACATTATCCTCGTCTTCGTCCTCCCCCTCGGCATCCAACTCGTCTTCCTCGCCCTCCGCGTCCTCATCCTCCTCCTCCTCGTCATCGTCGTCATCCACGTCGCTCTCGACGATGGCCGGCTTGCGTGCCGAACGTGAGCTGGCACCCGCACGTGGTCCAGGGGACGGCGATGCTGCTGGTCTGCCCCTTGTTCTTGACAACATGGCTATGTGAAGTTGCACAACTTGATAACTGTCTGCACCGAATCTGATTGTGACGAACCGCGTCAAGCACGGACCAAACCATTTACGTTAACGTCAGTAAGGTGGCAGCCGTGTTCCTCCCTCGTCGTGTTGCCCAAAGGCGGCGCCGGTAAGACAGCCCCGGCATCTGCTGTCCACCAGGTACAGATATCTCCCGGACTCGCATGCATGGCACCGCGCGGGACTCCTTGTCGAAGAGCGACAACACAATGGCATAAAAAGGCATCGCGCCAGTAGGACGCAAAAGATAAGGTGATTGACGAGAGTGGGATTCGAACCCACGCCCGAAGACTGCCGAATGCTCCGAATGATCGGATATCCTTAAGACAGCGCCTTAGACCGCTCGGCCATCTCGCCGTGATGAAAGCCACTCCGTCCAAAAACTATATCCCTTGTGACCAGTCATCTCGCGCCTGGACAGCTCGGATGCATGGCAAACCCCAATGCGTCGCTGCTTTATGTCCAAGCAGGGTATCCTGTGGTGTTCACTGCCGCGGTAGATCCACTCTCGCGATAAAGGACGGTGAAAGCCGTGTGGGGTCCCCTTCCGGAAATCCACCGTCCGCCTGCCAAAACAAGAGATTCCTTCGTACCGTCTCTGCTTTACTCTTCTTCCTGCCTGGTCAACTAGTCGGGCAGGACCGATTCTCCCGACTTCCTCGAACATGGACGCGCTCAAGTTGGTGTCCGACGCGGCGGGGTACCTATCGAACGGGCCTGTTCACCCGGTGTACTTCCCCGTCGGGCGGCTAGCTGCCCTGCACGCATTCAAGGTCGCACTCGTGTGGGCGAGCTTGACCCGGGGTAAGAGTCGCAAGCAGGTCGGTGTCCTCGGCGACCTGTTCGGATACCTCTGCCTGGCGTGTAGGTGATCGGTGTCGAGGCGGGACCGATAGCTGATGTTATAGGGGGCGGAGGAACGCTGGTATCTGTCCTGCTGGGCACGCCGCCATCGTGGCTTGTGTCGCCCGATGCGTGGTTGAGCTACGTTGGCGTATACGCCCTTGTAGTACCTACAAGACTCGCTGCCATCCTCGACACGGTTCTGCCGTCCAAGGTCATCGCGGTGTTTAACGCCATTGTCGACGGGTTCACACGAGGCAACACGATTTGCGCCGTGCCCGGCACGATGGCCGCCTCGGGTCTCGGTTTCGGCGCCAACGCCTGGGCGACGGCGCTTCTCTCCGGCGTGGCAGTCAGCGGAGGCGGATGGGTCGTCTCCGCTCTGGGTCTACACGAGGAATCCTGGGCGCTCGGCAAGCCTGCGGTTCTGGACGGCGGGATGTGGTCGACGCTCGACCTGTGGGCGGGCATGCTGTGCGGACTGGTCAACGCCGTGTTGCTCCGCTCGCACGCTGAGCTCGAGCCGGTATCCGCGCGTATCGGAGCTTATCTACCGGCCGGTACCCTCGCGTCGACGTATAAGGCCGGAGCACTCGTTTCGACCGAGACGGCCCGAGCGGTCTGTATTGCGCTCACGGCCGCCTTGATGCTCCTGAGGGTCTTTGCCGCACCGAGCAAAGCGCCAGCTACCGTCGCAGGCGCGAAGACGAAGGCCAAGAAGGGCAAGAGCAAGGCTAGCCGAGCGACTTCCGAGGCGCCTTCCGATGTCAGCGTTCCCGCTGCGAAGGCAGACTCGGTAGCCGCACTCCAATCCGCCACAGGACCGAACCCCTCGGCCGCCAAGAAGAGGAAGAACAAGGCAAAGGCTGCGTGAGCCACATCGGGAGATCATCATTATAATGTTCGCATAATGCTATATAGTAGTAAAGATAGAGGTGCACCAGGCATGGCTCATGACAGGGTGTCCGCGCCTTCTTTCATGTACCTGAACGTGACGCTTACTCGCAAGTCGCGAAGAAGGGTTTCTGGCCTTCCGCGGCGGGACAGAACAATATCCTCGGCTCTGGCCTTGATGCCATGAGACCAGTCCCACCTCGCTTCGCCGAGCATGGCGTATACGCTCCTCGGACCGAGGTAGACGTCGTGTCGCTCCGATGTGCGTTCGTGCCGAAAGGTCATGACGCACCCGCCCGTCAGGCTCACGCCGACGATGCCGTCCGCGTACCGCCCAGGAAGGTCGACGTGCGGCGAGATGCCCTGTCCGGGCTGGTACATGTTCAGAATGGCCTGTCGCGCCAGCGTGTCCTGCTCGAACAATGTCGACATGTCCTTGCTATCAGGAATTAGCGGCTTGAGCTTTGCTCGGATATGCGTTAACAGGGCATTCAGCTGGTCCGGCAGGGACGACGTGCCTCCGTTCGGAGCCGCGAAGAGCATGACTTGGTCTCTCTTCCCGCCGACGAAGAGGTCTGCATCGCTTATGTATGACAACGTTGCGCCTGGGCCCGTCAGCACCGCTAGACCAGCGAGGGATGTGGTCGAAACGTACGGGCCACCGCTGGGTCGAGCAAGTCTGGAAAAACGTACAATCCCGGAATGGGCGGTGTCGTCCGGATTGCAGGCTGAGCGTCCTGGTCCCTTGGAGCTACATCCTTGCTCATGGCACGTTACGCGCAGGACTAGCACATACTCCACCAAATCGTCTTCACCACAACATCCCCCCGGAGCGGGAAAAGCCACATCAGTCGTGCCCGGCGGAAGCCGGAATCCGCCGTGGCCTGTCCGGGCTGCATGGCGCTGGACGAGCTATAAAAATCAGGCAGGCCGGCTGTAGGATCTACACACTTGCATACTCCCCAAGTCAAACACCAAAATGTTCGCCAACTCCGTCCGTGCCGGTACGCCAAGCCCCTCCTACTGCTTACAGGCAGCTCGCTGACACCTTGTGCAGGTCTCCGAACCGCTTCTCGCTCTGCCAGTACGCCCCGCCCTAAACCCCCTTTCACCGTTCGGTGAACGTGTGTGCTGACTGGCCTGCAGCCCGGGCGATGTCGACAATCCCTGCACGATCGGCTCCCCGATTCGGCGCCGGCCTCGTCGCTGGTGCTGCCGTCGCCGGATACGCCATGTACGAGGGTGAGCTCGAGGTTCAGCGGCTCGCCAATTCGGTACTGACGGCACGGCAGTGTCCAAGGCTCCCCTCAGGCTCGAGGGCGCCAAGACCATCGCCGGCGAGAAGGGCACCGTCTCTGAGCGATCCTTCGTCATGGCGAGTTGTACCCGTTCAAGGGCTCAAGGCAAGAGCTGATCTCGTGCGCAGATCAAGCCCGACGGCGTGTCCCGACAGCTCGTCGGCAAGATCGTCGCCCGCTTCGAGGGCAAGTCACTGCCTGTGTATGCTGGTCCACGTGCTGACACTTTGCAGAGCGAGGCTACAAGCTCGTCGCGTGGGTTTGGGCACCCGCAGGCCTCCGCACGCACAGGCGCTGACCGCACGAACAGGATCAAGTCGCTGACGCCCTCGCCAGCGCTCGCCAAGGAGCACTACTCGGACCTCTCGGCCCGACCGTTCTACGCCGGTCTCGTCAAGTACATCACCTCGGGCACCCCCGTCGTCGCCATGTGAGTTGTCGGCACGGCGCCGGCGCGCGAGGCGTCTCGTCTGGTCCGCCGGACCACAGCTGACACAGCAGGGTCTGGGAGGGCAAGGACATCATCCGACAGGGCGTAAGTGTTGCCGGAGTCTCGGAGCAAGACTCGTGCTGAACCTGTGGTAGCGCCGCATCGTAGGTGCGACCAACCCCCTCGAGTCGGACCCTGGATCCGTTCGAGGCCAGTACGCCGTCTCTGTCGGGTGAGCCAGTTCCGCAGAAACGCTTGTGTCGCCGCTGACACGCCGCAGCCGAAACCTCATCCACGCCTCGGTAAATACCTGACACGCTCCGACCCCGTGGGCACGTCGCTGATCTGCAGGACTCGTTCGAGGCCGCTACCAAGGAGATCGGCCTCTGGTTCGCTGAGTCCGAGCTCGCCGAGTACGAGCCCACCGCCTGGGTGAGTGTGCTCAATGCGATCCAAGGTCGCAACACGGGCTGACGAACTCAGGGCTGGGTCATGGCCGACAACTAAGCGGTGTAAACACGCGCCATCTTGGACCGTCTTGGTTCAGGCAGACTATCATTGCGTTACTGATACCATGCATGGAATGGTCCACACCCTCTCGACAGTGTGGAATGCAGAGCTGGCTATGACGGACTAAGCATGATGAATAAAGGGCTCTGCTACTGGATGCTACCCCGACTAGACTGCGCGCTTGTTCTGCTCGCGGGTCAGCTACATGTCGCCTTTGGCAGCACCGCCTACACAGGACTCACCTTCCAGGCGAGGTACCCTCCTTCGTCATTCTCGCCCGCGACTTTCCGCGTCCGCCTGACCCTGCCGTCCTCCTCGGACGGCTGGTCCAGGCCGGCAAGCAGCCTGCGGCGTTTGATGCTCCCTTCGAGTTCGGGCGACCATGTCTTGAGCGCCTTGAGGAGGGCTAGTTCTCGCACGCCCCGTGGGTTCAAGTACGACATGAACGCGTGCAGCTGCGCGCGAGCGTCAGCGCTGTACTCCCGCCCGTTCAGGCGTCACTGCTTGACAACGGCCAACTCACCTGCTCGACAGAGTCGTACATCGCCCACTCGCCCGGTTTCAGACGCCCGTCGCCCTCGTCCTTTGCCCGCCGGGCGTCGACCTCGCCCGCGCTGAGCGCCGGCCAGCCGTCGGAGGCCGTCGCGAGGCGACACCATTCCACCTCGGTGTCGTCTGCTCCCTGGATGTACAGCCTCGCAGTACCGATGGCCGGTTTGCTGCCTTCTGCGCCGGCGCCAGATATGTACAGCGGGGCCGAGCCCAGTCCGTCCATCCACCAGACCTTGTTGCCGTACCTGTCTGTCCCGAGCGGTCGCGCTCGCAGAGTATACAGATGAGACCTGAAGTCGTGCTCGAGGGTGCGGAGCTTGTGTGCCAGCGCGTCCTCTTCGTCCTGCAGGCGTTTCTTCTCCGCGGCCAAGTGCTTGCTTTCGGCCTTTTTCTCCTTTTCGAGCGCCCGTTCACGCTGTACCGCGCGTTTCCGCTCAGCTTCCTCTTCTTCTCGCGCAGCAGCCTTGGCAGCCATGGCTTTTCGGCGCGAAGCGCCCGTCTGCGTCCGCTCGTCTGGCGCAGGCGACCCGTCTCCCTCTTCGTCCCCATCCTCGTTGTCCGATCCCGCAGCGGCATACGAACCCTCCAGCTCGTCCGCGTCGGTACCGTTCACGGTACCGTTCTGCCCTGGCTGGCTGAAAGCCACCGACGGTGCGCGCGATCCGTTCACGCCTCCGCCGAGCGACATGGACACGTCTCCGTCGGCGTCGCCTTCCGCCGCCGCAGGCTTCTCCTTCGGCTCCAGCGCGTCCTTCTCCGCCCGACTGCCTGTCAGCACCGCATCATAGTCCGGATCAGAGCTGACTCACACTCTGCGCCACTCGCGCTTGGCCTCGACCTGGTCCTTCCGGACCTCGGTGAGCGCGGCGGTACTCTCCTCGAGGAACTCGCGGACGACCTCTGTTTGAGCGACGAGCTCGCACAGGAAGGAGATGATCTGGAGCTTGACCGTATGGTGCAGGCTCGAGTACCTTTTCTCCGGCTTGGCAGCGACGAGGCCCGCTACAGCACTGGTGGTTGTCGGGCCGGTAGACCACGTCGGTCGCGTCGGCGCCGGCTTGTCCTCGTGCGTGAGATGCAGGATCCAGTGCAGGAAATCAGGCAGCGTGTCCATGCTGGCCCGCTCCCACAGGCATCCCACCAGGGCGCTTTCCCATCCTTTGCGATTATCCCGCACGCTGAGCTCTCTGGCCTTCCACGACTCGGCGAGAGGGAGGCACACGGGGCGGAGCGTCTCGGTTGTGGCGCCCTTGGCGCCCGTCCAGTAATCCGTGTCGTCGTCGTCCTCCTTCTTCTCGTACTTGAGCGCCCGCACCGCCTCGTGCCCGGCCTGCACGTCGCCGATCAATGCGTTCAGCAGCGTTGCGTGAATCTCGACCATGAGCGGCGCGGGGTTCGACCACGAGTCGCTGTGGTACAGCGACTGCTCAAAGTCGTCCAGCGAGAACGGCGACAAGTGCAGCGGTTTCCTGCCGCGTCAGCGGCTCTCCTCTCCCATTGCAAGCGTCACTTACCCCATGACGTTGAGGAAAGACCATGCCATGAGGAGTGTCTCGAAGTTGTCTCCGAAAGGTAGCGTCTTCTGTGGTGTAGGACGGACCTCGATCCGGCCCGTCGCCTCGTCTCGCTCCGGAACCCACTCCACCAGGAGATCTGCCCTTCAGCCGTGCACCCCTGTGTTCTTGTTGACGCAGACACACCTTCTGCCGGGAACTTTGTGACGCGCTTCTTCTTCTCCTCCTCCTCGACCTCTTCCTTGACTTCTTCCTTGACGGCCCCAGCGCCCGTCTTGCGCTTCTTGCCTTTCGGCGCGGCCGAGTCGTCGGCTGCTTCTGCCGAGTCTTCCGGCTTGATCCCGAGACGTTCTTCGCGCTCGCGCTTGCGCTTGTCCATCTGCCCACGCCGGTACGCCTCGATCGCCTCGCGCACGTCGTCGGGCATCTCGGTCGGAATCCCGTACCGCGCGGCAACGCTCGGCTTCACCACCCACGGGGAGTAGATCGCCGCGTCGCGGTGCACGCAGTCCCGGATGAATCGCTTCAGCATCGCACGAGAGAAGTTGATCCTGTCCCGACTGCAAAGCGGTCAACACCGTTCGTCTCCCCACACCAGGTCCAAAGCCCCGGACTGACCTGATCTTGTCCGCTTGTACCTCCATGATGCTGCCGTTCCACTTGGTGTCTTCGGCGCCGTCGTCCTCTGCTCCGCCATTACTGCTGCTGCCGTAGTCGACGGCAGTGCCCTCCTGTGCACCCTCCTCGATCAGCCGGACGTTGTAGAAGTACTTCATCGGGTCGTCCCGCGCGTTCACCACCTCCGCATCGAGCGACAGGTCCGTCGCGAACGGGTGTAGCGGGAGCACGGCCGCAGACGGCTTGATCGGCGAGTTGGCAGCGCTGGCAGGTAGAGTACGCGGCGGAAAGGTCTTGATGATTCGCGCGAGGTACTTGTCCCCCTGTACGTCCACAAAGACCTCTGCGGGATGTCAGCGTCGAATATCAGAGGTCAATGGCCCAGGGAGACGCACTCTCTCCATCGAAGAAGCGGTTGACGAAACGCTCGTACACCCTGTCCGCCAGGCTGTCCAGCTTGCCCTCTATTTCTGCAGCACGTCAGCCGAGTGTTGCACGCATCGAAGAGCAAGACGCACGGAATTGGACAGCGGACAAGACGGCCTTCTTGAGCTGGGCGGGGAACCGTGTATGCAGCTGTCGGACCTCTTTGATCTCGGACGCCTGGGCTGCAAAGTAGGTCAAGCCTGATTTGCCAGATACTGCGAGGTCAGCCAGTGTTCCCGGACGAGAATGTGTCAGCTCACCCTCGCACTGGAACAGCGGCTGGTCGAGAAAGGCCCTTCTGGCGCAGTATGATCTACCACGTCAGCCTGACCCTAGGCGCCGCTGCGAGGTATGACCCACTCATAGTCGGTAAAGATCTCGCCCGTTTCGGGGATATAGAAGCACTCCCTGTCCCAGAGGCGGTACACCTGGTCCTCGTATGCCTTCGTGTCGCCAGTTATGTATGCGTTCAGGCTCGGCACCGTGACGATCGTGCTGCCTCCCGGTGCAGTCGTCCTGCCGGACTTGCGCCGGCCATTACTGCCGCCTGCACCCGCGCCGCCCGCGCCAGCAGAGAAATGCGCCGCTTCGTCTCGGAAGACAGCCATAAGCCGCTCGAGTTGCTCCTCGTCGTCCTTCCCATCGGGCGGGTTCCACCCAAGACCGGCCGGATCGCCGTCCTCGTCCTCTGCAGCAGCGAGAGCTTTAGCGGATTTCTTCGATTTCGACACGGGCTTTGGGTCGTCTTCAGCTGGTACACCCGATCCGGACCCAGAGGGGTCAGTCGACGAGCCGACAGGCTGGAGGATTGCGCCGAGAGAGGGGAGCGGGTGGTAGATGAGCGGCTTGCGCTTGACGAGCACCATCGTGGTGGTCTTCTACCGGAGACAAAACGTGTTGAATTGATCTGGCAGTGCTGCCAGGGATGATGTCCGTCTGTTGCAGGACCTGTTTGTCGCGCCTAGGCGAGGTCGATAATGCGGACGAGGACCACTTGGTGTGTGCGAGTGAACGTCACGGTGACTGTCGTAGTCAAGCCATGCAACCCTCTCGCCAGTGTCCCACCTGCAGACGTGGCTCGATCCGGTCGGAATGTTCGTCACGCAGTCGTGGCGAAGCCAGCTAGACCCCGAAAGCACGCGAGAGGACCCCGAGCTCACGAACGAATGCAGATGAAAAGATGAAGATAAAGTCTAGACGGGCGTGGTGGCCATGAACGGGTTCCCGTACGGGGGGCACGAGGTTGGCCCGACAGCGGGGGGTTTATGAGAAGGGGGGTCTGCCGGCCGTGGCAGAATTGGCGGCCACCTCTGAGTCGCGAATGCTACCCGATGCATTGGGTGTAGCATCAGGGCACAAACTGCATCAGGATTCTCGGACCGATCTCTACTGGTATATCAGGACAGATCTGATGCATAGGGCTGTACAGGCCGTCTAATCTCCAGTATACGATTTGTTTATGTGGCCAGAGGGGGCCCAAAAGTGCAGGCGGACCGACGCGTGCAGAGCCGTCAAAGGCACCGAGCGGAAGTAAATATGATGGGTTACGTGGGGATGACGTAAACTGGAGCTGGGATGCTCATCCAAGCTCTGGGTTGCGAATGACTTGGAGAAGCAGCGTTGAGCGAAGAAGACAATAGCAACAGTGACGACAAGAAGGTCGCTTACTTCTGGAGAAGTTAGCAGCGGAACACAGGTGAGCCTTGATGCCTCCCGCACCCTTCCCCTCCTGACCCTGCTCTTGCTTCTGCCGATCACGCTCGACCATCATTCGCCCCGTCCACCTGTCACACACGCACACATTCGCTGCCTCGTCACTTCCTTCATCGCGATCCACCCGGCATCCACCACATCCATCACTTTCCTGATACACCAATTCGATCGACCAACACTACCCTACCACCTCAACGCTCGACCCCTTTCCCGGTTGTGCAACCTCGACTCACCCGCCTCGCCTCTATACCGTGACCGTACCCTCCTGGCGCGTTTGCCTCCGTCACGCAGGACGAGCACTGATCAGAGGGTATTGCCTATTCCTTCGCTCATCTCGGCTCCCATTCACTGTATTCTCCGTACAATTGCGCCATGTCCGCGTCTCCTCCTACTACAGCTACCAAACGCGCCGCGTCGCCCGGTTCGCCTGAAGCGCCGACTTCGTCCAAGCGCGCCAGGGATGAGAACGGTGCTGCTGTCAAGCAGGCTGCCAAACCCGCCGACAGCAACAGCAAAAACGACGATGTGAACATGGACGGGTGAGCCCCCTCCAGAGTACTCTTGTGCTGCGGTGAAGGGTGAGCTGACCTTTGGTCTTCCTTTCTCGCAATCGACCCCACCGTCCTTTGTCCATCTGCTCATCGGATCGCTCCTCCGCGACTGGTTCATCTCGCTGTAATAACCGCACCGCACTCTTTCTGCTTCTCATCTCTGCGCCTACACCGACATGACTATCGAACTCGCTTTTGACGCGCTGTCCATCTCATCGAGCAGCCCCAGCTCGGCGGCCAGCCTTCCGCCCGCGCCGGACTCGGTGCCCGCCGCGCCCGTCAAGGCCGCCGACCCCCCGCCGCAGCAAATCTCGATGCGGTGTCTCATTGTCACTCAGGATGCGAGCATCATCATCGGTAAAGGCGGCGCACACGTCAATGAGATCAGGGTGGGTCCGGGCACCGGAGCGTACCCCGGGGACCAAGGTGGCTGACGCGAGTGCAGGAAAAGTCAAGCGCACGGGTGACCATCTCCGAGTCTATTCCCGGTAACCCTGAGCGGATCTTGACCGTCTCTGGCGCTCTGGACGCCGTCGCAAAGGTGAGCTCGCGCGACCGCATCATCGTGCTGATCTCAAGGCATTCGGCCTGATCGTCCGACGGATCAACGACGAGCCATTCGACGTGCCGTCTGTTCCCGGTTCGCGAGCCGTCACTATCAAATTCATCATTCCCAACTCCCGCATGGGCAGCGTGTGAGTCTGGGCATGCGCAGCGATATGTCGCCGAGCTGACTGGAGAACAGGATTGGCAAGGGCGGCGCCAAGATCAAGGAGATCCAGGACGCCAGTGGCGCCAGGCTGAACGCCTCAGAATCGATGCTGCCCGGCTCGACGGAGGTACGTCCTGCTTGTACCTGTAGTCGATTTTGCTGACCCGCCAGCGCGTGCTGTCTGTGTCGGGCGTGGCGGACGCGGTCCACATCGCCGTGTACTACATCGGCACCATTCTGCTCGAGTACCAGGAACGGCACCCCGAGAGCGGCGCGACCGGCTCGTACCGCCAAATGCCCCATGTCGGCGGGGACAGCTACGTCGGCGGCCCTCGGGGAGGCGGTGGCGGCGGCGGGATGGGCGGTGGAATGGGTGGTGGCCGGAGCTACGACGGTCGTGGACCGCCACCACCTATGATGGGTGGTGGCGGCCCAATGCCCATGGGCGGAGGTGGAGGTGGCGGAGGCGGCGCGCACATGCCTGGCGCGCAGACACAGCAGATCTTTATCCCCAACGCCCTCGTTGGCGCCAGTAAGTCCACCCACTGGGTTTGTGGTGAACAGGGCTGACGCCCTGGTAGTCATTGGTAAGAGCGGAGCCAAGATCAACGAGGTTCGCCAGAACTCGGGGTGCCAGATCCGGATCACCGACCCGGGAACGAGCATCTCGCCCGACGTCCCGGCCAACCCGGAAGAGCGACTCGTCACCATCACGGGCCAGCCCGCCAACATCAACATCGCCGTCCAGATGCTATACTCGGTGCGTACCGTCCGCCCGCTTGAGATCGACTGGGACTGACTTGACGCAGCGTCTCGAGGCTGAAAAGCAGAGAATGGCTTAGTGCCCGAGACCCAGTGGGAGCGCATTGTTGGCCATGCTTCTCTGTACATCAATAACGAGCATGTGACACTATCTCAGAGCTGCCATAGCCAATGAGGCTGGGATATCCTGCGGATTGGAGCTGTCGCACACCGGTGTATGATCGATCTATGCCATGATAATGATACATCTACAACAAGGGCTTGGAAGTATATACAAGTGTGATCGTGAACGTGATCGCCTACAAAGCGGAATCGCGTGATCTTTTCAGGCGGGACTAGGGCTGTCTCCGTGGCCGGCTTCGTCGGCCGTTCTCCCTTCCGCTTCGCGCGCAAGCGCGCGCTCAAGAGCAAGGCGGCACACCTCCTCGACGGCGGCCTGCTTGATCGGTTTAGTGAGAATGACGTCTGCGCCTGCGGCGCGGTACTCTTCTTGATCCTCTTTGAGCGCGTTGCCCGTGCACCCGGCGATATAAATCCCATGAGGCGGGTTCATCCCGCGCAAGTGACGCGCCACTTCCACACCCGACATGTGCGGCATCTGGCTACACGGCGCGTCAGCGCCGTCCTCCGTCCTCAGCAGGCGAAGACTCACTTGTCGAGGAAGATGACGTCGAAGGAGGCGTCCGGAGCGAGAACTTTCGTTTTGGCAATCAGGCCGTCTTCCGCCTGCGTAACGCTATGGCCCAAGCGTTTCAGCATACGAGACATGAGCGTTCGCGTCAGTCTGAAGACGAGCGTCAGCGAGGCTCCAGGCACATCCTTGAGAAGGGCTTACTTGTCGTCGTCAACGATGAGGACGTTGAGGGTTGTGCGTGTGCCCGGTGCGGGACTGGCGGGGGAAAGTACGGATGCTGGACTGCCAGGACCCTGGGTGCTTGTTGAACCCGGCTCGGGAGACCGAGGTGCCGAGCCGTACGGCTGCGTGTTCAGCTGCGTGACCGTGCGTGGCAAAGGTGACGCCGGGCGAGGCGAAGGCGTTGTCGTCGTCGTCGTGCTTGACAGGGGCCGCAAGTGAGGTACCGAGCCGTAAGATGGGATTCGCCTCGGCACCGGCGTTGGCACTGGCGGAGGCGACGGTAAACCGGCGGTTATTATGTCGCCGCCGGTCTGCGGCGGGAGGTCGACCGCGGACAGCCTCGCCGCCGTCATAGCCTGCTGCGCGACGTGATCTTCCGCCTGATCGACGGCGACCTGGTCCACCGAGCGCATGGACGCGCGCGTCGCCTGCCTCACCAGCGACAAAGCCGAATCCGCCTCGAGCCGTCTAGGAGGCAACATCGACGCGCTGCTTATCCCCCCCGCACCAACCCGAAGCATTTCGAGGCTGTGAGGCCGAGACGTCCCCGTGCGGGCCATGCCCAGCCCGGGCGTAGCGGGTCGGCCGGCGAGGATCGACGGGGTGTGCGCTGTCGGCCGGACTAACCATTCAGGAAGCCGGAACGGCATCTCGATCCAGAACGTGCTGCCTTGGCCGTACACCGAGTCCACTCCAAGTCGCCCTTTACTCAGCTGCACGATCTGGTACACCAGTGCCAGCCCCAATCCCGTGCCCTTACCGCCTTGCCGCCTGCCAAGCTCCGTTTGCACGTATGGCGAGAAAAGCCTGTCCCTGCTCGCCGTCAGTCCCGCCTCGGACACATGCGATGTGAAAGACCCACCCCATGACGTCCACGGACCGAAGGCCGACGCCCGTGTCCTGCACCTCGAGCCGGACGATCGCCCATCGCTGCCTAGCAGGGGAGGGTGGCATCTCGCCAGCTTGCTTCTCCACGTCGCCGCGACCTGACCAGTACGTGCTTTCCGTCCCGTTCGACTCGACCGGCTGCGCCATTTCTATGTCCGCCGCCGCCGGGGCAGGACCAGCGCCGTCCGCCTCTGTGCTTGGTTCCGAACAGAACAGCAGCCGAGCGTTGATCGCCACAGACCCGCGCGACGTAAACTTCATCGCGTTGCTGACGAGATTGCTACACCGTCAGCTCTGTCGCTCCGCGGCGCAAATTCGACCCACCTGAGAAGCTGCCTGAGGCGCATCTCATCGCCGAGAACGACCCCCTGGCCATTGACTCGCCTGACCGCCTCGTCGATATCGACTTTCAAGCTCAACCCTTTGGCGATTGCGGCGGGCATGTGCGCACAGGCCGTCAGATCAATTACGCGCGCGAGGTCGAACGGCTGAGTGCATAGCGAAAGCCGGCCCGATTCGAACCGGTTGAAGCTCAGTACATCGTTGAGAACCTTTTCCATCATACCCAGGCTGCCGGACAAGCTGGCGACCAGTTCTTCCTGGTCGGCAGGAAGGTGTTTGAACGCCTGCTCCCCTTCGAGGTTTTGTACCGCCAAAAGGGCCGTGTTGAGCGGAACGCGTACTTCGTGGAAGACTGCCGTGCGTCAGCGCCGTTCAAACACCATGAATGGGGTACTTGCTGTAAGATACGAAGCGCTTCTTGAGGTCGCCAGCCTTCTTCTCCATCAATTGGGCGCGCTGCGTGGCGCGGTATTGGACCTTGAGCTGCTGCCTGACTTCGAATAACTGCCGACTGCTCCGTTCGCGCAAGAACGAGATCCCTACGATGAAGCCGTTGAAGAGCAGACCTGCAGTATCAGCATGACGCACGGACGCTCGTTCGCGTGGGGACGCACCGAACGTGCAGTCGCGGTAGAACGAGTTTGGGAGGTCGATCCGGTTGAAGAGCAGTCCTGCCTGGAGACAAAACAGCTGTATAGCACCAAAGATGGCGACGAGCCTGTTCTGGCTGAGCGACAGTAGCGCCAGGGTCGGATTGGCGACCGCCGCCGCAAAGGCGATAAAGTACGACCGGTTGTCGCACTGCATGTTGAGCGAGTACACGCCACAACGCCACATGGTGACCATTCCGATATCCGGTAGCGCCCAGACCGCGCACAGCAGGAACACCTGGTAGAACCAAGGAAAGTAGTACTGCGCGTTGAGGCATACCATCGGCAGCAGCGGCAGCGTGAGCGCCTGGCACGTTGGGTCAGCTGTGGACCTCTCCCGAGCTAGGGACAGACTCACGCCGTAGATACCGACCCAGGCGTACCAGTCAAACGCCGAGTAATTGGTGGAGATGGTTGCGTCGGACACGACCCACGCGAGGCATAAAAACGCCGCCGACGCGATGGCCAGCTGTCGCTGCCCGTGGTATTCCTGACTAGTCAGCCAGCGTCCCAGAGATGAAGTGGACAGGCGTACTTCTCGAAGATAAGCCCTCTCCTTCTTTCGGTCGGAGAAGCTCATGTCGACAAAGTACTTGAACGCGGGCCAGACCGTCCTCGACAGCCAGCGCCACGCACGGCCCGTGCGGGTACGTTGTCGCGCAGTGTGCTCGCTCTGCCGCGACATGGTCGTCCCTGGCGCCCCGGGGCCACGCTTGCCCATTAAGCGCGTCGCCGCGCGGTGCACTCTCGTGAATGACTCGACGGCGGACGGGCGTCTCCCGTCCTCGCCGTCTGCGTGGCCTGCAGGTCGATGACCCGGTCCATCCCCCGCGGACCCATCGAAGGAGGACGCGTCGCCGTCCGCATCTCGGTCGTGCTCGTATTCTCCTTGTCTGAACCGCTCGAAGTCCGAGTCAAGCACGAGCTTGTGTACCGGCGCCGTCCTCGTTTTCTCGCCCTGCTGCGACGGAACTGTCGGGTCGCCGTCCGGTGCGATATCGCCGCGCATCTGACCCGCGACAAACCCTTCAGGCGACACCAGGTCGGGTTCCCGGTCTGCGCCCGCGCCAAACGGCGACATCCGGTCCGTGTAGTCGGCCCATGACTCCTCGAGCACCGTTTCGTCCTCGCTCGTATTCGACGAAGACAGGAGTGATGGTCGAGACAGCTGCCGCTTGAAGCTCGTGACAAATTGGCGCAGACGCGATGGCCCCGCCTCGGGCTGATGCTCCTGAGATGGGTACATGGACGATGGGGAGGAGGACGACGGCGTGAGCCGCTTCACTACTGGCTTCATGCCCTGCACGCAAAGTCGTCTGCTGTTGTTGTTATTGTTGTTGCGGATGTGGTTTGACCGTTAGCTATAGCAGCGATAGCGAGCGGACCGCGCCTTGCATGCCTGCGACAAGGTTGTTTCAAGGTGTGTGCTTGTCTCGCTATCCTGTTGAGTGAGGGGTGACCAGATGTGCGGTATTGAATACCGGCGCCAACGCCTTCCGGGGCGGATACAAACGTCCTGCGGCACGATTGACGTGAGAGGCGGCGAAGAGGCGGCGGACAGAAGCGTTTCACAGGGCGGGCGTTCACAGGTGGGACGGAGGTGAGAAGATGCATCCCGCATACATACGGCAACGCGCGCGCCTCTCAGTGTGCCTGTGCCCGGTCGTAGGCCGCTTGGCCCGTGACGGCCAAGCATAGAGCCTGGACCTGCCGTATACGCAAGGGCAGTTGTCGCCGAAAAGGAGGGCGTCGTGCTTGGCCGAACAACCCCAGGTGGAGCGCTGGTGAGCAGGGGGGGGCCGACGTAACCCTGCGTGAGAGTTGTCGAGATCTCCGGCAAGGTATGTTAAGCTTATCCCGCCTGATTGCTATTTTCCGCCTTCGGTGAAACCGGTTTGACCATCCAGCGTCAGGTGGGGAACAGAGTGCCTATATTTACACGTCGAGCTCGCTGCCGTAGCAGACGCGCACGCTGTCTCGACCGCCGAGCTCGGCAAAGGATGGGTCTTGCTGCGGCGGGAGTCTGCATTGTCGTGGCGGTCATTGGCACTCCGCAGCAAGGGGTAGCGTGAACAAGTAGTCTCTCGTCGTGTCCGGGTATAGAGCATGTATATGTGCATTGTGTGATCATCGTTGTAGTTCTCTTATGCCTGGGCCTTCCTGCTGTCTGCCAGGGCCCTGTCCTCCATCTGGCGCCACCAGTCAACTGCCTGGTCGTACACCTCGGACCCTTTGCCCGGCTTGGCGACAATACTGATTCCCTCTGCGACGTCTCCAAGACGCTCGACCTCGTCTTCTGCCGGGTTATGCTGCCCGCCGCGCTCCTCGTGGCGTCCCGCACGGAGCATCCGCCGCCTATCACGACACGCCTGGACAAACTGGTCAAACCCGACGCTTGCCCGGCCGGGCAGCGTGCGCTCCCATCCCCATCGGGCCTTGTACGCCGCGCCGACACTGCACGCGTTCCAGTTGGCCTCGCCCCATGACTCCGTGGCGAGGTCGTACTCGACGTTTTTGCAGATCGGCGCGGACAGCACGTCCGCAGCCAAAGAGCAGATGGTGGGGTTCTTGGCCGCCCCACCAGTGGCGTACACCCGCGTCAGGTGCGGCGCGGCCGCTGCGCCGCTCGCAATGGCGTCGGCCAGCTCCGGAGAAGATAGAATGGCAGATGACCGCGCGCGGTAGTTGAGGAACTGCGACTCGAGCATCCGCAACGCGTTGCTGTCCCGGTCGGAGAACTCGTCTACCGGCTGGGCGCTGCTCGCGCCAGAGGCAGTATTCGTGTACTTGAGCACGCCGTGAGCGCCGTCAGGCTGAGGCGTCAGCGGATCCTCTCGGTGCATGAGGGTAGCACATACGATGATATCAGGGAGAAGCCACCAGAAGGCCGCCTCGTTGGGGACGCCTTCTCCGCCTGTGGGTCTGCGCTGCTCAACCGAGCGGTTGAATGCGTCCCAGTCCTTGCCGTAGTACTGATCTCTCACGTGCTCACGCGCGAGCGAGCCGTCTGTCTGTGTGAGCCACACGCCTGCCTCCGGCAGGAGAAGACTCACTCTTGTACACGAGCATGTTGAAGTACTTGAGCGGCTCGCTTGTGCCGTGCTCGGCGATACCCGCCTCAACGTCCTGCTTGCTGAGCGGGGCGATCTGGGCCGGGTGGAAGAACGCGTGGAACTCCGGGTGCGGGTTGTACGCCTTTGTGGACACGAGCACGACGTCGGACGTGCCGAGCGAGATAAGGCCCTCATTCGGCCGCACTGCCGAGTCAGCGTTTGCTCCACAGGTGTCAACCCACGGGTGAGAGACAGGAAGGTGGCCGGGTTGTCGCCGGTACCGGGGAAGACTGCGCATTCCGGGTTGAAGCCGTAGCGCTGAACGAACCACTGGCCGATCCGGCCCACGACACGACCTCCGTCTGTTTCGACTCTGCCGAGCTTGGCCTCGAGGTCATCTGCTGGCGCGCTGGATCCGCCCGCAATAGCCTCGACGACGCGCCTGTCCCATCCGCGCTGGGGCGTGTCCATCTGCCAGAGGTTCATGCCGCAGGCGTCCGACTCGTCAATCCCCTTGACCTCGCCGTCGAGACACAGCAGTGTCGTGATCAGGCTGGACACGAGGCTGATACGGGAAGTAGCGGCGTAGGCGGCCGGGTGCAGTCTTCGGAACCGCATAATTTGCGCGCCCGTGAACCGCTCGTGTGCCTTGGACCCCGTCGCTCGAGCGAGCGCACCAGCGCCACCGAGAGCAGACTCCAGTTGTCGACACTCGGCCGTCGTCGACGAGTCCTGCCAGTTAGGCACGATAGGTCGCGAGAACGCCTCCGTCAGCTGCGCTGCCAGCGGTCGCGAGCCGTCCACCGAGGCGAGAAGCCGCCCGGCCTCTGCAGACCAGTATACCGAAGCATGTTGCTGTCGTCGTTAGCAATGAGGCTTCTCTCGCGGTCCGTCCCGGACCGAGATGTCTTGACGGGGCTTACCTGTCCGGCGGCGCTGACACCTCGCACGCGGCTGAAATCCCACCCTTCCGCCTTCATCTTCTCCATGAGGACGTCCATGGCCTCGACAATCATCTGCACGGGGCTGTACACCTCGCCGCTGCCCTGCGGTCCAAACAGTACGCCGCCCTTGGTCTTGTACGCTGGCAGGTCCGCATCGAAGTTGATGGCGCACTCGCGCAAGACGTCGAGGTTGGACGACAGCAACGACGCTTTCAGCGACTGCGTGGACGCGTCCAGTCCGAGAAACTGCGGTTCAGTGCTCATGCTGTACGAGTTCAGTGGATAAGCAGATCCAGAACCGCTGCATAGACTTCCGGATACTTGTATGGGACACGTCGGGAAAAGTGGACCACCCGGTCAATACCGAATCTCCCGTGAATGCGCCGAGATACCCGTGGGGTCTCCGCCGTCACGAGCGGAGGTCGCCGCCAGCTTCAACCCAGCCCGCCTCGCTCGTACGGTCCGGTCTCGCGTCGGGCACCTCGTGCAAGGGCGCATGGAATGTAGTATCACCTGTCTATATTCATTGACAGCACAAATCATGCCCTCGTCAGAGTCATACTTGGTGGTCGGAGGGTGCGGCTTCCTCGGACGGCACATTGTCGAGCAGCTGTTGGAGCGGGGCGAGTCCAGGGTCTCCGTCTTTGATATTGTCCAGAGACATTTTGACAAGTAAGTCGAGGTCTCCGTGCAGCAACTCATCCCGCAGCAACGTCGACTTCTACATCGGCGACATCACTAAGGCGGAGGATGTGGAGAACGCGATCAAGAAGGTGCGTCTAGGTCCTCCTTGAGAGCGTCCATGGCTCACGTCCAGTCCGGCGCGACGTGCATTATTCACACGGCATCGCCAGCACACGGTGCTGACGCGACGCTGTTCCACCTGGTGAACGTGATCGGGACCCAGACGGTGCTCACGGCGGCCAAGTCACTGGGCGTGCGGAAACTGGTGTACACGTCGTCAGGGTCGGTGGTGTTTGACGGCGTTACCGAGTGCATCAACGCGGACGAGCGGATCGGGTACCCTGCCGTCGCACACGACGCGTACAACGAGACCAAGGCCAAGGCGGAGAAGATGGTGCTTGAGGCGAACGGCCAGGACGACCTTTTGACGTGTGCGATCCGCCCCGCGGGCATCTTTGGCCCCGGTGACCGGCAGATGATCACCGGGTTCTACAATGTTGTAAAGAAGAACCAGACGCGGTTCCAGATCGGGTACAACGAGAACCTGAGCGACTACACGTACGTCGGCAACGTCGCGCACGCGCACCTCCTCGCGGCCGACAAGCTCGAAACGACGTACCCGCTCGTCGCGTTCCGCGACCCTTTGCCGCCGATCAACCTCTCGCTCGGCGGACACCGTATCCCGACCTCGTCCGCGCGTCCGCTCGGACCCAACACCAAGCCGGCCGAGGCGGACCGGCTGGCCGCGCAGAAATTCGAGTCTGGCGAGGAAGACGAAGAGGACGCCCGGCCGGTCCTTCGGAACAAGATGGACCAGTTCAACGACCAGGCCAACAACGACGACCTCGTCGATGACGAGAACGCTCCCGGTCTGCCGATCGCCGGCCAGGCGTTCTTTATCACCAACGGCGAGCCCATCTACTTCTGGGACTTTGCACGCACCATCTGGAAGCAGTTGGGACACGTCCCGCCGTACATCATCATCATCCCCATGAGCATCGGTCTCGTCATCGCCACCATCATGGAGTTTATCAGCAAGTTTACCGGCAAAGAGCCCGGTTTCACCCCCTTCAGAGTCAAGCAGGCCACGCAGATGCGCTTCTACGACATCGAGCGCGCGAGGCGGCTACTCGGGTACGAGCCTCAGGTCGGCGTCGAGGAGGGCGTCAGGCGGTGGACAGAGTGGTTCAAGCAGGAGCTCGAGAAGCAGCCAGCCACGGCTGCCCGAGAGACCGAGAAGACCAAGTAGGGCGGTACGGTGGGCATATTTGCGATTGCATGATTTCAGGCGGCTCTTTTCTGTCGTTCACCACCCCGCGTGCCTCTGTATGCATACGATAGACCATGGGCGCTGGACTGCCGTCAAGTCAAGCCTCCCGTCCCACTCATATGTACATCATGCATGCTCGATCGATCAATACAAAAGCTGCTCCCCGCCTCGCAATACACAGTGATGCTCCCCCTTTTGCCCCCCTCAGTACTCGACATCGCCCACCCGACCGGTCCCGACGGGTACTGTGCCGGCTGGCGTGCCCGACGACCCAAACCGCCACAGCTTAGCCATGAGCCAGAGGAAGACGACCGCGAGGACCATGTACGCGATGGTGCGGTACTGCCTTAGTGTCGAGTTGGACGCCATCGACCGGGAATGCCGGTTTGACGTGGAGAACAGCGAGGACGCGAAGGAAGAGAACACGTTGGTCTGCGGAGGCGCGCGTCAGCATTCTTCCCTGTAGTCGAGGCATGAGATTCTCGCTTACGGTTCTGTCCAGCTGCGAGAATCAACGATTCAGTTCCATCAAGCGACTCCATGGGCATTTAGACTCACCTGTGAATTTTGCCGGTCCGAGTCATTGAGAATATCAATCGTGACCTTGTCGACTATCAGCACCGG
Organism: Cutaneotrichosporon sp. M94-02A; assembly: GCA_037040355.1. Taxonomy (NCBI): domain Eukaryota; kingdom Fungi; phylum Basidiomycota; class Tremellomycetes; order Trichosporonales; family Trichosporonaceae; genus Cutaneotrichosporon; species Cutaneotrichosporon sp. M94-02A. Next base: position 110,650 of record JAXQGU010000090.1, read on the forward strand.
CCCTTGTAAGCGGACGAGGCTCGAGGGGCGGCGCGGAACAGCCCGGGTAAACCACGAGGCTGGAGTCGTCCGGCCGGAAGAGCCACGGCGAACCACTGGTCTGAAGAAGCCCTGTGCCGACGTACCGATCTCAATTGCTTGATCTTGCCATGCAGGGAGTTGAGCTCCTCGTCGTTCTGGTTCTCCAGCGTCTGATCCGTTCCTCCTCTGCCGGGCAGTCAGCGGAGCCTCCTGGCAGACGTGACAGCGCAATCGAAGGATCTGCCTCCGGCGTCTCGGTACCAGGTGGCGAGCTGAGACTTACCGCGGCATGATGTCCACTCGTCCTGTACGCCCTTACGATTCTCGTTGATCTAGATGCCGATGTGTACAGCAACAATGGCACCAGTACTGAAGCCCGCAACAACCGAGTAGCGGTGGTGCGGAAGGGTGCCTTGCTTTGACGCGTCGAAAGGCAGAATCAGTCCTTGGTGGCTTTCCGAGACGTCGACTGTCGACCAGTCGGTACAATGGCCTGCGAATGCAGCCAGGTAGATTATAGAGGCTGAGCGAGGACGTGAATGAGGTGCTTGTGGAGTGGGGCTATAGTAACGAAGCGGAAATGAACCTAAATGAGGCTTGATTCACGACATGTGCCCGCCGCCTTCTCGTCACAACCGCCAGTGCCCCACTCTGCCGAATGCTTCCCTCCACCTTTGGCCAGAACCTTGTTCCTCCCCGTCAAGCTGAGAGAGATCACGACAAAGATGCATTCATTGGATTTTTCACTCGAGATTAGTTGGGAAATCGGATTTTTCTACTACTTGAAAAGGCAAGACATGGCGCATGGGTGGTCGAGGTTGGTCTCGGCACACCGGCACATTATCGTCAAGAACAAAGAATTGGGGCGTCCATCCTCTGACTCCGCCGTCGCTTCTCCCTCCTCCTCTACTTTCCACCTATCGCACACTCTGCAGACCGCTCGGACGTCATGGTATCGTAGCTTTTGACACCTAGTGGCCGTTGCCGTTGGCGTTCATGCTCGACAGGGCGGCATCAGCCTTGGCGAGGTCCTTCTCGCTGAGCTTGCGGCCGCCTGATGGCGTCGCGGCGCCGGACATGGCCGAAGCCATCGAGTCGGATCGGTGTCGAGGCTTCATGACCTGGTCAAGGGTTAGCACTTGTCTCATAGCTAGGTGTTTATGGCGGCTCACGAGAGGGAAGGGGTACGAGTTCTCGTCATCATCGTCGTTGATGCCTCGCCAGCCTGGCACGTCAGTTCTGATCGCACCCACGCCTGTTGCGACCTACTCTTGGCGCCCATGTAGTCCTGAGTGCCGAGCGATTCCATCTCCTCGGTGAGCGTGCCGATGTCACCGGGGGTCATCGCGCCGGTTCGCATCCTCGGGCTTCCGGGAGCCGAGAGCGGGACACCGACCCGCTGCACACCAGTGAAATCGGGCTCGTCGTCGTCAAACGAGTCGGGGTACGCCCGTCGAAGCGCAAGCTGTCGCGCCTTGACGTATTCGAGGCCGAGCGACTTCCAGTCGAGCAGCTCCGACAGCCGCTCCGTCCTGTTTCGCTGGTTGATACGCTGTCGGCGAGACTTGTTGGCGAACGACAGCATTTGAGTAGTCTATCTCATTAGCTACACCGAGCTTCCCATTCGGTAGACTTACAAGCTGGTTGAGCGACTCCTCGATACCCTGCGATCGTCGGTCGACAATGTAGCAACCGTAGTCCTCGGGGCTCTCCAGCAGGTCCTCCATGAAGCAACCGAAACCGGACAGGTTGGTAGTGATGTTGGGAATACCCATGACCGTGCACTCGGCGGGCGTGTATCCGAACGGCTCGTCTGCAAGAATCAGCGGAGCTCAGGTTCGGGAGGGCGCGACGGACAGTACGAGGGGAAGACACCCAAGTGGCAACCTCGAACGAACTCCTCGTAGTCGAGGCCGAGAATGGGGTTGTTCGAGTTGAGGAACTCGGGGTGGAAGATGATCTTGACTCGGTCACTCGAGCGGTTGAACAGCTGGACCCGTCGGATCTGGTTGAGAATCGGGTCATTGGCGTCGTCGGCCATGTTGTGCGTCGTGACGGGAGGCAGCGAGTTGCGCTTGAGCGCGAAAATTCGTCGCTTCAGGAGGATCTTGTCCTGCGAGCTGAGCAGGTCCTCAGGGTTAGGGACCTCGGTGCCGTGCTCGCTACGCTGGTTAGCATTGGGCTGCCGGGAATCTGGCTGGACGCACCCAGAGTATCGCAGAGCGTGCTCGTAGATCTTCTTGCCGATTCGCTCCTGGACCTGGTTGACAGTCTCCTTGAGCTGCTGGGTAACAGCTTGACCCTTGAGCGCCTCGATGGTGTACGAGTTAGTCTGGGCAGGCATGATGATGAACGCCACGACGGTGGTCTTGGAACCAGACTCCTTGAGTCGGTGGTTGAGTCCTGCAAGTCAGATTCGCCCCGATCCTTCCTGTCGGTGCTGCTCACGGGCAAGAGACTCGATGAACATGTCAACACCCTTGTTGCGGAACTCGTATCGACCGGCAGTGAAGAAGTAGAGCGTGTTCTCGAGGTCAAAGTCGTAGTGGCCGTAGAAGTGACCTCGGATGAACTCGTTGATCTTCTCCTTGGCGAGACTGTGCAGGTTCTGGAACTCGTGCATAGCCGCGAACTTGACGACGTTGAGACCGTTGGGCAGAACACCATCTGCAGAGTCAGCCCTGGCTCACGCGCATAAGGGAGCGAAGGACGTACCAGGCTTTCGCTTGAGGAGGTGCTCCGACTCGAACGCGGTGATGTGAGAGACGGTAGTGAACACATCGGCGCAGTGCGTAGCCGCTCGCTCAATGCAGTATCTGCGACGGTCAGCACGACTGTTCGGTTGTGGCATTGGGTGGCTGACCGGTGGTAAATGCCTCGCTTGCCGGCCTCGTGGTCGACGTCAAAGTAAGCGAGGTTGTTGTAGAAGTCGACGCTGCCGGCGCAGAGGTATCGGCCGAGCAGGGTAGCGTGCGTGGTGAAGATGGTGGTCACGTCAATGTGCCTCTTCCTGCACAGTGGGATCGCGAGACCCGCCTGCCACTCGTGGAAGTGGGCGATGATCGCAGTGCTGGTCTCACGCGACGAGAACTGTCCGGGTCAGCCTGCAAGACGTGCTCCTTGAGAGCTGGCGGCTCACCTCGCCGAGGAACCATGCGACCATGTAGCCGAAGACGATGGTCTCGTTCGTCTCAATGTCATTGGGAGGCGAGGGGATGCCGGCGAGGTTCCACAAGTCGGCCTTCCACTCGTCCATCCTGGCGGACGTCAGTCCCCGCTCTTCGGTCAAGTACGTTCGCTGACTCACCGGTTGTAGCAGCTACCGGTGTCGAAGAGGAGAACTCGAGGAGCGCCCTCGATCAGCCATCGGCCATAGACGAGCTTAACGCCTCGGTCCTTCATAGCCTGAATGGTCAGAGCGAAGGGCGATCCGGGCTCACTACGTGCGTTAGCAACCACGTCTGTATCAAGTTGGTTTAAAGCTCACGGCTCCTCGCTCTCGACCTCGAGCGGGGCCGACTTGTACGACAGAGGGCCGATCAGGCAGCATCTGCCTTGTCAGTACCAGCCCTATGTTCCGTATTGAGAACGACTTACCGGTCACCGTACTCTCGAACCGTGACAGGAACCTTGGTCTTGATGACGGTGTAGATACCGCCGACCTTGTTGGCGACCTCCCACGCGCACTCGAAGAGCAGCGGCGAGTGGACGGATCGGACCATGTTGATGTTGTTCCGAAGTCGAGATTAAACGAGTTTCAAGGTATTTAAATGTCCTTCAAGACGTTGTTGGAACTGCACGATGTCAGCTCAGCTTGTCGCCGGACACTCCAGTCAAGATTGGCTGGCTCATCTGGCGGGGAGGCTGGACGAACCGTTCTTTCTCTCGTAGTAGCAGCGCGGTTCACGCAACAAGCACACTGGGTGGGAAGTGAGCAAGTGGTGCAAGGACGAGAACGACAAGCAACGGTTGAATGAAGAGAGAAGACGAAGGAAGTATGAGGAGGAGGAGTGAGGACAAGTCAGGGAATGAGAGCGTTGGACGGGCAGGCCGAGGACGGGATTGACGTCAGGGCCTAAACGCTATTCCGGTCGGCGAGGCAAGGGCGCTGTCCGGGGTTGCCTCTGCAATTCGATGGGGTGGTTGGGTGGTACAGCGAAAGAGCGCTACACGGATGACTGGGATGTCTATGCACGCTGCGTGTCGAGCTCGCTCGCTGGCAATGCTGACGAGCACGAGCTCACCCCCAAGCCGGCCTGACAAGGGGGTTTTTGCCCCACCAGCTGACTGGCTGGCTGCTCCTTCGCTCTCGGGAATTCAGGGCCGGGCCGCGGGTCGGCGCAGGCCCCCACACCGGAGTCGGCAAGTGGGGGACCGCATTGCGAGTGGAGGAGGGGATCACTCACCTCCTTTCTGTGCGTTACTGCGGTGCAGTATTCGGTGTGCTCGGTTGCAAGAGACGACAGAGAGAGAGAGGTGGGATGCGGAGTTGGAAGAAGAGAGATACAGCGCGTTGTATGGTGTATCGGAAACACTTGGCCCGGCAGCTGGCAATTGGTGGCAGGTGGGGCGTCAAGTGACACGGTTGGATGGCTCGCTTTTCCCCGATGAGGTAATTTTCCACTGCCGATCGGCAAAGTGCGGGGCCAATCTCCCGTACACCGTACACTGGTAGAGAACTGCATCCATGCGGTGCGTATGCAACAGCGGGTCAGATATCTAATTGGCTGGTTGTTGTCTCCCTCCGTCGCTCATGGGTCCTCGGCATCGTACGCGTCGTTCCTGACCGCGATGTCAGCCACGTTCCCAAAGCATGGATTGTTTCTGTCTTACTTTTTGAGAATGACCAGGCCCTCCAACACGCTCTGGTACGGGAAGAACTCGTTGGTGCCCAGCTCGGCGCGCTCGCCTGTTCCGATACGGACGGGCGTCTGATGTGTCTGGAACTGTATCACACAGTCAGCGACTGAATCTCCGACACTGGTCACGCGACTCACCCCGCTGATGCCCGTGCGTGTTCCGGCCAGACCAACCGTGTTGACCGCCTGGCCGACCCGGACAGTCACCTCCTTCTCCTGCTCCTGCTCGTCCAGCGCGATGAGGAACTGCGGGAACATGGCCGTCACGAGCCAGTACAGCATCCAGTGCTGCTTGCCCAGCACGACTGAGGTCGTCAGCTTGGACCTCAGGTGGGCACGCGGGTGGCAGGCTTACACTTCTTGGCGTCGGTGAAGGAGATCAAAACAGACAGGAGACCAGCCACAGCCGTGCGAGACATGATCTGGCCGTCGTGGTAGAACGGGTTCAGACCGATCGTGCCCTTGCCCATGTGAACGAGACCCTGAGCGATGCGGACCATGAACAGCGAATCTGGCTCTTTGGCGTAGTAGGTCGCCAGACCGCGGAGCATTTGCGCCAGGCGGGCATTGTTCGTGCCTGCACCGACGATGCCCATCGCGAGGATGGCGTTTCGGGCCACGTCCAGGTCCGAGTCGTGCGAGTACTTGGACAGCGTGTCGAGGATAGGCAGTTGTGGGTTCGAGGCGGAAATAAGACCGAGAGCGAGCGGGACTGACCGTCGGATCGGCGTCTCGCCATAGGTCATCTGCGGGCGTCAGCGCCAGACCTCAAGTTTTCTTAATCTGATGCAGCTCACCAGATGCTGGAATTGCCGGAGAGCCATCTCTGAGCCGACCTCCTCACCCATAGCAATCAGGGCGATACCGATGGTCGCGATCGCCTGGTGCTTGAGATCCCGGGCCACCGCCGTCTCAGCAGCGTCCTCCTCTGGTGCGTCCGCCTCAGCCGCAGGAGCGGCCGGGGCATCAGCGCTCGTTGACTCTGCTGGGGCAGTGGCAGTCGCGGGTGCCTCTGTTGATGCAGGCGCTTCTGCTGAAGCATCACCGCCCATGCTGACATCTCCCTCGGCGTCTCGCGCAGGCTCGGTCGTGGCTGGCGCTGGCGCCTCCTCGGCGGCATCGCCGTTCGGTGCAGCGTCCTTCTTCGGCGCCTCGGCATGCTCCGCGCAGATATGCAACATTTGCTGGACTTTGAGCACGTCGCCAGTACCCGCGTACGAGCAGACGTCAACGAGGGTCTCGATCAGCTTGATCGAAGAGTGCTCAATAGCCTGCAGGGTAGCGATCGTGGCGTCCGAAGCGTCCTGAGTGGCTATACGGGATCAGCCAAATATCCTGAACCACACCGACACCGACACTGACCCAGGAAGATCAGACCCAGAGCCAGACCGAGGAAGAGCGTCCATTCCGAGTCCAGGACAGACGACTCCCGCTCCATCATCGTTTGGAGGATCGTGCTAGCGATCTCGCCGTCACCGCTACCGACAAACACGAATCCGAGGGCGAGAGCCGCCATGCTCGCGACCTCCATGGTGTTGGTGTCGTCTGCAACGTGCGGCAGGAGCTTATCGGCGATGTCACGACGCTGGCTGCCGACGTAGGCGATGGCGATACCGTTGATAGCTGCGATCTTGATCTGGGTGGCCCGCGAATCGACATGCTCCTCGAGCAGCGCAAAGGCGACGTCTGGCTCGGCGCGGATACCCGAGTGCAGGATACCCGTCGCAAGGAGCGCGCCGGCCTTGATCCGCTCTTCCTCCGAGTACGAGTACTTGTCGACGTGGTCGATACCGGCTTCGGTGTCCCACAGCATGCTGAGACCGATCGACGCCGTCGCTGACATCATGCCCTCCTCCTTGTTCTGGTAGATCCAGCTCTGACCCTCTTCGGCGCCTACAAGCAGCTTGTCGTTACCGAAACCAGCGTTCACAAAGGCGTTGACAAACGTCGAGGCAAGACTGGCCTTGGCGGTATCCGTCGGGCCGACTTGTCGCGATGTCTCAAGGTGCGACTTGTAGATGTCCTCGGGCGTTCGTGGGTCGGCCACGCCAACGCCTTTGCCGAAGCTGCGGAAGTACTGCGAGAGCTTGACGTTGCCGAGGCACTCGAGCATGTCCTCGGGCTGCTCGCGCTCGGGATCCTCAGCCGTGTGAACCCAGCTGAGAGGGACCTGTGATCGAGCAAGGAAGTACGCCAGCTGCTTCTTCATCACGCTGCATGGTCAGCAGATGTCGTCGGACGAGCAGCGGCGGACTGACGGGTTCTTGGGCGCCTCGAAGTACTTCTTCACAGACTCCTCATCGTTCATGCGGACGGCGAGGGCCAGCGCATCGGGATACCGGTCGTGCTTGGCGTAGATCTCGGCAGCAGTCGATAGGAAAGCCCGGCCATCCAGCGTGTCGAGCAAAGGCACACAGCTGCTGGCTCAGCGAAGTTCAACAGTCCTAGCCACGTTACCCACCTGACCATGTACCGGCAAACCCGCTCGAACGTCTTCTCGTCCACCTTGGGAATAATGGCCTCGATCGTCTCCAGCTCGAGCAGAACATCGACCGCATCCGCCTCGGCATTGTGCTTGAGGAAGAAGTCGACCAGCTCAAGGCCCAAAGACCTCAGCTGCTCCTCGGAATATTGACGCTTCTCCGCCTTTGGCTTGGCCTGGTCGCCCTCCGTGCTGCCATTGGAAGCGGCCGTCGCGGCATCCGCAGCCTCGTTCTCCGCCTCGACCTCGTACTTCGAGTTGTACTCCTCTCCGAGCTCGGCCGCGAGGTGACGCACGTACTCGTGACCCCACAGTCCCGGAGCCTCGGACGAGTTGGACAGCAGGCGGTAGTACAGGGTATCGCGCTTGCCCGTGTCCGAGTAAGTCATCGCCAAAACAGACAGAATCGCCGCCAGGAGAGACTGCTATTAGCATTGTACCCCCCGGAGGATGACTCACCTTCTGCTCAACGAGCGAGTCGTCCCAGCTCTCGCGTATCCTGCCGAGGTCCTCGTAAAACGGTCGCAGGAATTTGAGCGGCTTCGGCACACTCGTCATCGAGCTGGTCGACGTGCGGATCAGCGTCCGCAGAGACTCCAGTGCTGGCTGGTACAGCTGAGAGTCGGACTCCTGCCCTTGGTAAGTACGATCCTTGTAACGAAATGAGCTGCTTGAGACTTGCCTGTAATCTCTGAACAAGCATCTCGAGCTCCGACTTGAGTTGAAGGTCCTCCTCGGACTGGACTGGTCAGCATCTGAGAAGTATGTTCTGCGCGCATATACGGTCCTCTTCGGAGGCATTGCGCCTCTCCGGACCGCATCGCCCGCGGCAGGACCCACCATGTCAGGCTGCTCCTTGCCGTCGTCCTTCCCCTTGCCCTTTCCATTGCCATTCGTTTGCGCTGCGCCGTCCTCCTTCTTGCCCTCGTCGTCCTTCTTCTCCGGGTCTGTCGAAGGCACAGCGATCTCCCACGGCACGCCGCCGTTCTCCTCCTGTCCCGCAGGCATGATCGGAGTCTAACGCGAGCGATCCGGTTGGGGGTTGAAGGTGTACGAGCGATGATCGTTACCGAGCTGTGCGGCGGCAGTGCTGATGCTGAATAGGCGGTCCGTGCAGCTCCGTACTCCTCTATATAGAGCAGGGATAGTTAGCCTGAAGCTATGATGCAGCGTACGGAAGTCGGAAGATGTGTGAAAGCTGAAACTACCGGATGGCTGATGAAGACAGCTTGACCGGTCAACGCTTCACTCTCTGACGCACACGCATCGCGCGTCCCATGGCATTTATTTGATCCCGCCTTTGTGTGACCTCTGGAACGGCTCAGAATGCTGCGAGAACTATGGCTGAGGCGTGTGTACACATCTGTATGCTTCGACCATGTCTATCATGCACAGAGGCTCTACAAGCCTGCTACTCCAAGGGCATGACGCAATCATGGACAGTCTAGACACGACTAGGCAGTCGCAGCTGCTCGAGACGGAAGCCGCGGGTCGATCCGTCTCGTCGAGTCGGTGAACTGGCTGACCAGCTCGTCCGTAACTTGCGCCCGGTTCTGCCTCGTCAGCACACGTGAACCCCAGCGGACAGCTGAGCGCGCAAGACTGACCTTCTGGAACTCGGCGACAATCTCCTGCAGCTTGGCGATACACGCGTCCTTCATCTCCACGGTCGACAGCGTTCCGGCGCGGTAGTCCTGCCCGTGAATCAGCCCATCATCCACCTAGTCTTGAGGGCGCGAGACTCACATCCGCAAGCTTGGCCATGCGAGCGTCGTCCTCCTCGAAGAAGCTGAGGTACTGGTACGCGACATCGACGTCGGGGTTTCCGCCGTGCAGCTTGTGTTCCTCCTGAGTGGCTCCTCCGCCCGAGAACGCATGCGACCGGATCTTCTTGTGGATCTTCTTCGCGTCGTCGGTCATGAAGATGGCCGAGTTCTCTTGAGACGCCGACATCTTCGAGTTGGCGCCTTGCAGAGCAGGGAGGAACTTGGAATGCAGAAGGCAGGGCTTCTTGTACCCCAGACGGTCCGCCGAGTCACGCGTCAGCAGGAACTGCCTGTCAGCCTGTGACCCAGCGCGCGAACTGCCTGTCACCCAGACTCACGTATGGGTCCTGGTCGATAGCGCAAGGGATGAGGCAGGGAATGTCGTCCCGCTCGCCGAAGATCTGGGGGAACGAGTTGGAGAAGGAGGGCGTCGCCTGGATGGCGGCAAAGTGGTACATGCCGACATTGTCGCTGCATACCGTCAGAGTTGCCCAGCTCGCTCGACCCGGATACTCACGTGTCCTTGAACCCGAAAACACCCTTCGAGCCGTTAAGCGTGATCGTCTTCGACATCAGAACGACGTTGTCGTAGAAAGCGCCACTTCGAGAATCAGCACGACGTCTTTGAAGGAACGCGAACCACTCACCCCATGGCCTGCAAGTCCTGGAAGATGTACGTTTTCTCAAGGATGAAACCACAAGCGATAATGTCCTTGATGTTGTCATGGGCCATGCGCTTGTAATGCCTCAGCAGGTCGATGGGCTTCTTGCCCTTGATCTTCTTGAGCATATCGGCCTGCTTCTTGACGTCCCGCTGCAGCAGGTACTTCTCGTCGTCTATCGCTCAGCGCTGCTTCCCGACCTCGGCCAAGCTGAACCTACCCGTTATTTGGATGACGAGGGGGCACTGGAAGACCTTCTGGAGCCACGCGGTGAACATGAATGGGATCATGTGGCCAGTGTGCATCGAGTCGCTAGACGGTCCTCGCCCGGTGTACAGGTAGAACGGCTGACCCTTCTCGAATCTGTCCAGGATGACGTTGAAGTCGCTATGATACGTGTCAGCGCGAGTCGTGGCTCAGGGAGAGGCGAACAAACCGGTGAGAGTAGAAGTACCCTCGGCGAAGAAGCGGATGAGGCTTGTGGCCCGTGAGCTTCTCAAAGCGCTCCAGCATCTCGGGCAGGACGGGCTGAGCACCAAAGCGCTTCATCAGCTTCTCGTAGTCGCTAAATCGCACGTCAGTCATAGAACCAGTCGGCTCGGGTGTTCTCATGACTTACATGCCGATATCGCGTCCATTCTCGTCCACTCCTCCCTCAACGTCGAAGGGGGTGATGACCTGCTCCTTGGCGACATGGGCCGAAGTCGATGGGGTCGGGACGGCAGAGGACGCCTCCTCCTGGACAGTTTCCTCCTTGATCGCCGGGGGCTTGACGAGAGACGCAGCGTCGCTGGTGGACATCAGCCATGTTCAGGAACACCTGCGAGTCTGAGTACTCACACTCTGCTGGCGTTCCTGCTGTGAGTCATGCGCTCCGGAGCCTTGACGGCCTCGGGCGTCTCGTCATCGAGCTTGATCTTGGCCCAGTCATCGGCACTGACGCCATGCTTCTTGACACTTGTCCTTCGCCCAAGTTGTCCCGAGGGTGCGGCCGAGGTACCGGCCGCTGCGCCTTCCTCGGCGTCGTCCTCCTTCTCGTCAGGGCCGAAGATGCGCTCGGGCTGGGGCAAGTTCATCTTTGCGAGGGTTGTGCTGAGCTGCTCGGACACGCTCTCGCTACGGTGCTTCCTCCGCGCCTCAGTGATCGCCTCAGGCTCAGGACCGGAGATGTCGCCCGTGCCCGACTCGTCGCCCGCCGCAGACGTTGCGGACATGGGGGAGAACGGCGAGTCAGCCACCGCCGCAGGGCGGTTGTTGTTGCCCTGCCCGGAGGGCAGGTTCAGTCGCAGGCCGGTCGGTGCCGGGAAGTCCATCTTGGACAGCTGGGTAGCGATAGACCCGGGCGTCATGGGCGGCACGCCAGACGGGCTCTCTTGCCCCGCGGCAGCGGATGATGGCCGGCCGGGCGTCTGCGCGTCCTCGGGCTTTAGGTGGGACGACATGTTGGGTGTGTTGGTAGGTGGCGAGCTTGACTTGAATCGGTACGAATTGAGGATAAGCCGAGGAAGTCGCAGACTATGCCTCGTACTGAGCATATACGACGTACAAGCAAAGTCCAGTCTGAGGATAACCAACCTGACTGACTCGTGCCCGCGGGTGGTCGACTGAGTGGTCGTGATTGAGTTCAGGCACAGGACGTGGCTTTTCGGCAGCGCAGTGAGCATTCCGCCGCCACGCGTCACGGACAAGCCCGGTCGATCACTTCCAAGCTGTCACTGCTGTACTCCTCTGGCATTGTCAGTCAAGCATGCTTCAATCAGAGATAGCCAGGTTGAGGAAGCTGGGCGTCCAAGGGGTGTGTAGACTCTCCTTCCCTCTAGTTTTTCCACCGGGGCATCGGCTGACTCCCTAGCTTCTGTTTCAGGCGCTCAACTTCCTTAATGTCGTCGCTTCGGGACTGATGATGTGGAAGGCGCTCTGCCTGATCACCAATTCCGAGTCGCCCATCGTCGTTGTTCTGTCGTGAGTCTTCCACGCTCAGAGATCTAGCATATCACAAAAGCCCAACTCTGGAGACCGCTCCAGAGCTGCGGCGCAGAGGTCAGATCGATTCTGGTCAAGATGGCTGACGTTAATGCAGCGGATCTATGGAACCGGCGTTCTACCGAGGAGATATCCTGTTCCTGTGGAACCCGCCAAATATCCCGTACGAAGTTGGAGACATCACGGTGTACAAAGTGTGAGTCAGCAACTGCGGGAACGTCAGGCGTAGCCTGATATACGCACTCCTGGAGCTGACGCCGCTCAGGCCAGGAGGTGATATCCCTATCGTGCATCGGGTCATCGAGTCACATATCACGTCGGTCTTGAACGGCTACTGATACACGCGGATGAAACGGCTAACCAATGGCAGGAACACGACCCAGCTGCTGCTCACAAAGGGAGACAACAACGACGGGGATGATATCATGCTCTACGGTGATATCGACTGGATTGAGCGCAAACACATCATCGGGAAAGTCAGGGGGTAAGTCGTCGGGATCCTTTTGTGCTTCGAGAACAAGCTAATACTTGACAGCTTCCTTCCCTACGTTGGCTATGTGACTATCGCCATGGTAAGTCAATTCGAGCCTGAGCATTTCGACTGGCTGACTCCCGCAGAACGACTTTCCGCAACTCAAGTACGCATTACTGGGCACAGTCGGACTTTTCCTGTTAGTGCAGAAAGAGCATTCATAGCTCGACGTATCGCATGGGTCCTTGCCGTCTGTACGGGCCGCTCTGCTTGATCCGGCATGGATGCCCAGGAGTCTGTCTATGGTGGCATGATGGGAAATTATGTTTTATGCTATGCTGGCTAATGCGTCGCTTCAGAACGGGCGTCCCCGCCTACAGTACTGGTGACTCCAGTCTCTCCCATATCCAGCTCGTTCTCGCCCTGCTCCTTGCGGTGCGCATTGACCGCCTTGCGGCGGAACAGCCAGGTCGCGAGTGGGATCGTTATGCACGAGACCACAACCCAGGCGATGATGATGCCGATGTTCATCCCGATCTCGTTACGAGTATCGAATATGATCTGCACATGCCATCAGCTGGTTATCATCGTCCGTGGGGACGGAAACTCACTGTTCGAACAGCCTTTCCGACGTTGTAGAACGGCATTGCCACGCCATACCTGTAAATCCAGGGCTGCAGCTCGTGCGGCAGAGACGCAACCCTGCAGGAGTCGTCAGAGTATGACCAGGCTTTCATATTCGGGGACTCACGAGACGTTGGCGATAATGAGGGGGACGAGGAAGTAGCCGGTGAACTTCGGTCCAATGATGGTCACGGCAAACTCGGTCGCGAGGCCGACTGAGGCCATGCCGATGTACAGGATGAACGCCCACAGGAAGAATCCGCCCGCATACGTGAAGTGCGCGTCAAAGTGCACCTTGAAGGGCAGGCTGACCATCGCGAAGAGGAACGAGACCGGCAGGTAGAGGATCAGCGGCTGGGCGAGTCGGTACATCAGCAGTGAGCGCGTTTTGAGGTACGGCGCACTGCGAACCATCAGCACAGGCATCGGCGACAATCGTAGGAGAACGACGGACATGATCTCCCGGGCACCGGCACCCGCCATGGTGATGATAAAGGCGAAAATGAGCATGTAGATGAGGCCAACGAGGGTAATGGCCGTTGCGACGGGCTGGTTGTACGGTCGGAGGTTGACCAGCGAGAACGAAACAGGGGACGAGATGGTCGATGGGGCTCGCGCGAGCAGCGCCATAGCAGTAGCATTGCCAGAGTTCTGTCCGATACTGTAGGCTGTCAGCAGCCCGCATGTGCAGGTGAGCATTCGGAGTCGACTCACTACTGGGCGACAGATTGAGCAGAGTACTGGCCGGTGATCTGAGCGAGGGCAGCTTGGAGGTACGGCACGAGGTAGCTGCCTGTCGCCGTCTCCTGTCTTGCTTGAGAGTAGTACACCGAGATCGCGTTGCTGCCGTTCCAACTCGACAGGCCATTTTGACGTGCTATCGTCAGGTTCGCAGTCGCGCCTGATTGAATGACCACAGCAGCCCAGCACCCTTCGTCCACCACGTTCTCCTCGACGCTGGTGTCGGTTGGAAACTCAGTTGCGGAAGACTCAAAGTAGCCGAGATTTGAGCGAGACATCTGACAAGTCAGTGAGCCTTGTCCGTATACTCCGTGCGAAGAGCGTTCGGTTCGATAACTCACAAGCTGGTTTTTCACGAAAGAGCCAAGCGCGTCCATATCTCGGTCGATGATCCGGACTGTCAACTTGTCGGTATACACATTCGACAGCCATACTGATACAGGATCAGCATGGCCCGAGGATAAACAGGATGTGAGACTCGGACTTACATGACCCCCAGTAGAAAGGCAGGCAGAGCCACATGACAATGATCAACAACATCGTCGCGCCAAACATGATCTTGAAGACGACTTTGCGTAATGGCGCGAGCTGAGGCGCCCAGACTGTCCTCTGTCAGCCTGCTCCCTCTTGACGCGTAGCATTGCGAGGACATACAGTCATAGGCAAACTTTTCCAGCTTCGGCCGTCCAGGAGGCCCGCCCGGTCCGCCTGGGCCTGTTCCCGCGTCCAGCGTCGCTGTCCCAGTACCCATCGCTTCGTGTTGTGGCTTCTCCGACACCGGAGACGTTGCGTGCGCCGAAGTCGACATCGCGTCGTGTATGTCGAGATCTGGTCCTTTCGCCTCGATAATAAGTCAAACAACTATAGATTCGCGACGTTGAGCTGCTAATCGTGTTTCGCCGTCTAGCCTCAGTCAGTCGTGGATATGTGCTTCGACTCGTTTGAATAGATGATTGGGCTATTTCTCGTCGTTCTCTGGCGACTCTGGGTCGATTGTAGCTGACTATATACTGTGCGTTGGTGTCTAACTACCGGTGATTGATGACTAGGCTCGGCTTTGTCACGGCGGGAAAAGCCCACCGAAGACCGAGCGGCCTGGAACCGCCGATGACCGTTCCTTTCCGCGGGAAACTCGTTGTTTACCACCGCGTCCCCGCGGACATCCGCGGGTCGAAGTTCCACTTGTACGCGTACACCGGGTTTTTCAACAAGTAACGTGGAGCAGCTGGGATGGCCAGAACTTTCGATATTAACATGACGAGTTCCACAATCTATCAAGTGTCCAACTAAGAAACCATGGCCACGTCGCGCAGAGGGTCTTGGTCGCTCAAGACTCGAGCGCCCAGTTTGAGCAATCCCGCTCGGCACCCCAACAATTGTCGTCCCAGTCAGCACACACCCCATACCAGCACTCCTTGCCGGCCGCGTATTGACACTTGTCCCAAGCGGAGCCGACGCGCTTGATGACCTTGTCGATACAGCATCCGACCTTGCAAAGCACCTGAGCGTCTCCGGAGGGTGCGTCGCTGTGAACCCATTTGACATCGACGGTTATCGGTGCGGCCGTCCACCTGTAGTCCCAGCTGGGCAGAAGAGTGACTTCGAGAACGAAACCCTTCTGGTAGGCCATCGGTTGTCGTTGCCATATCGTGTGACACCCTCCGTCGGGCCAATCGCAGACTTTCTCCTTTCCAGTCGTGTATGACCGTTCCCACTGCCCCACGAGTGAAAGCCCGAGACTGGCGATGGTTGCTGCGATGCCTGCGTCCACCCCGATGGAGAACGACTCGGTCGTCGTGAAGGAGTTGGACATTCCGTGAGAGCATTTTCCGCACTCGAAATAATCGTCGTATTTGTAGGGTGTTGTCCAGTATCCGTATTCAACGACGAGGTATTTTTTGCTGCCTCGACAGGTTTGCGAGCGGGTCGAAAGTCCGTGGGTAGGGGTAAGGGCCGAACCGTCTTGGCCCAGAGCGTCGGCCAGCAGCTGCCGGAGACTGGCAGCGAGGTCGATTGTCGGCTGACCGATAATGGTGTAGTAGTGGACCAGGCCAATCTGGGTCTGCAGGGGCTCCGAAGCGCGGGCGCGAGGCGTGCGGAGCCGGCTTGCGCTCAAGTCTATGCCTGACACAGAGATGTGGACCGGCATTCCGAGGATGTTATATGTGCCGTTATCGAGCACGATATCATGAATGGTGCCGCTGATAGAGGGAGGAAGGATGGGCAGCTCTTCGATCGAGAGGTTGCTACGCTTCTCGTATGACGCCCGAGAAGTAGCGGTCATCGCGTAGAATTCGGACCCGTACTCCCACGACCCTGCGCCTTGGCCGCCGCGGAAACATTGCTCGATTAGGTTCTGTGTGGCCTCCCAGCAGTGAGAGTAGGATTGCTGGGTGTCTTTGACCCAGAAAGCGTACTCAGTGATGGTGTTACCGAAGACAACGCTGGCCTTGGCCATGTGCCCGCCCGTCGCTTCCGGCTGACCGCCTGGGTTGTTGCAGAGGATGGCGCGAGTGTTCCATAGGGTCGTCTCGTCCGTGTCCCCGCCTCGACTGCCACAGCATTCGGCAGCATAAACGAACAGCGAGTAGTGGAAGAGGATCGCGCAGTAGGAGAGAAGCAGGATGGGCAAACGCATGCTGGTTGTGTGTATGGTGGTTGGATGGTGAGAGGAGATGAGGGGGGATATGAGAAGCCAAGACCGACCCCTCGCCTCAATATATACCATACAGTCTGCCCCAAAGAGGATGGCTCGCGAAGGACCCACGCGCTCACCTTCCTGATGGCGGTCCGAGACCGGTGACTCGGACAACGGGAGCTTGAGATGGTGCCAAGGCGGCGTCAGTTCGGGTCAGAGCCGAGACACATCGGCTATGGATGCTGTCTACGTGTAGGCCATGTGTCCTGGCATAGGCTGTTCCGGGTCGGAATCCCACACGAAGACCAGCTGCGCATGTCGAACCGTTATGCCGATACTTACTCCTGTCTAACATGCGTGAGACATGGCGAAGGTGGCTGTGCCGGGACCGCTGTCGGTTTGCCACCGTACAGTACACACAGGATGCGGCAATTCTTGTCCGGACACTAGGTATCATGCGGATCGATGTGACGTCCACTAAGACTAATGATCACATGGGACTCCTTGTCTCCGACGGAGAGCGGCCACTTTGGGGCAAAAGAGGCGGGACGTCCATCACGTGCACCGGATCACAGAGAGAGTACGGGCTGGCATAGCAGCAGGTCTCGGGACCCTCAGCGCTGGCCGACTCCTGGAACGCCCTACACACCATCCCGACACGCACTGCGCTCTTTGTAGTGTCATGATGGTGACAGCCGGCGTCACGTTATCATGTCGTCTCGAGGCGCACGGGAGGATGTGCTACGGTTTGCCCGATGTTGCGCGCGTGGTATCGGAGCAGATTGGCGCGGTCAAGACAGGCGCCGGTCGTCGGGTCTGAGAACGTCGCGGGAGCAATGAGTGAGTCAGAACTATCCACTGTTCCGCCAAACGTCAGCCGTCTGAATCTCCATTGATAAAAGGCTGCTTCTCGTGAAGATCACTGTTGCTTCGCATGCCCTCGGAATCTGACAACATGTCTTCCTCTGTCAACCATTCGGGCTCTTCAGTCGAGGCTAGAGGTTCATTCTCGCCCTTGATCTCCGACGAGCAATACTACGTGCTCAACGACGCCTTTAATCAATGGGACCGTGGGAACACCCCCGTGGCCCTTCCGGGATTCTGGGTCCCTGGGAACATGTCGACCATGCAGAACTGCACTGCGTACGACGGTTCCATCGTACTGCTCAAGGAGAATCGCGACCTGCCATTCGACAACTATTTCTGCCGCTGCCCCAACCGGACTAGCTCTCTGCACGCCTCATTCGGGCGCCTCTTCAACGAGTATAAGCTCGAATACGCGCAGGTTGGGGGAGCCACCCGTAGCAGCGGAGGGCATAGGGCGAAGATTGCCACAACAGGACTGTTCCTCGTCACTGCTCTGTTGACCATCATCGTTGCAGCCTCGGCCCTCTGAAAGCACACTCGTGAGTCACCGCTTGTCGCACGGATTTCGGAGACCTGCTAGGCGCTGATACACGACAGTAGATTCGCCTGTTCCTTGAGGCGCGTTCAGGCCCTCTCGACACATCTCATACCCTTCCGAAATGTCATAGTGTCTACACGTTCGTTCTCTGCCAGCGATCCGACGCACATCAGTGTCCGTGTGGCCATGATGCTTGGTGGCTATGGTTCCGGGCGGCTGCATCGACCGGAACACACGGGGCGGGTCTTACAATAAATCCGACACGACCGGGTGGTCCTCAGATGACTTCCCGATACCAACACAGACGACGTGGTGCATCGGGGATGGTCAACGGTAGCGTGTGTCGGTTCTACCCGGTCTCGGCTCCCCGCCACCGGCGACGGTTTCAGCCATCCGGTTTGTTTCGAGTTGGACTTGCTTGGTCTAGCGTGAAACCACACGTTTCAACGGGAAGGAGTCACGATGGAATCGACAGGAGATAAATACAGTGTCAAATGGGTGCTTTGCCACGACAGCCCAGTCTCATGTCGATTTCTGTGAACAGCTCGACGGGCGCGCTGCTCGCTCGGGATTGGAGTTCCGACAACGTCACGCAAGACCAGTTCTACGCGCTGCTTCAAGCGCTCGACTTCTGGAATAAGGCAAACACACCAGATCGGCTGTCCGCCTTCTGGGTCAAGGGCAACATGTCAACCATGGAAATCTGCTCCGAGCTTGATGGCTCTGTGATCGTACTGCCCGAGAATACCGCGCTACCGTTCGATAACTACATTTGCCGGTGCCCCAACAGCTCCGAAAGCCATTATGCTCAGATCTCCAAGAGCTACCTGCGGAACAAGACCCGGATCCTGCAACCCATACCTGTTGGGCACTCCGGCGGGGGAAGGCGACCGGCGATGCTCGCCACGACGGGCGTCTTGGTGATCACTGCACTGCTCGCTGTCGTTGCCACCGCTCTCTGATACATATCCAGGCAAGTCACTGCCCACGATGATGTGCGCGCTGACACCCGGAAGAGAGGGATCTGTATTCACCCACGCGGGTTCGAGTCTTCTTACCAAGTCTGCATTGTCCCAAGTCAAGATGATATAAGATAGTTGAAGATGGATCTATATGCCGGCTCCTTATAGACAGTGCCTCAGGCAGACTTGACCCAGACGGTGGTGTTCTTGGGTACCTTGCCGTTCTCGAGCGGGCCGCTGGCGACGAGGACCTCTCCCTTGGGGACGTCGACGGGCTCGGCGTTGAAGTTCATGAGGACCTCCCATCCGCCATCGCGGCGGAAATGGAGAATGTCGGCCGTGTCCTGGACCCACTCGAGCTCCTCCTTGGTCTGGAGCTGACGGCGGAGTGCCAGGGCCTTGCGGTAGAGGTTGAGCGTCGAGCTCTCGTCCTTGTCGAGGGCGTCGACTGCGTACTGGCCCATCCACTCGGGCTGGGGCAGGTGCGCCGGCTTGCCAGCGCCAAAGCCGAAGTTCTTGCCCTCCTTGGTCCACGGCAGAGGCACACGGCAGCCGTCTCGGCCCATCTCGTCGCCGTTGTTTCGGAAGAACGTGGGGTCCTGTCGCTGGTCGTCCGGAATATCCGCAACCTCCTGAAGACCAAGTTCCTCGCCCCTGCACGGGCGTCAGCGCGTCTCCACCCATCCACGTATCTGGAAACTCACTGGTACAGGTAGGCCGAGCCGGGAAGAGCGAGCATCATGAGGGTCGCGGCGTTGGCGCGAGCGAGACCGAGCTCGATCTCGCACTTGGGCTCCTTGCCTCGCGAGCACAGCCACTCGCGGCAGAACTGAGCGAAGCCAAGCGCGCCGCCGGTCTCCACGGCCTTGGGCAGGCCGTATCGCGTAGCGTGTCGGACGACCTATAAGTATATCAGCGTTGGCCGTGCTAGCACACGGAGGAAACTCACGTCGTGGTTGGAGAACACCCATGTGGTGCTGGAGCCCGAGGTCTGAGCGTCTTTCAAGCTCTGGTCGATCGTGCGCTTGAAGTCGTCTCGGTTGTAGTTGCACATGAGCATGTCGAACGAGAACGACTGGCCGAGTCCGTCCGGCGACGCGTACAGGTGCTTTCGGTCCGACGCGACCCATGCCTCAGCCACAGCGCTGCGGTCGTCAGCATCGGCTTGACTATGGTACTGGAGTAAGGGGACTTACGTGAGAGGGGGGTCGTACTGGTTGAAGAGCTTGCGCCACTCCTTGTAGATCTCGTGAACGTCCTCTCGGTCCCAGAAGGGGTGGATGTTCTCGGGGGCGCCGTTCTTGAGGTTCTCCTGCATGAGCTCGTGGATCTTGGACTGCGGCAGAGACAGCATGTTGGCGCTGAGGTCCTTGGTGAGGCCGTGGGCGACGTCGATTCGGAATCCGGCGACACCTCGGTCCGCCCAGAACTTGAGCGTCTCGAGGAAGTCGGCCCGCACCTCGGGGTGCTCCCAGTCAAAGTCGGGCTGCGACGAGTCGAACAGGTGGAGGTAGAACTGGCCGTCGCCGACCGGCTCCCATGCCGATCCGCCGAACATGCACGTCCAGTCCGACGGGGGCTCCGTCTTGTCCGGGCCCTTACCTACGGTCTGTCAGCCATAAAGCATGGGTCACCGCTGCAGGGACGGACTGACCGTCACGGAAGATGTAGCGGGCGCGCTCAGGGCTGCCCTTGGGGCTCTTGAGCGCCGCCTGGAACCAGACGTGGTCGTCGCTCGAGTGGTTAGGAACGATGTCGACAATCGTCTTGATGCCCGCGGCCTTGAGCTGAGCCATCATCTCGTCAAAGTCGGCAAGCGTGCCGATCTTCGGGTCAACGTCTCGGTAGTCGGCCACATCATCTACACACGCGCGTCAGCGCGCTCCTTCTTGCCGCAGCGAGGCACAACTTACAGCCACCGTCCTTGAGGGCGGAAGGGTAGAACGGGCTGAGCCAGACGGCGTCGACACCGAGCTGCTTCAGGTAGGGGACCTTGGAAGTGATGCCCTTCAGGTCACCGATACCGTCGCCGTTGGCATCGCAGAACGATCGGGGGTAGATCTGGTAGACACACGCCTGGCGCCACCAGTCGGCGCCGGCTACACCGTATCAGCGCTGCCGTCCGGTACCCGTGCTTCATCCCCGACTCACAGTTAGAGGCAGAAGCTTGCTGAGCCATGATGCACACAGGACACAAGACGCTAGATGCGGACAAGAAGTCGTTTGAACACAGATGAGGGATCGAGTCCAGCTCTTATAGGACAATGATGGGCCGTCTGAACCGGGGATTTACACCGATCGATCGCGGGAGAGATGATAGTGTTCTCGGCTATCGCGCCTTTGTACACACTTATCTTTTCAGGAGAAAGGAGAAGAGAAGAGAAAGAGCTGCTGTAGGGCCGACTGCACCGGCTTTATACCCTAAGGCGGCTGCGCTCGAAAGGACCGGCGCGGAGCATCTCAAACCTCGCTGGAACGTCGTCGTAGCGTCTCCGGCGTAACCTTCCCCACCTCCACCGCCTCCACACCGCCCGGGGCCGCATTTCGGGTTTCTTCCACCCAGCCTGGGATACTCTCCAATGCATGTGGCAGAACACTCGCCCGCATGGAGGGACCGCGAATGTGCGGGGACGCACTGCATGGGCGGGCGCTTGGCCCCTTGGCCGCTCTGGCAGATTGGAAAATAGGTGCTGGGAGAAGGATGTGGATCGCGGGGTATTAGGCGATTGTTCCGCCGAAGTCCCTCCGGCCCGAAGGCCACACCCGCTGATAAGCTTGTCTTCCACCCCTCCGTATGACACGTCGGTCCCGGTACAAGCGCTCGAGAAGTGTGCATCTAGGTGGCTAAATTGGTACACTACTGATACAGTGATTGCTGGTGAATGCTAGATGCTTGTATTCGTGAACAGTGTGGATGATAGGGAAGTGCTTTCG
This sequence comes from Cutaneotrichosporon sp. M94-02A, assembly GCA_037040355.1. Lineage (NCBI taxonomy): Eukaryota > Fungi > Basidiomycota > Tremellomycetes > Trichosporonales > Trichosporonaceae > Cutaneotrichosporon > Cutaneotrichosporon sp. M94-02A. The sequence goes on from JAXQGU010000090.1 coordinate 132,199, forward strand.
AGGGGTGATCTAGAAGGCGCGCTTGCGGGCAGCCTGGTTGCCCCGCATCTCCCAGGGGCGGGTACTGCCAGAGGACCGGCCACTGTTTCGGTCGGCACCGCCAAAGGAGCGGTACTGCGGCCGGTCGAATGACCTGTCACTTGGGGAGCGACCGCCGTCCGAGCGGTCCGAGTCCCTGTCGCCAAACGATCTTGATCCGGAGGAGCGGTACCCGCTGCCGCCGAACCCGCCGCCGCTACGGCTGCTATCGCGTCTAACGCCGAACCGCGAGGCCTCGCCGCTGCGGAACCCGCCGCCGCCACGGCCGCCGTCCCGTCCGCCTCTTGGTGGTCGGGGGTTGAGCTTTGTCTGCGAGAAGCCAATCTTGGCGAGGTAGGCTGGGCTCGAGTAAGGTGGCTCTGGCAGACCGGCAGCACCGGTCGTCCAGTCACGAATACCGTCAAGGATAGCCTTGGGCGAGCTTGCGAGCTCGTCCTGGATCCCGACATAGAAGCCCAGCATGGACGAGTACACCTCCTGGATGGCGTCCGCGTCGAGCATCTGCGTCACGCCCTTGATTGACTCGGGCAGCTTCGGCAGGTCGTCTTCGACCCATCGAGGCTTGATGTTCTGGCCGGCCTGGACCAACTGAGCCTCCAAGTCGGCCTGGTTCAGGCGCTGGACAGGCATGTCGCCGAGCTGCTTCAGGAAACCCGCCTCGAAGGGCTGAAGAATGAGGTCGCTGCGGCCGGTCTTGGCATTGCCTCGTCCGGTTCGGCCCACGCGGTGAACGTACAGGTCGGACGACTTGGGCGGGCCGACCTGGATCACGCGCGTCACGCCAGGGTAGTCGACGCCGCGGGCAGATACATCGGAGGTGACGAGAATGCTCGGCCGCGTCTCCTGTCGGAACTGCTGGCTCGCGCGGCTGCGCCGGTCCTGGTCCTTGTTCGAGTGGATCTCGAACACTCGCGGGCGGTACGGCAGCGTCTCGTCAAGCTCGCGCACGAGCGTTGTGAACAGCTGCGTGAGCTTGGTCGTCGGCAGGAACACGATGATCTTGCTGTTCCGGTTCTCGAGCATGTCCTGGGCGATGAGCCGCATCATAACAGGAATCTGCTGCGCCGCGTCGTCAAGGACCGTGGCAAATTGCGGGATATGGGCGTGCGAATTGGACTCGTTCTCGGGAACACAGTCGATGAACACGTGGCCCGCCTTGAGCTTGTCCTTGGCCACCCGCTTGATCTCGCGCGACACCGTTGCGGAGAACAGGAATGTTTGCCGGGCCTGCGGAAGCTGGTCGGTGATGGCGTCCAGTTCGCGCGAGAAGCCCATCTCCAAGAGCGTGTCCGCCTCGTCGAGGATGAGCATGTCTGTCCGTTCGAGCGGCTTGGCGAATTCGGGCTCCGAGTCCATCAGGTCCTTCAGCCGGCCAGGGGTACCGACGACGATATCCCGCGGGTGCCGCTTCCACTGCCGCATCTGGTCCCGCTTGCTCTCGCCGCCGACAAACAGGTGGACTCGCATGTCCGGGTTACCAGAGATCAACTTCTCCGCCTCCTTTGCGATTTGCGAGGCCAGCTCCCGCGTCGGCGAGATGATCACTGCGCCGGCGTTGTCTCGTGCGGCGTGCTGCATCGCGCGTCGCTTGTCCCTGCTTTCATAGTCTCCAGCCAGTCGTTCCAGCTGCTTCAGTCTAGCCTCGATAGCAGGCACGAGGAAGGCCTACAAATGTCAGACGGCGAATACTTTACCTTCTGAAAGGAGCTCACGATGGTCTTGCCCGTTCCCGTCTTGGCCTTGACCAGCAGATCCTCCCTCTCAACAGGCTTGCCGTCCTTGGAGGCGCCCGCCAGCTCTGGCAAGCGAGTAAGGACCCGTCGCTGCACCTCGGACATGTGCTCGAACTTGAACGGCTTGACCGTGAGCGCCTTGACTGTCTGCGGATGCACCGCTCCCTTGAGCGACTGGAAAGTCACAAGCTCTTGCAAGTCGTCATCGATCGGGTCAGGGTGCGGTGCAGAGGTCTGAGACGATGATCTGGACGACGGCGATCTTGATGAGGAAGGTTCAGAAGAGGAGGAGGCGAATGGCGCAGCTTCGTAGTCCTCCTCGGGTTCACGCTCAGCGAGTGCAGCAGCTGACGATGCGAAGCGGGATGATAATGGTGTAGCATATTCTGAAGAGTCAGGTAACCATCGCCACGCTGCAGGTCTGCGCACTTACGCTGCAGGATCGAGGTTGATCGGGAGACAGCCACAACTGGTGTTCTCGGAACGACAGATCTGAGCGATCTGAGCGTCACTGACCGTCCGAGTGGTGCTGCACGCGCAAGGATGGTCCTTGAAAGCATGATCGGCGCGGTTTGTATCGCACAAGCCGAGTGGATCTAGCGTTCAAGTGTTCGCTGTGATCTCGCAAGTGGCTACAACAACCGGTCTGTGGTTGCAGATCAAGCCTCCGACGGCGAAAAATACTCAGGCACCAAATAAGCAACATCTCGCATCGTTATCACTCCTCTCAACCCGGCCCTCCCAATCCTGGCGTGGCATTGTTTTATCTGGACCAACGCGCACCGGGCCCGCCGCGTGCCGCCGGCGGTTTGCGGGCCGGCTGCCCGGGCCGGTGAGCGGACAGATGTTGTCCTGCCCAAAGATATCCTGCATATATCCCCCGAGATCAAAAGTCGGCTTTCAGAGTGCACTGTATCATCCCCTCGTTCATCAGTCTGATCCCTCTATCACCTTCTACCCAGCACACACCTCTCACAGCAAAATGGCAAACCCTCTCCCTCCTATTGCCGTCGGCCTTATGGGCACCGTGAGTCTCTGGTCACCCGGTCGCGCAGGGTTCCACGTTGACGGACAAACAGGGCGAGTACACCACCGGTATCACCCCCTCCGGCCAGTCCAAGTCGGACAAGAAGGTGGGTTGTACACCAGGCGAGGCATAGCCTAGACCGCGCAGCTAACCTCATGTCAGATCGGGGTCGTCGGTGTGACCATGTTCGACCTCCGACGACGCGGGAAGGTCTCCGAGTGAGTCATGCGACGCAACTGTGGCCTACGGACAGCGCTCACTCCCGGCGCAGCGTCGTTATGGCCGGAACCAACGGCGGCAAGTTCCCTGAGATCAAGGAGCACTTCCAGAAGAACATTGGCGACGTCTACAAGGGCCTCGACCTGTCTTTCCGCGGCTTCCCTGAGGGCAACCTCCGTGACGCCGAGGCGTGTAAGTCGCACACGGCCGAGCGAGGCGGTGGCTCATGCGGGCAGACAAGCAGGCCCTGAGGGCGCTGCCGAAGGGCTCGGCCGTCATCATCTTCACGCCCGACTCGACCCATTTCCCCATTGCCTCGGAGGCGCTCAACCTCGGCCACCACGTCCTGGTCACCAAGCCCGCGACCCAGAAGCTCGAGGACCACCAGGCTCTCGCTGACCTCGCGGCCGAGAAGGGCCTCGTCTGCTTCGTCGAGCAGTAAGTACAAGTGCTACGCGCGAGAGATCTGTTGCTGACTCGCCCACTAGCCACAAGCGATTCGAGTGAGTATCCCGCAGCTGTGGGGACCAGGAGGACAATGACCTGACCCGCAGCCCCGCCTACAACGACGCTCGAGCTCGTGCCCAGAAGCTCGGGGACTTCAACTTCTACTCCTCGTGTAGGTTGCAGCGGTGCTGCCTGGCGCCACTAGGGCTGACAAGCAGACATGTCGCAGCCCAAGTTCCAGCTCGAGACGTTCAAGTCGTGGGCTGGCATCGACAGTGACATCTCATACTACCTCAACTCGCACCACATCGACGTGAGCACTTTGAACGTCTGGAAACGTGCCACTTGGCTGACCTGCAGATCCACTGCTGGATGGTCGAGGGTCGGTACAGGCCCACTCGGGTGACCGCATCGGGCACGACCGGCATCGCCACGAGCATGGGCTGCGACCCGCGAACCGAGGACACGATCACGCTTCTTGTCGACTGGCAGAACATCTCGGACGAGAAGCAGCGCGGCACGGCCGTCTACACCGCCTCGTGGGCCGCGCCCCTCAAGGCCGGTGTCCACTCGGAGCAGCGGTTCCACTACATGGCTGCCAAGGGCGAGGTCCGCGTCGACCAGGCTCACCGAGGCTACTCGGTCGTCGAGGACGAGACCGGCAAGGCCGACGTAAGTCCCCTTCCCCCTTTCCCCCTCTTCCCCCTCCTTTTTCGCCTTTTTTTCCAGAGTACATCGCTCATGTGCAGTACAACCCCTTCTATGTGAAATATTCGCCAGATGAGAATGGGTTCTTCGATGGACAGCGCGGGTATGGATACCTCTCGCTTGAGAAGTTCATCGACGCCGCAGCCGCCGTGTCGAACGGAAAGGCCAAAGCCGCCGACTACGACGGAAAGGGACTCCCGACCATCAAGGGAACGTAAGTGCCACATTCGCGCGGATCTGAGCTTTTTTTGCTCACGCATACAGCATCGTCACGACCGCGCTGCTGCACGCCGGCCGAATCTCGCTCGACGAGAAGAGGACCGTCGAGATTGTCGAGGAGGACGGCAAGCTCAAGCTCATCTAGACGTCTTGGGATAATGTGCCACATTGGCCTTGTTTACGGTTTTTGTTATATCCCTGCTGTCAGACTGTAATCATGCATGCAGAAACGCATTCCGTTCGCATCCAGGCCATGAAAATATCACATAGGAACTGTAGGACGCCGTCTGATGCATGCTATAGGCTACTGACAACGAGAAAGACGTTCCCCCGCGGATGCCGGATGACTGGAAAAGATTATCCGACGCGTGAGAATTAGCCGTCATTATGTGCCATACTATGCATTCTTGACATTGTGAGGGTGGCCGGAAGGCCCATGCAAAGCGGCTGAGAAGATAAAAATATGTACAACAACTGCGTCTGGGCAGTAAACAGGCAAAGATCCGAACAGGCTCATGTGCGATGGAATTGGATCTAGAGAAGATCGTAGTCGTCCAGCTAAGTAGAGTCAGTACCGGCCCGTAGGTCCACCAGGCCTAACCCACCTCGTCGTTGTACTTCATGATCGTCTTCTTCCTCGCGCTCTGGTCCACCCAGGTGATGAAGTCCTCCATGTGCCGAGTGATCAACATTGCCGGATCGGTGATAGGCTGGGTGCCGACCCTGATATGACCCTGCTCAATCGTCCGGACGGCCTGCAGAGTCAGCATTTGTCCGCAAAGACGAGCACGTCCACTACAAACTCACGTCAGAGACCGTTTCGGCCATCTTGAGACGAGTGACGACAACGGCGAATCTTCTTCGGGCGATAGACGAGACGGTCACTTTGTTTTCGATATCTGATGGCTTTGCTCCGGTGTCTGCATCGGTGTCAATCGGATCCTGGAGCCGGACGTCCGTCCTCGGGCAGGCTCACCCAGGATACCCATGTCGTACAGCTTGTTCAGCATCTCGGCTTCTTTCTGCTGGCGGAACGGGTCCTCAGCCGGTAGCAATGATATCCGGTGGACCAGTGACCGCAGCGACCCGCACATCTTGTTGTACCTACCGAGTCAGACCTTGGACTTGTGCGCTGTGGGACAGCGCTCACTTATGGTAATCCTCTCTATCCTGGATATGGTACTTGCGCATGACCTTGACTTCGCGCAATGAAGCATCCTGCTTCCACTGGGGATGTCAGCCTTCATTTCGCTCAAAAAGCCCAATTGCCCGACTGACACTCAAGAAGTCGACCTTCTTGAGAAGCTTCTGTTCATGATGCTTGAGCTGTCGCATGTTGGTTCGAGGTGATAAACCAGTCCTTGTAGCAGATTGAAGGATTTTTAGGTGGCAAGTTGCGGTGAGTGTATTCTGCGGTGGAGGTCGGCCATGTGCGCGCGCGCGCCAGGGGCGAAGCAATATTCAACCGTTGCACATTATCGCCCTCGAAATAGTCCCGTACAGTCCATCGACTGTCTTGCACCCCGTTTTGGTACCCTACTTCCTCCTCTCGCCCACATCAGCACACCCCTCGTCCACCTGGCAGAGGTCCAACATCTACTTAGACCGTACGCATAGCGGTACAAGCATCGCCGCGCCGGAATACACGTCTCAGCACGATTCGCCTCCCGAACCTCGTCGTCTGAGTCAGAAGAGCTCGGATCCGGTGTCAAGAGGGTGAACCAGCCCGTCCAAAATCGGTACTTTGCTTCGCCACCGCCAAGGAGACTCAGCCACCACTTGCTACACGCTGGTGGATCAAGAAGACCGGCGGCGAGCGTGGGCGGACGGAAGTAGCTTGGCTGGCGGCGGCGCAACATCGCCCGCCCGACGGGGCTGACCAAGGGGGCACGAATCAAACCTCCGCCCAGTTCTGTTTTGCCTCGGATTGAGCTGTCGCTTGCAGACCGGCTCGAACTAGGATCTTGACATCAACGCTCGTACAAACCATCAACGACCAATCTGCATTCTCACCATCATCGGCATCCCATCAAGGATCCCACAAATTTCAACGAAATCAGGCGATAAGTGGTAAGTCCTGGCCCACTTTGTGGACGTCTGCTCGGGCTGCGCACCTCGTCCCTTGCCTTCACCTACAGTCGCGAGCACCGGCCTGCTCGAACCTTTCACGACGGTACTGCCGGATCATGGCCTCTCGGGCCATGACCGAGCTGTCACTTTCGCCGACATGACGGGCAGCCGAGGAGAGGATCGCGTCTTCGCGCACGTCCTTTGACCCGGGCTCTCCTCTGTTTTGCACTCGCTCTCGCTCTCTGCGGCCTTTTCAGACTCCGGCGATTGTCGGGCAAGCCCTCACGCCCACTTGTTATCATAAACCACTCTCTCTCCCCAACGTCCGTCCGTCCATCCGCCATCGCCCTTCTTGGTCGCCCGCCCATTACTTTGCCCTTCTCCATCAGGTTATCTTGCTGACGAGATGATCTCAGTTCAATCGCCTCCCGTCGTTATCCCCAGCGCGTATCTATACGATCTTGCCATTAGCAAACAAGCCTCACTTCGCATCACGATGCCCGCCTCATCATCAACAGTGACCGCCGGGTCCACATCTGTGTTCAACGCACTGGCATCATTCGCCGACAGGAACAAGGAGAACGGAGACCAGCCAGCGGCTTCCTCCTCAAGCAGTGCCCGACCTGCCATGAGCTCAAGTTCGAGCTCGACAAGACGACTGAATACCCCGCCGGCGGCGGCGGCGGAAGATGCGGCCGGTCAGGCCGCGGCGGACGGACCATGGGAGACCGTTCAGGTCGGACGGCGCAAGACCGCCAAAGAGAAGGAGAAGGAGGCAGAGTCCAAGCGCAGCGGGAGCAACTCCCGGGACTGGCGGGAACGTCCAAACCAGTCGGCCACTGCCAAGGAGAAGCCAGAGGACGTGATCGCTCAGCGGAGAAGTGCGGTCAAACCCGCCACCACCGCAGCAGCGACCAAGAAGAGCACATCGGCGGTTGTGTCTGCGCCGACTGCGGCAGCCTCAGGCTCGACTGCAGGTCGGGCACCACATGCGTCCGCGGCTGCCGGAACAGGGAGCGGGACCAAGATGGCTTGGGGATACGTCCCCTCCCCGAGTGCTTCGGGCACACATACACCAGCGGCGTCAAGTGAAACGCCTCCATCAGCAGAGCGCGCGGCACAAGCGTCGAGCGCCGCAACGCCGGTGCAGGCGGCCACGCCCACGTCGCCATCTCTCAACGGGACGACATTGACTGCGACGGCGTCTGTCGTCGATTCGATGGACGCGGACTCGATGGACACCGCTGTCACGTCCACAGCTGCCAAGGCGGGCGACGACAGCGAAGCCGCACTGTGGCGCGTTAAGACCCAGCAGCTGGAGCAGGGGGGCAAGGCCGAGGCGACGAATGTCGAGCAGAAGGTCGGGAAGACCGACGTCGCGCCACCGGCCTCGCCGCCAACAGCAGTCAATGCCTGGGTTCAATCTGGCGCAGCAGACGTTCCCGCGCCCGCCACCGGCCCAGCGCATGGCGCAAACGAGGAGCCAGCACCGAAGCCACCGACGCAGTCCGCGTGGGGATCAGTCGGCCCATTACGATTCGGCACCCTCACGCCAGAGGAAGAACCGAGACCACTTCCCATGGGACCGGGATCCAGCCAGCCCGTCAAGCTGGTCAAGAAGAAGAAGCGGAGTCAGGCGGCCGCTAGCGGGCAGAAAGCCGGCGAGCAGGGTGTACTGGCGGACGCGATGGCCTGGCCGGACGTGGCCACTGCCGCAGAGGTTTTGAAGCAGCAGGAGGAGAAGAAGGTCCAGGCCAAGGCGAAGAAGGAAGAAGAGGAAACTCCGCAGATCGGCGGCTCGAAGGGTAGGTGCTCTGATCTGTTCAATAGGTTTAGTGCTCACGCTCGTAGGCAAGAAGAAGTGGACGGCTATCCCCGCGGCTGAGCTGCTAGCGGCCGTGGACGAGGTGGCAGAGTCGAACCGTCGGCAAGCGCGAGCCGAGCAGCTGGCCAAGAAGAAGCGCAGAGGGAGCAGCGTGACGTCCTCGCCTGCGCGGCCTGGCCGCGCGCAGACCGCGGCCGTCGCCGAGCCCCGCAAGGGCCGATCCGGCGTTCCAGTCAACCCCGAAATCAGACTACCGCCGCAGCCACAAGGGTCGAGACGGTCGAGTATTGCGTTTGTACCTGCCTTTGGGAGTGTCCTGCCCGGATCAGACGGCGTCAGCGAGATCAACGAGTCGGTAATCGGGGACGACGGGGCTTCTGTGCCATTATCAAGGCAGACGAGCCGACAGTCCAGGCGGTCGTCCCCACGCAAAGCCCAGACGCAGCTCTCGTCCCCTGTCATCTCCCAGCTCCAGCTCGAAGGCGCGATGGCCGGCGGGGCGCCATTCGGCGCAAGGCAGAGCAGTACCGCTCCGCTGCCACAACAGCCTTTCCCGGGCGCGAGTGGCGGACCGAGCGCGATGCCCCGCCCACCGCGTGGGCGAGACGCCCGGGCCTCTTTCTCGGCCGCCCGGGGTGGCCGCGGAGGCGGCCACGGCGGTGGCGGCGGCGGCGGCGGCGGGGGGTTCCGCGGTGGCAATGGCATGCCCAAGGGGCAGATGATGAACGGCTGGATGGGTCCGCCCGGAGAAGGGTACCATGCCAATGGCGACATGTACGCCCGCGGCGGCGGGATGTACCCCATGGGCGCTGCCGGCGGCGCCGGCGGGATGTTCCCCCTGATGCCTGGGTTCGGATACGACGGAGGCTTGGCTGGTCCAAGTTTCATGAACATGGGGATGGCCGCCAGGGGCGGCATGGCGCCACCGCCAACACCCGTCACGGCAGTGCAGAACCTCGACGCGCTGAGGTATTACCTCCTGGGACAGGTGAGGCTTCTGCACAGTCTGAGTGGAGACTTCGCGCGGCTGACATCTCAGGTCGAGTTCTACTTCAGCATGCAGAACCTCGCGATGGACTTCTTCCTGCGGCAACAAGTAAGTCTGCGTTGTTATTACGGGAAGTTGTGTGGTCTGACTCGGCAGATGGACTCTGAGGGCTGGATCGATATCTCGACCATTGCGTCTTTCAACCGTGTCCGCTCATTCACGCCCGAGTCCTCGCTCGTCCGCGAAGTCATGCTCTTGTCGTCTCTGCTGGAAGTACGAGAGGACAAGGTCCGGCTAGCGCGGGGCCAGTCCAAGTTATGGGTCTTACCGAACGCAAAGCCATCGCCATTCGGGCCGGAAGACGGCTCTGATGGCGAATCGACCGTGTCGACCAGCGAGGCAGGGCCGCATCGGCCCGGAACGATCGGGCTAGAAGGGCTCGGCGCGGGTCCGGCGTCTATGCGCGGCTTCGGTGTCGACAGCCACTTGGAGGAGATTGCCCAGATGGAGCACATGACCAAGATGTACGAGGCGTTTGGCGTCGAGGACGTCACGCAAGCGACGGCGATGCCGCGCTTTGATGCTCGCGAAGTCGAGAGCGCGCTCATGAAGGGCGGAGCGCGCGGTCTATCCAGCGCGGACAGCGGACACGTCGAGAAGCTCGGCGCCGTCGGACTCGGCGGAGGACTTCAGTCGGCCGCCGCCACAGCGCACAAGGGCGTTCGCTCTCCCAGCCACGGATCCGCCCACGCCCCGGTCCAGGCCGCCGAGACGGTCCTGGGCCTCGGTCTCGATAGCGGCGCCGAGACGACAGAGGGCGACGACAGTATCAGTATGGACAAGGCCGATACGCCACGGACGAGCGCTAGCGGTGACGCGGAAGATCGGCCTGCTGAAAAGCAGCAGCAGCTGGGCACCGGCGACCTCGTCATCTCCGCATAGGCGAGATCCAGCCTCTCAACCCGTCCCAGCGAGCATCCAACGCCAATCCATTTCACACCTTGATGACTTCATTCACCACGGCATTCAACGACCCGCCCGCCTGCCATATCACCTTTTCAACCCACATTTACGACCGGTCATTTGCTTGTTTTCCACACGACACCTCGCAGCGGCGCATTACACACATCCACACATTGTCTACTTCTCTTTTCGTCTAGTACACTTCACCTCAGCATGACGCGGCGCTCTCGCGCCTGCATCGCTCGGCTGTGCCCCGGGCGTACATATATCCATGACATTCATCATGCACATGTGCCTTGCGTTGTACCGTGCACAGTATCGAAAGGATCAAGGTGTGACATTTGGTCGTACAGTATGAACTACAACAGGCGAAATAGAGAATGCTGTGATGCTGAGAGTGAGATAGCTGCCTAGGCGAAGTGACTGCAGGGTCAGCATTTATTCGGTCGACGGATGCTCGGAGATGACTCACATGCCTGCGCGGTTGAAAGCCTCGAGAAGCCTGACTCGTCAGTGGTGTACCCCACCAGGTATATCACGCGCACTCACAACAGCAAGTCGTCTACGGTCATTTCCGCAGCGCGCATCGAAGCGAAAGGCTTGTCTTCTGATGGGCCGTTGTTGGTCAGAATGTCATCGACTTTCGCCTTGATCTCAACCAGCTCCTCCTGTCCATGTGATCAGACTGGTGCTGGGGTGCTCAAGCAGTCCGGCTCACCTTGTGTTCTGCCGCGCCGCTCTGCGGCGCTTTGCCGTCCTCAACGCCCTCCATGCGCTCTGCCCTCCCTGTGCGGTCATTCTTGAGCAACATGCCCGCGACGCCTTTTGCCGTGAACGTGCTCTTGACTGTCTTGTGCATTCTGCTGAAGATGATCCGGTTCAGACCGTCAAACTCCTCGAACCGGACGGGCGGCGGCGGGTCGCGCGGGCTGATTCGCACGACGGACGACTCGACTTGCGGAGGAGGTCGGAAGTTGCCCTTGCCGACTTTCATAATGTGCTCGACGCGGGCGTAAAGCTGCACGTTGGCTGCTAGGCGACACCACGACTTGCTTCCTGGCGTGGCGACGAGTCGAAGGGCGAATTCCCGCTGGAACATGAGCACGGCGGTCCGGATGATCGGTCGGTGCGATAGCAGCTTGAACACCAAAGGCGAGGAGATCTGTCATGAGCACCTGGCCAATGCGTATGGAGGAGGTGACCCACTTGGTAAGGCGTGTTACTGATGCAGACGTCGAAGTACGGCAGGTCGGCCTTGACAAAGTCGCCAAGGATAATCTCAAGCTTCTTCTGCTCCGGCCTGTGCACCGTCAGCCGCTGCCCTAGGCGAAATTTAAGCCGACCTACTTTCCCAAGACACGTTTCTGCACTTCGGCCGCCATTCGAGGGTCCATCTCGACAGCGACGCATTTCCGACTTGCCGCCAGGATCCGCACCGTCAAGTTACCCGTACCGGGTCCGACTTCCAGCACCACATCCGTCGGCTTCAAGTTGGCCTTGTCGACGATCCTGCTCTATCAGCCTGCTGGAACATGTGCCAAAGAATGGGACGACTTGCCCCTGGGCGACGAGCGGGTTAGTGAGGATGTGCTGACCGAACCGCTCCGTGTTGAACAAGTGATTCCGAGCACCGCTTCCTGACCCTGACGCCTCTCCGTTCTCCCCGTTCGCTCCGCCCGAGGGTTTCTGTGGTCGTTGAGACGCAGCGTGCGGCCGCACGAATGTGTTGGAGACCGCCTTGGGCATGGTGTCTGAATGTGAGAAGTGTAAACAACGACTAGTAGACTTGCAGGGATGGTGGTGAATTCTAACTTTTTGCCTATGTTACGTAAAACATCTCGAGAACATGAAACAAGATTGCTCACCATGATTCGGTGTGAAACGCATGCATATGGGAAGCAGACGCAGGGACAGGCATCGCAGGACTAGACGGTATTCCGGGTGTAGAGATGATCGTGGGCCACGGTACAGCAAGACAACATTCTACCTGCCAGTGCAGTCCCGGCCCGGACGGAGAACCAGTGCTGATCGCGTTGTTGTGTGCGTTTGCGCCACGACACGAGGGGCGATGAAAGTCGCGGAGTTCAGCACAACAACACATGTCCGCAGAGGCGGTCCGGAGATCATGATGCGCCTCTGCGCCTCTCTCGGATGTAGTTGCTCTTCAACCGCACTACCCTGGCGCTAGACCGACCTGGATATCATCGCCTCAGGACGTCAAATTTAAGCATGATACCGGGGGCCACAGCCGCCTTGTTGACACTGCCGCTAAATGGCTCCACCCGACCGGACCGTACAGATCTACCCTTCTGCAGGCATGTTTACGGCCCTCGGAAGCATCATCGCGGCCCTGGTCTAATGTTGGTGCGTACGGGACTAAGGTGTCCCGTGGAACGAGGTATATGCGCCTGGACATGCATGCAGAACTTGGCGAGCGGGACAGGGCGGGGCACAGCCTGTCGTCGTCGTCATGTGTTTGAGAGTTAGGTGCGGTGCTGCGGGGTTGTCGCAGACCACTATATAAGTACAGGCTGTAGCGGTCGAAGCCTTGTCACTCCCACCACCATCTACCGACTGCTTGGTATCCTTTGTCCCCGTTCAGATCACCCACGTCAATCACCATGAGGCTCCCCATCGTCCTTTCGCTTGCACTGGCTGCCGTTGGCGCATCCGCCTTCTCTCCTGAGGGGTACCCACCACTCAGCAAGCGGTCCAGGATGCGTCGAGACCCAAGTACCTGCTCGTCAGTCCTGCTCCTCTCCCGCATCACCAGACCGCCGCTGACCCCCGCAGGACGGCGCTGGATTATCAGCTGGTGTACAGATCCGGACCGGGCTTGGTGTCAGTGACAACCGACCCCGCCGGGCATTTGTTTGCCAGTGGCGCTTTCGGGTCGACGGAGACGTTCTCAATCGTCGCTTCAGGAGGCGAGTTCGTGTCCAACACGACAGGAACAGCAGGTACGCACCTGTTCAGCTCAAAGCCGGCAAGTGCACTGCTGATCAATCCACAGCTCACGCCGACTCGTCTTCCTCGGCCTCAGTGGTCAGCTTCGCCCAGCCCGAGACCTCAGAGTCATACCTCTCATGTTCGCTTGAATCATCGTCCGAGCTCACATGCGCAAACAACGGAACAACGCTGCTGTTCTGCACAGACGCATCAGGACAAGGTCCTATCTCAGTTTCGACCTCGGCATGCGGAGAATCGCAGACCCAGATCCACATCTACGCCTCGCTCTCCGCCCCAGCACCACCAGGCAGCGGCTGCTGAAGCAAGCCGAGCCGACCCGTAACGACGCTGCCTGACGACTGTGCATAACTCGACGAGCACATAATGTATTCATACACCTATGCACGAGACCTAATGATGTGCCACTTCCCACCCCGGTCACCAGGCAGAAAAGTCGCCAAACCCGCCCGTCTTCTTCTTTTTCTTGTCCTGCCCAAACTCTTCTGGCATGCCCTGTCCTGGTGCCCGCTTCGCAGCACTTCCGGGTGCTGGGACGCCGAGGTACTTGCCCACACCGCCTTCCTCGACTTTCCGCTTCCTGTCCTCCTTTGCAGCCTTGCTCTCCCCCTTGGCACCGAGATCTGTACCGAGCCACGTCGTGCGGTCTTTCTCCCGCTCAGCCTGCGCCGCGGCCCGCTTCCGTAGCGCCTCGTCCGACTGGTCCTGCCGCGCGAGCTTGGCCGCCAGTCGGACCTTGTAGTCCTCGAAGGGATCCTGCAGTCTGCCCGGGGTCAGCGGAAGCTCACCTGGGGCAAGGCAGACCTACACCTGGACACTGGTGATGATGATGTCCCTCGCAGGGCGATCACCTCCCGGTCGGACCTGTATCCGCTCTATCCGGTCGAGAACGTCTTCGCCGCCTACGAGCTTGCCAAACACCGTGTGCTTGCCGTTCAGGTGATCCGTCTCCCGGAAGGTAATGAAGAACTGCGACGTATTTGACCTCGGGCCCGAGTTGGCCATGGACTACGATAATTAGCGCTTGCGCTCCTTTGCCCTGGAATGGACTCACCAGCACACCGCGCGAGTCGTGCTTGTACGCGCCCTTCTCGCTGTACTCGTCCTTGAACGGATCTCCCCAGAAGCTCTTTCCGCCCTTCCCTGTCCCCGTGGGATCACCGCCCTGGATCTACGGAGTCAGGCGGTGTTGAGCACGAGGGGACTCACCATGAAGCCTGGGATGTGCCGGTGGAAAGCGACATTGTCATAGAAGCCCTGCTTGGCGAGCTGGACAAAGTTGTAGACTGTCCGAGGGGCCCGGTCGCCGTGCAGCTCAAAATTGAGACCGCCAAAGTTGGTCATGATCGTCGCGTACGCTTTGGATTTGAGGCGTTCCTTCTCCTTGACCGGCTTTTTGAGCTCCTCGAACATCACTGCGGGTGTGAGTCAGGCCCCAAGGTCCTTGTATCTCAACAAGACTCACTCTCTTCCTCGTCCAGCATCGCTCGCTCGTTGACGATCTTCGGTGTGAAGGACGTGCTGGTCAAGGACGCCGCTGCCTGCCCTGTCGTGAAGTTGGTGGCATTGTCTACAGTGCGATGAGCAATGCGTCTCAGAGCAATGCTGGCCGCTCACAAGGAAGCGCCTCGACTTTTCGCTTTGCCACGACGCCTTCTTTTGGTTTCGCCGGTACAGACGAACCGCTGCTGCTAGCCACGGGCCCTTGTTCTGCCCGTGTCTGACAGACATCAGTACCATCCGAGCGAGCTTCGCTTAGCGCCCTCACCTTCTCCGCGATCATCTTCAATACCTTGCTTGCACCTCCCGCCGCATCGACGTTGATACCCTTGAGCGGGTCTCCGGCCATATCGTCGTCTGCCCTATCAGCGCGGCTCGACCGCCGGTGCGCGCGCCCGGATACCCACCCGTCACCTTCTTGTCCTGCTTGACATAGTCGTACTCTCTCAAATCTCTCGACGCCAGGTTCTGCGGGTCCTGCCGATGATCAGTCCACGGCAGGGATGGTCATGCACGACCGCGGCCCACCTGGATAGTGATGATATCTGAACGCTGGAACGGCTCGTCCGACACCAAGTCCCGCCAGAGCTTCGGCTTGATCGCGAGGAGCTGCAGCGACTGCATGTCGAACACGTTGCCCGTGTTACGCAGAAACACAATGTGGACGTGTGGCGAGAACACCTTGTACGTGATTGGGTCGTGCATGTTGCCCTCAGAGTTCTGGTCGTCAGCACTGTGCACCGCGGCCCGTGCCGAAGAACGCACCTTGAAGAAGTTGAGCTTGATGAGCTGAGACGTGTCGAGCGGCTTCCCAGTGACAGGGTCTGTCGTTCAGCACGCATACCAAGTCTTGCTGTAGACGGAACGCACTCGTCTTGAACTTCCGGACATAGGGCACGATGTTCAACAGATCAAAGACGTCTGCTCTGAGCGCCTTGCCCTCCTCTCCCTCATCGATCACCGCCACGGGGTTCTTGAACGGCTGTAGAGATAGTGCGCAGCAGTCGCTAAGTGTGTCAGCCTGTCCGCTTTTCTCCTGCTCAACTTGTCCGCCGCGAACTCACAAAGGTAACCGCTGAATCTCCGACTTGCCGGTCTCGGAGCGCTTGCCGGTGGACGAAGCGGTGTGGTGTCCAGCCGCGTGCTCCGAGTGAGTCACGTACATCTTGTCCGAGTTGTGCCCCATCTTGTCGTCTGCTCCTGGCTGTGTGACGCAGCCTTACGCTCAGTGTAGTATGGACAGCAGTAGTTGTAGCTAAGTCGCCGTCAAAACATGGCGTCTAAGAGTCTTGAGGTGGCAAGTTCCGTCGGAAGTGAGGACCATATTTTGACCGCTGCTGAGTGAGGATCTGGCCTCTATACCCTGCGGCAAGATGGAGGACGATGACTGGTTCGAGCCCCAAGCGCAGGGAAGCTCGTCAGATCCACTGGTTGAGCAGGAGTACCAAAGGCTTCTGAATCGGTACTCAGACGTAAGCCTTTCAGCCTGTCCGGAAGAATCAGGCTGATTCATCTTTCAGGCAGGATACAGAGAAGGAATCACGGACGGCAAGCTGTCGACGCTACAGCAGGGGTTCGACGAGTCGTTTGCTGCTTCTGTCCCTCCGACACGACGGCTAGGAAAGCTGCGCGGCCGAGCGGCAACCCTGCTTCAGCTCGCGACGTCGCCAGCGACCGTCGGGTCTAGCTCGACGCCTGTCCGCGACGCCCTTGTCACTGAGCTGAGGGGGATCGTGCGTGAGCTGGGCAGCCTCAGACGGGCAGACATCCTTCCCCGAGACCTGGAGAGAGAGGCGCATGAGGCCGAGCACGGCGAGGAGGGAGACGTGCTGGACGTGACGGACAGTCGGGAGATGGAAGGCTTGGAGGCCGCCATGAACGGCATGGGCGGCCATGCCAGTCGCAACGGCAAGCCAGCGGAAGATCCATCGGTGGCCGGTCTGCGACGACTAGACGACCTCGAAGCTCGACTGCGACAAGTGCAGACTCAACTGCAGCAGCTTTGACCCGTCGCGCAAGCCTGACTCGGTCCAACAGCGCCATCGACAACTCAGTCTCGACGCGGCAAGTGTCCATGGTTGCATCTAGGTGTGACTATATACAGTACAAAAAGTCTACTTCAACCAATGTCCAAGTGCGGACCGGTCTACTCGCGCCGGTCATTTACGCACTACTGCAAAGTCCAATCTCCTCGTCCGCCTCGTTCAGGATTCCGAGCCCTCTTGGCCCGACGCCGCCCAGCGCGCTCAGCTGTCCGGACGGGGAAGCCGGCGGCGACGACCGGGGCGAGCGTCGGATAGGAACCCAGGTGAACCCGCCAGGCGTCTCGACGAGCTTGGCGGAGTACGGACTTGATGGGATAGGCGAGGGCGAGGAGGTGTAGGACGAGACGAACGGCGTCGCGGGGTGATTCGCCGCGACGTACGAGCACAAGGGGGACAAAGGGCGTTTCTCCCCGCTGCCGGCCATACCGTACGGGAAGGCCGAGTGGGTCGGTAGTGGTGAGCCCGGTGTCGTAGTCCTGTCACCGTGTCAGCGCGGTTCAATTATGCATCTCTTTGAACAACTCACGGCCATCGAAGGATGATTAGGCAGGCGATGAACGAGGCAATGAGCACTGGGACAGGGATCTGCACTCCATCAGCTCGTGATCTGACGCTGCTACGACGAGAACGTACCGAGTCGGCCGTCTCCAGGGCCCAGCTCGCCATCATCCTGATGCAGTCGATGGCAGCAGTCCAAGCTGCTGCAGGATCAAGCAGGTCTTGCATGTCTCCCTGCGCGGAGTCGAACGAGCGGGGGAAAGAGAACGCTGGGGAGGACCCCTTCGCAGACTTGTACTCTGCTGCTGTCTTGCTGGCGCTGCTCGCCTTTCGGGACCGATCCGGGCGGACCTCGGCTTCGCACGCAGGTCGGGTGACTCGAGTGTGAGTGGGAAGAGAAATATGGCGGCAGACCAGATCGTGTGCGACTTTTCACACACCCGGACTGGCGCCTGATGTCAAGATGCTCGGTGCCGGATTCGTCGAAAAACACCTAGTGCCGAGGCTGATATCGGGACGCGACGGTGTGTATGACTATGACGATGCACGATAGCGTATTCTTATTGTCCTGAGGAATGTGGCTGCAACAAAGGACCGACCGAAACCCAGGAGTCGAAAGTGAAATGTCCTTAGTGCTAGGTCTGGGGGGGATCCTTTTCGGGGTGGGAACCAGCTAGCCTGTCGAAGGGTCCTGGTGCGTGTTCTATCTATATCCAGAGAGAGAGAGAGGGAGGATGATGCCGGAGGATCGGATGATCTGCAAAGCGGGTCGTTGTGCCGTGGTGCCGAGCAACCTCGGTGCTGTGCCGTGTCCGCGCCGCGTACACCGGAGCACCGTGGAGTCTTCCACCCCTGAGATCCAATGACGGAGGTGTCCGCTCGCAGAACAACGACGACGGTGACAGCAGCAGCAGCAGCAGCAGCACAAATGGACACACGGCCAGCAAGCAGAGGTCTGAGCGGGAACGAGTTCGGGCTGCCGGGGATGTAGCACCGTAATTTATGGGAACATCTTCCCGGCCTGCCGGCGGAGACTTCGCGGGCCCTCCGCGCACCGAGCGTAGTCCATGTCCATGGCCTGCTACTACAGGTAAGAGGAGTGATCCGTGCCTCGGCGGAGACGTCGTCGTCGTCGCTGTCGACTTGGACTGCCCGGGCAATTGAGCGGGCATGAGCAGGGGTGAGCGGGATGGCCGGTCGGTCGGAAGAAAGGCACGCCCGCGCCACCCGCCTTGAACCCTGCCCGAACCCTGCTCTCCCGTCCGATCAGGCAATAATGTCCCCGCAGGGTTCTTAACGTCAGGTGCCAGCATCGCAGTCATCGCAGGTGCGGAATGCACTGCCAGCACCACACAGCCAACGCACTGCCCTCCAATCGACAGCCGCACTGCAGCTCCGCCAGCCGACCAGCAGCAATGCAACAACACCCTGGATACTATGAATGGCGCAATCAAAGACCGCCTGCCTCGCAGCCTTCTGACTCTGGTCCAAAGTGGGTCAGTGGAGACACGAGGCCGAAGGCATGATAATAAAAAGGGCGCTGGCGTCCGGAGAGCTTGAAGCCATTTTCAGAGACCTCTTAGCTTGGTTGAGTGAAACATTTTGGCCTGGATAAGAGATTTTGGGGCGTGCCCGGATGCACGTTTGCCAACATAGGGTACCGAACAGGCGGCCACGTGTCGGCGTATCCTCCAGCATGCCACCAGGGGCACATATGTACAACCCGAAAAGAGTCCGAGCAGGACGCCAGAGAGATAAGATGGCGGGTCCGGGAAATCAGGAGCGTGGGCGTCCAAGCCGTAAGATCGGCGCCGCAGGTTTCCCCATCGGGTGTCCGTGTCCGAGGGCGTGACTCTATGCATGATGCGCCGTGCTGATATGCAATCTATGTATGCTTGCCTGTCTTGGCCTTCACACTGGAAGATGCCGCTCCTCCGGGCTTGACGCCCGTATCGTCTTCTTCTGCGATGTCACGCCTTCGCCGCCTCTCAAGCGCGATATCCCTCAGAGCACGCCATCCCTTGGCAAAGCCCTTCTCAAACTCCTCCAGGCTGAACTTGTGCGCGGCCAGCTTACGTGCCGCCTCGCGCATCTTCTTCTGCTCCGCTGGGGATAAGGTCAACGCCCCATGCATCGCCGAGGCGAACTCCTCCGCTGTCGTGGCGTGGAAGCCTGCTCATCAGCCAGGAACGTCTGGTTGCCCTAGTTGCGTACCTGTCTTTTGACCTTGATATGGGACTACAATGTCCATAAGTGGTCCTGCCGATGCATGCACAATGGGGATCAGGCCCGCGGCCTGAGGGTCAGCTACCTTGTCTCGTGCTCGCGGTATGACACGTGCGACGCACCATGAATTCGACAACGTTGATGCCAAAGTGCTCATCCTGCATCGTGTTGAGGCCGATACTGGCCTCGCCGAGCCGCTTGACGACCGTCGGGTACGGCGCATTGACCACGAACTCGACATTGTCCTGCCACAGTCAGCCCTCTCACGGGACACTGCGATCCACTAGACTTGCCTGGACGTCAAGCTCTGCCGCGAGGCGCCGCAAGCCCTCCAGTCGCTGCTCATCACCATGATCCCTTGCCCCGCCCATCATGACCAGCTTGACCCGCTTCTCTCCTGACCGGTACTCGGGATGCTCCTTGAACAGATGAGCAATTGCATGAATCTGCTTCGCGTGGTCCTTTTCCGGCCTGCGCACCATCAGCAGCCGGACTGCTACCGCACAAGCGGCGACGTACCTGAACTGAGCCAGGCTGACGATCTCACGCTTCCGCCCGTCGAGTTTGGCCGAGAGGAACGCGCCGGTGTCGCATGGAGGATAGACCACCTCACAGGCCGCGGTAGCCTCGACAGTCTCGCCGCGTTCGCGGGCCTTGCTGATAGATTTGGCGTCCATGAGGAACAGAGACGCGGCGAATGATGACCGACCGGCGTCAATGAGCGACTTGATGTGTGCTTGGGTCCAGGACGAGTTGGTCATGGTGGTCTCCGAGAACAACAGCGAAACCGAGTATAGGCTTGTGAAGATCCCGTAGTACCTGAGGATCAGCACAAGGACCTGACCGCGCAAACAGTTGAGACATTCACTCACATCAGCTTGACCTGGGTCTTGAGCCAGCTCTTGGATGCGCCGGCATTCTCCACACCGTGCTCTCGCGCTTTGACCCTCTTGACCATGTCTGCGCTAACGGTCGGGTAGTGCACGTAGGCACCGACGGCGACTTGCCCCGCTGTGAGGAACTTGACCAGCGGCAGCGTGAACGCATAGCCCATCGAGTCTTTTCATCAGCTTCGTACGGCAGGCAGGTCCATTCAGCCCGACTTACCAATGAAGACATCGCCCCAGAGGCCGTCTGAACCGCAAAGGCCCTGGAGAGCGAGGACGATGCTGCCGAAGGACTGTCCGAGCAGGGTGAAGTGGCGCCAGTACCCGTCGGCAATAAGGTGGCGAGCGCGGAGCGGCACAAAGTGGAGCGTGTTAGGTGACAGGTCGATCGAGAAGCGGTCCTGATCTAGGTCAGTAATTGCAAGTAAGAAATGCAGGCAGGCGACTTGCTTTGACTTTGTGGAGGATCTCGTCCTTGCTCGCCGCGGGATAGTCTCCGGTGTACACGACAGACACCACGTCTTTGTCTGTCTTCTGAAGATGCTTGATCGCGCTCCACAGTACACGTTCGCCGCCTCCGCCAGAGTTGCTTCGGTGGTCAGCCTCCGTCCCTGCCATCCGATATGAGAGCCGGCTCACCAGTAGGGGTGCCAAAACCCAACGACAACCTTTCTTCCAGACTTGGTGGGCGGGCTCGATGCCGTGCCGGGCACTACGCCGTTCTCAACGATCCCCAGTCCATCCAGCATCGCTTTCCGCTTTGATGCGTTCGCCGCCCGGAGCCGGTGCAGCGCGCCCATCGCCACGCCGAACAGCAGTAGCAGGACGATCGGCCCGACCGACAGGATGAAACCCCAGTTCACGCCGAGGTACCTCGCCGCAATTAACCCGCCAACAAGCGACGCGGAGGTGGTCTTGGCGATCACGGAGATTAAGCCGCCGGAGGAGATCCACCATAGAAGAACGACGATGGCTGTCCATAAGACGTCGAGCGAGATGGACCCTTGAGCCGGGTGTGTAAAGACGTGTCGCCATATATGCGTGAGGAGGTCCCGCTTCGCTCTCGGCACGGCCGCAAGCAGCTTGAGCGTGTTCTCGTAGTGGATCCACGCTGCAACGAGAGCCGTTGCGCCGTAACATGCCCAGAACGGGATGTCAAGGAAGTGCTTGTCGATTCGGTCTTCGGACTGCGGGATTGGCGGAATGATGACCGCCGCGAACAGCAGGAAGTGCATGAGCAAGAGGTATGTCGAGAAGGCGTCTGTTCCGACGGTCGATGGGATGGCCCAGACGAAGTAGAGCGCCGCGGCGAGCAGGGCGTATAGCGTGAACGGGGCGTATTTCGCCGTGTTGCGGTGCTTCGGCGGATGCAGTACCATGGCAGTGACGAATAGCGAGGTGGCCACGGAGATGGCGACCAGCATACCTAGGAGCATGTACGCTGCAGGTCGGGCAATGTCTCGCCGGGCAGCTGTTCCTCGTTAGCGGACGGGGTTTGTGCCCGGGTGACGATACATACATTCCCGCCAGAGAATAGCCGTCCAGAGCACGGTCCAGGTGCAGATGAAGCTCGACCACCACCAGCTGGACGGTCCGTCACATACGATGGACCAAGCCTGCTCGAACATTTGCGTGTTGAGCAGCCACTGGCCGATACTACGAGACTTTGAGACGGCAGCCCAGTCCTCGTAGGACCACTAAGGGTGATCAACTGGTCTTTCCGGTTCGCTGCGCCTCGGATCTACTCACGACCATGTACTTGATCATGACTGACTTGTCAGCGATCGCAGCCCAGTTCCACGAGGCCTTGCACTCACAGTACCATGTGCATAGCAGGGCACCCAGACCGGTCCGGAGGAACAGGAACGCCCGACCCTCGAACACCTGCCCCATCTTGACGTCCTTGAAGGCTGAATGGAAGACCACCGCGAACGAGGCGAAGATGAGCAGGAAGTAGCCTCCGAAGATGGCGTAGGCGCCCAGCTCGCCTGCCTCCATTGTGTCCCGCCCTTCTTTGCCTACTTGTCGCGAAGATGTGCTCTAGTTATCGTGGACGAGCCGGCTCACTGTGAACCGCGCGTGCCGTCATCGACTTCGGACGTTTCAGATTTCGGTGTCCGCCGGATGGAGGATTGCAAAGTCGTTTGTCCTTCTACAGTAGACGGTCCAGAGATCTGCATACCTGCTTCAGGCGTGGAGGAAACGAGCACGATGAGCTGCTTGACGCATCTCATCCTGTATCTCTTGATGCTGCCAGTCACGGTGAGTCGAATGCGCAGCACGCCAGGAGCAAAGCTGAGACCCGCTCGCAGGCAGCGTCGCCGTTCTTTGTCCTCCTGTACTTCATCGCCGTCGTCGCCGTCGTGTTCCCGTGTGTCCAGTGCATGGTCGTGGTGGGTGAAGTATTATAATGGCTCAATACACTGTTAGCTGACCGCACAACAGGGACTGATCCTCTACTTCGCGACATCGTCGTCGTCCCCTTTCCTCAGCCAATCCGATGTACCGAGCCGGACCGGTCTTCCATCACTGGGAGACACGCCGCTGGCTCTCTCGGCGATGATCCCGAAACGGACACTGACTAGCACTCTCGGCGGCCGGCTGTTCGACCCAGCGCTCGTCGGGTACCGCGAGATGGCGATCTATGGCCGCGAAGAGCCTGAATCTAATCAGACCGTCGTCGTCGTGGATGGATCAGGCGCCGTGCAGTCGCCTTCGCCTGGTCGGAGCAGTATACTGGGGAAGGCGTTAGGCAAGATGCGAGGTCTCGTCCACTCGTCGCCTTCGCAATCGGAGGAAGCAGAGTCTTTGTCGGATACATCACCACCTGGCGAGCAAGGACCTGCGACGAAGTTGCCGAAGAACTACTGGGACCTGCGATTCTTCGACTTTGGCTTCGTGGTGGACCTCAATTGGCGGCGGTCAGAAGAAGGAATGCAGTTCGAGGTGGCCGACTATAAGCGCGCATACGACCAGCAGCGGGCGGAGAATGAGCAGTATGATGTCCTGAACCGCGAAATCACGGGAGACAAGCCGGTTCAGGAGGTGGACGCGAAAGCACCAGACGCTGCACGCAGAGAGCACTGGTGGTCAAGCTGGTCACCTTTGTCCGGGTCGTGGTAGTCAGCCTGTTGTAGCCTACACAAAGATGTACACAATACAGCAAAACCGCAGAGCATCGTCTGGATTGCCGAACCTCTATCTTTGAAGCTGTTACAGGCTGTCTCGACGTGCGATAACGATGCATCAGATGAATGACAAAAGGACCGGATATGATATGTACAAGCTGCTAGAGGACCATGATGAAATGGCCTCGGATGGTTTTTTTTTCTCCTCTTACACTAAACGCACTGACCCGCGCTTAGATGTTGACGCCCTCGGGGCGCTTGATCTTGGTCTGTTGGACCGTCAGCTCTATCCATGGCTGGTTTGCTTGGGCAGACTGACGGTGTCGGGGACACCGGGCAGGGGGAAGCTGGTGGCGAACTTCATGACGTCCTCCTTGAGCTCCTTGACGAGACGGGCGGCCTCGCCGTTGCCCTCGTAGGCCTTGACAAAGTCCTTGAGGAGCTTGGAGCCGGCCTCCTTCTGGGCCTGGAGCGAGATCTGCACAGTTCGGTGCAGGAACTCGGCGACTTTCTGTCATCCGTCAGCTCTGCCTTCAGGCATCTACGAATGCGAGACGTACCTCGACGTCGGCCTCGACCATGGATCGGGAGGTGAGGGCGGAAGCGCCGACACGGACACCACCGGGGACGAGAGCGCTCGTGTCGCCGGCAACGGCGTTCTTGTTGAGCGTGATGTGGACGGCGTCGCAGATCTTCTCAATCTTGCTGCCGGTGAGGCCGAGCGGGCGCAGGTCCCAGAGGATCAGGTGGTTCTCGGTACCGTCGGTCTGGAGACGGTAGCCGTGCTTGAACAGGACGGCGGCCATGGCGGCGGCGTTGGCTCGGACCTGCTTGGCGTACGCCTTGAAGGCCGGGTCGGCGGCCTGCTTGAGCGCAACAGCAATACCAGCGATGGTCTGCGTCGTCAGCGGGGAAGATTGCTTCTGTGGGGCAGGGACGTACGTTGTTGTGGGGGCCACCCTGGCAAGCGGGGAAGACGGCGGCGTTGATCCTAGCCTCCATGTCGGCCTCCTTGTCCTTGCGGAAGAAGATGAGACCGGCTCGGGGACCTCGAAGGGTCTTGTGGGTGGTGGTGGTCACGACGTCACAGAAGTCGAAGGGCGAGTTCTGCTCGCGGGCAGCGACGAGACCCGAGATGTGGGCCATGTCGCTGAGGAGGTACGCGCCCTGGCCGTCGGCGATCTTGCGGAGACGCGCGTAGTCCCAGTCACGGGGGTAGGCCGAGCCACCGCAGACAAGCAGACGGGGCTTGAACAGGTTGGCGTTGGTCTCAAGCTGGGGGTAGTCGAGGATACCGGTCTCGGGGTCGACTCGGTAAGGGAACGACTGGAAGTAGATCGACGACGCCGTGATCTTCTTCTTGGCCGTGTAGTAGCCGTGGGTCAGGTGGCCACCGTCAGGAAGACCAAGACCCATGATTCGGTCCTGGGGGTTGATCAGGGCCGTGAACGCGGCGAAGCTGCCAATTCGTCAGTGAAAGTCCCGAGCTGGCCTGCGGCGGGGCTTACTTGGCGGTGGAGCCAGAGTAGGGCTGGACGTTGACGCCCCAGACCTTCTCGTCGAGGCCGAAGGCGGCGAGGGCACGCTTTCGGGTGAGGTTCTCGAGCTCGTCGATCCACTCGTTACCGCCGTAGTATCGCGCGCCGGGGAGACCCTCCGAGTACTTGTTGGTGAGGATCGAGCCGTTGGCCTCCATGACGGCCAGAGCGGTCAAGTTCTAGGACGACCGTGTCAGCGATCGGGGTCGGGTCAGATCGGCCGGGGCCAGGCGCGGAAAACTCACCTCGGACGCGATCAGCTCGAGGCCGGAGAACTGACGCCAGGTCTCCTTCTCGACAATCGAGTGGACCTCGGGGTCCGCCTCCGCCAGGGGCGTGTACAGGCAGGCGTTCTGCGCGGTCAGTCGCGCGCTCTAGCGGTCCGCCGGTCCAACGTGCGACTCACAAAGTCCTTGGGGATGGGGATGGAGGACGACATTCTGATGGCTGTCTTGAAAGCTGAGGATCGGACAGAAGAAGTAGAAGCAGATGCGGCGATGGAGGATGAAACGGGACGCAGTAGTCTCAGGCCAAGCATGGGATCGGGAGAGGACAGGAAGGGGGAAAAGGCGGGGCGAAGGGGGCGAGGTCTGGAAAAAAGTTGATTAGATTCCGAAATGGGAATGTGGGGCGAGCGATTAGGTGACCTGATGTGCGAGCTCTTTATTCTAACAAATACGACTCGGATCCCCTCGAAGCGTTTCGGCCGGGGTTTAGCGAGCTGTCAGGGCGATCCGCGGGACTGTCAACCGGGGCCTCAATGAGTGTTTCAGCTGCGGGACAGGTGGTAGTCAAGAAGAAGAACACGGCTCCGCAACGTGCTGCCAACTAGATATACTCGTACTTGTTCGCCTGCATGGTATAGCCGCAAGGTCCGACCTGCCGTTCTGTTGGAAATACACGCGTTTGCTTTTCCAAGATAGCAACAGCTGATTTCCAAGCTATGCGCCGACCTGCTCTTTCGGACAAGGCTCCGGGCTACATGCGAGCGCCTACTCCTGCACTGCACATGCATGCATCCGCATCGACATCCTATACAGAGGTCTTCTCACATTCAGAGATCCGTGCACTGTAATTGCTCCCCTCACCTTGCGAGACGCGCCTAACTTCGTGTTTGGTTCCGCGTGCCTCCACCT
This sequence comes from Cutaneotrichosporon sp. M94-02A, assembly GCA_037040355.1. Classification (NCBI taxonomy): domain Eukaryota; kingdom Fungi; phylum Basidiomycota; class Tremellomycetes; order Trichosporonales; family Trichosporonaceae; genus Cutaneotrichosporon; species Cutaneotrichosporon sp. M94-02A. The sequence continues at coordinate 158,362 of JAXQGU010000090.1, forward strand.
GTTCGTGCAATGTTGATGCGGGCAAGTTATGTTCGCGACAGCTTTGTGAACCTGCAGTGTCTATGCGTGGCTGCTTCATTGCTTCTCTCAGCCGGGTCAGAACCTCATATTGTTTATCCCTCCGCCTCCGTACTGGCCGCAGCGGTCGAGAATTCGGCACAACAGACAACTCACTCAGCAGGAGCTGACTCACCGAGCGAGGGCCGACCGGGAAGGAAGGGGAGGATGACGGCGGAGCTGTACGGAAGATGAGAGTTTTATGCGTTGCAGAGAAGCCAAGTATTGCCAAGAGCATCACAGAAATCTTGTCCGGAGGGCGATGGGAGAACGTGAGTCGTCTCACTCAGCTATAAGCAGGCGGCATGGTCGAGGTTTGGCGGGCTTGCAGCAATCCACCGGGATGGCACCTGCTAGATCCTTACGACACTGTATCACCTGCTTACCAGCGTAGCGAGCATCGCCTCATCGTTACATCCGCAACCATGACTTTAGCTACAACCTGCCGCCACCACTCGGTCGAGGGCGCGGAGACTGCGACTTCACCGTCACGGCTGTTCTCGGTCACCTGACGTCGTCCGTGAGTCCGCGTGTCGTGCTGTTGGAGCTTCCACTGAGCGCTTGGACAGGACTTTGGCGATGACTACCGCAAATGGCACTCATGTGACCCATTCGCGCTATTCGACGCCGACATTAAGACCTTCGTCGATACCGCGAGTAGCCCGCCTGCAGCTGAGGAGGTAGGCTGATGAGTGTCAGGACATGAAGGGCGTAGAGCGGAATTTGCATGCTGAGGCACGAGGAGCGGATCTGTTGATGATCTGGACCGATTGTGATCGCGAGGGAGAGCACATCGGCAGCGAGATCGCGACGGCATGTCGCAAGGTCAACAGGAACATCGTGATCAAGCGGGCTAGGTTCAGCGCCATTATCGCTGCGTGAGTCGGCTAGCTCCATGCCGAGCGCTGTCTGATCATCGCAGCCAGATCCATCAGGCGTGTCGAAACGCCGACGACTTGGACCAGCGATTGGCGGATGCGGTAGAAGCGCGAATATCGCTCGATCTACGCCTCGGTGCTGCGTTCACCCGGATGATGACCATGACGCTGCAGACTCGGGTTCCACAGCTCGAGCAGCAGCTTGTCAGCTACGGTAAGCGGTGCTGGCATGACCCAGGCTGACATCCAGGACCGTGTCAGTTCCCGACCCTGGGCTTTGTCGTCGACCAGTACAACCGCAACCGCCTGTTCGTCCCAGAGACGTTCTGGTACATCTTCGTCGCGATCGAGAGAGAGGATGAGGAAACAGGCGAAGTCCAGTCAGTTGAGTTCAAGTGGCGCCGCAATCACCTTTTCGACATGGAAACAGCGGTCATCCTGTACGAGCAGTGTGTCCAGAACCCCACAGCAACAGTCCTCAAGGTTGAGACGAAGCCGACTACCAAGTGGTGAGGTTCTTGAGTGCGGTCGCGGTTGCGGAGCAGCCCCTGACGCTTCCAAGGAAACCTTTGCCTCTGACGACCGTTGAGCTGCAACAATCCGGCTCACGTCTCCTTCACATGACACCGAAGCGGATCCTGGATGTGAGTGATGTCACTGTAAGCAATGACTGACACAGTCAGACTGCGGAGAAGCTGTACCAAAAGGGCTTCCTCAGCTACCCTCGTACCGAGACGGATCAATACGACAAGGCGTTTGACTTCAACTCGTTGATCCAGAAACAGACGTACGACAACACGTGGGGCCAGTACGCTCAACGGTGAGCTCTAGCCTAGATCGAACCGGGTCTCGCTGATTGACAGACTGCTTGACGGGGAATATCAGCGACCGCGGAACGGCAAAAAGAACGACAAAGCTCATCCGCCGATCCATCCCACAAACTCGGCCAACAACCTTGAAGGCGACGAGAAGCGGGTATACGAGCTCGTCACTCGGAGGTTCTTAGCTTCATGTTCGAAGAACGCCGAGGGAAAGACAACGACGGTAGAGATCGACATTGCCAATGAGATCTTCTCCACCAGTGGTGCGTGCGCCGTGACCAACCGCCTCGCAGATGGGCCTGACCGTGTAGGTGTGATCGTGCTGGCGCGTAACTACTTAGACGTATATCCTTACGACAAATGGGCCAACAGCGCGCTACCCGACTTTGACCAGGGCGAGACATTCGTTCCCTCGGTATGCGAGATGCGCGATGGCTCGACTTCGAAGCCCAGTCTGCTCACTGAAGCCGATCTCGTCGGCCTTATGGACAAGAACGGAATCGGTGAGCCTGCATGATTGCCTGTAGGGATTCTCCTGACGCGGTGTGCAGGCACAGATGCCACGATCGCCGAGCATATCGCGAAGATCATCGAGCGTGAATATGTCACGGAGAAGCAGGAGCAAAAGGTCAAGTACCTAATCCCGTCGTCTCTCGGTGTCGGACTGGTGGAAGGATACAACTCGATTGGATTCGACAACTCGCTCAGCAAGCCGCATATGAGACGAGAGGTCCGTGTCGCGCGTGATCGGCCGCGCTGGCTGATGATCTTGTCGATTCGGGGCTGACGGAAGGACAGACCGAACATCAGATGCAGCGAATCTGCGACGGGGCGAGATCCAAGCAGGACGTGCTCGCCTTCCTGATCGACCAGTACAAGGGCGTCTACATCAAGGCGAAGCGGGAGTTCAACACCGTGATCGAGGTAAGAACGGCCCCATCGCATACTATGGGATCGCTTACACCGACAGTCTGTGGAGAAGTACCTAACCGGTGACGGCGAGGATCAAGAAGCCCTGCGTGCCGCCAGTCGGAGCCGAAGAGGCGCGAGGGGCGGAGCGTCGACTTCTATTCGGGGCAGCAGAGGGGCGCGTGGCGGTCGTGGTGGACGTGGCGGAGGCGCTGCTCCGGCTCGAAGAGGCAATGCCGCTGCTCGTGATGAGGACGAAGACGACAATGACGACGACTTGGGACCGGAGGGTGGTGCTGGCGCGGTCCGTGCCGCACCTTCGGCAAGGCGTGGCGGGGCCGCAACCGTACGAGGCAGAGCAGCGCCCTCGAACGGTCGCACGGCATCTGAGCCGGTGGTGCCGAGGCGACGTCCTCCTCCCGCACAAGGTGGGCCGCCAGATGGTCGTTGGATTGGACAGGACTGATAATCTCAGACGATGAGGCGAAGGTCTGCCACTGCTCACTGGAAGCAGTTGAGCGCACTGTCACGAAAGAGAGCGCGCATCAGGGCCGGAAGTTCTGGGTTTGTCCAAAACCACAGGGACAGGGTTGCGGCTTCTTTGTGAGTCGCCCACCTGTGAAACATGAGACGATGTCTGACGCGGCAGGAATGGAGCGATGAGCAGGCTGGACAGAGCGTCCCGGTGGCCGGCCCAAGTAGGACGACTGCGTCCGCTCCTCCGGCTAAGAAGGCGAGGACCAATGTGAGCCAGCCGCGGTAGTGCATTCGGACACAGGCTGATGCGTGTCGCAGACGGCTCGAGCCAGTGCCGTGGAGTACCGGCAGAACAACGACTATGATGCGGAAGACGACGGGCCGAAGCGATGCGAATGTGGCCTCGAAGCTAAACGCCTCCTAGTGTCCAAGGAGGGTCCGAACAAAGGCCGAGCGTTCTGGTAAGTACCATCCAACTCGCATGCGCCTCAGACTGGCTAACCTGCTCAGGTCATGTCCGAACAATCCTCGCGCTCGCTGTGGTCTGTTCGAGTGGATAGACGATGACGCCGAGCACGATACTCGGGGTGTGCCGCCACGGTCACTTGGCGGAGGCGGTGGAGGCAATGATGGTGCGTAATGTCCGGGGGCACCTGCAGTGCCTCGTGCTGACCTCCAGTATGCTACAAGTGCGATCAACCAGGACATTGGGCGAGCGCGTGCCCGAACGAGCCTTCTAATGGTAGAGGGGGTACTTCGCGCGGTGGCGGGACTGCCAATCGGACGAGCGGGTCTGCTCGAGTACCTGGTGGTGGCGCGAACGACGGTGAGCTAGTCGCCACGCTGGTGTCGAATCCTGACGCTGACGAGGCAGAATGCTACAAATGCCACGAGACGGGCCACTGGGCCAGTGCTTGCCCCAATGACGATGTTGGTGGCCGAGGAGGGCCCAGAGCACCTGCCGGCGCAGGAGGTGGTCGCACGTCTGGCGCAACAGACGGTCAGCAGTCTGCACCCGAAGCTATGATCTAGGAGACAAGCTGATGAGTGCTAGAGTGCTACAAGTGTCACCAGACGGGGCACTGGGCCAGCGCGTGTCCGAATGAGGGCGATGATCGTGGTGGCCGCGGCGGAGGAGGCGTAGGTGGCGGTCGTACATCTGGCAGCAATGATGGTCAGTCCTGGTCAGGACCCACGACATGCAGTGCTCACGCCGGGTGTCAGAATGCTACAAATGCCATCAAACTGGCCACTGGGCGAGCGCATGTCCGAACGAGGGATATGCCGATGGTGGCGGAGGAGGTAGAGGTGGCAGTCGGAGCCGTACCGCCACGAGCAGAGGCAGAGGTCGCAAAAACACAAGCCGAGGAGGGCCAAGGCGGTGAAGCCTCCGTCAGCATCATCGCGTCTAGTGTAGCATTTGGTGATATACATTCCATGCATGTATCAGGAGCATTATGAGCAGGTGATGTTACAGAGATGATACAGTATGGAGCGGTCTAGAGAAAGGTCCGTAGTGGCCAACCTGAAAATCTACTTGAATGTCCGTCCGAGGAGGACAGCGCTGTGAGGTGAGACCTGTCCTAAGCTGTGAGGAGAGACGGTCTGTCGTCCTCGGCCTGCACCTTCGCGATGGTATCAGGGTGATCCTCTGAAGATGAGTGGTCTGACTCCGACGTGCTTGCGACGATGAGCGGGTCGAGGACAGAGGTAGCTGTCGGGGTCTCGAGCGAGGTGTGCCCCTCGGACGAGCTTGTGGTGGTGAGTTCCGTGACGACCGACTCGTCGGATGCCGCGACCTCGTCCTCGTCATCGTTACGGTGACCGTGGGGCTCTTGCCTTGGCTCAATCGCTGCTGCGGCAGTGTGCGACGTCGGTGTGGCGTCGGTGTCGATGTCGCGCGCAGCCGTCTTGCTTCGTCGAGTGAGAGTCATCTGAGACAAGTCGATCAACAGCGGCTTTCGCATCGGGGCAAGGGTGACTGTCGATGCCCGTGCCATGCGCGGTGTCTGGCCGTCGGGGCCGTCATCGATGCCTGACGACGACACGGGCAGGATCTGGGTGAGCATGGCGCGCATGATGGACGTGTTGGCAGCGACTTCGCTATTGGCCGATGCCGACGAGGCAAGTGACGAGATCGACGGATGCGACGGCATGAGCTTGGACGTCGGCCGTAGAGACGACCGGTCCCGGACCGCTCGAAGAGATGTCCTGCTCGGACGAGTGAAGATGCCGAAGATGGATGGCTGAGCGAATATCTCGCGCGAGAGACGGCGAGATGTCGCTGCCACCAGCTCGCACTGGTCTTCGTCCACCGTCGAGTGGCCCTCCTCCGACCACCTCTCCGAAGCCCGTGATGCGGTGTCTCGGCTCGTTGAGGATCGGAGCGAGTGGTGCGTTGCGCTAGGGGACAGCCCGGTCTTCGGAACGGCATCTTGCGGGACGCTCAGGGCGTCGGGAATGGTCGTCATGGCGAGGGAGAACGGAGAGACCGTCGCGGTAGCCGCGAGGTACTGCTTGGGCGGGTCGCTGACCTGGGAGGCTTCCGGTGAAGCGCTGGCGGACTTTTGGTCCTCGTCGGCCGCACAAACTTGAGGTACGTCCAGGAAGGGCACCGCCGGAAGGAGCGGTGAGACCGTCGTCGGCTCGTCGAGGGCGGGGACGGAGGTACTTGGATCGGTACCGCCTCTCGCCTGCTTCTTGAAGAGTGACAGGTCGGACGCCGCTCGCGGGGGCATCGGGGTTCTCTGGGCATCCGCGGCTTGGTTCTCTCGCATCCCTGCCAGATTCGACAGCGACAGGTGTCGCTTATGAAGAGCGAAGAACCCGGGCCGACTGGTCAACGATGTCTTTGGCGTCTGACTCGCTGAACGCGTGCCTGCCAGCTCATGGGAACTGCTGCCCTGGCTCGTGAAGTAGGTCCGGGACGAGTTAGACGAGGGCTGCTCGGGCTCTGCCGGCTGCGGAGGCACAGTGATCTGCAGAGCGGGCTTGCTTCCCTTGACCACCGCCGGTTTGTCGGCATCGCCAGGCCCTGTTTCGTCGGATACGTCCTTGCGGCCGAAGAAGAATGCCCTCAGAGATCGCTGCTTACGGACGACAGGCCGGGCAGGCAAATCCTTGTTCTGCGGAGGCGAGGCGCTCTTGGTCCGAGTAGACCGACGTTGAGCCTTGGGAGTGGCGGGCGCCGTAGTGGCTGCGGGAGAAGGGGGCTGCGACTCGGCCGGTCGCCACGCAAGTGGAGTCTTGGACGAAGCGTCGTTCAGCGGGACGACAGTGAAGGGCGCGGGGGGAACATCGTCCGCTCTTGGAGCGAGGAGGTTCAGGCTGGGAGGCCTGCGCAGAGAGGGGCTCTCGGCTGCCTTCTTCTGCGACGCAGCCGCCGCGCGACTCGCTGCGAACCCGGGCGGCAGCTCCGGCAAAGTCTTGCTGGTGGGTGTGGCGGGCGTCACCGGGCCGGAAGCGGAGCGAGCAGCAGCCGCGCTCCTCCTCCTGCGCTCCGTGTCCGCGCTGGCGAGCGAGTTGACGCTTCGGCGCCTCATCTCCACTTGTACCTCCCTCTTCGTCTTCGGCATAACGATCGGCACGCCGGGAACCCCGCTCGTCCTGTTGAACGTCGGCGGCGGGTAGTTGAACTGACCGGACATGCCGATCCACTGATCTTTCGACCCCGATCGGGACGGGGCGAGAGACGGAGGACGAGAGCGCGATCGCGCCCCCGCAGGCGGAGGAGAGCTGAGCGCCGTCGGACCCAGTGAGAATAATGAAGCGCGGGCGAGCGAGGAAGAGTTGCGGCCGGTGGACTGGCCAGCCCCTCCCTTCGCCGGGACCGGGCGAGTTCCGCGGCTGCGAGAGGATCCGATGCCCGGAGAGGGGGCAGGAGACGTGGAAGCGGAGTACAAGGTGTGACTGTCACTTGTGTCTCCTCAAAAGTCAGCTTCAAGAACCCGACTCGCTGCTGGAGGCTGCTCACCCTCTGCCGGAGGAACAAGGCGGACCTTGGGAAGGTGCTTGGACCTGATTTGAGGGGCACTAGGCAGTTCGACCAGCTCGCTTTCGAAGACAGCCGCTGTAGGCGACGCCTCGGCGATGGGGATTTCGGGCAGGCGAACAGGCGGCTCGAGGATCGTGTCCATTGGGTTGGGCGCCTTCTCGAAGGAGTCCATGACAGTGACCGGCCGGTCGGCAACCTTGCCCTTGGGGTGATCCTTCTTCCTCCTCAGACTGGCCATCGTCCAAGCGGAATCGGCTCGCCTATGCTGAGCCTGAAGTGCGCTGACCGCAGCGGCCCCAGAGACTTTCGACCGGGCATCAGTGTCTGTCTTGCGGGATATGAACGTCATGGCTGTCGTTAGGCGACCAAAGCGAGGGCGTTGTGCCAAGTGTCGCAAATCAGTCAGTCGGACAAGACACGGGACAGCGAAGGCGTGCTGTGACACGAGAGAGAAGATGAGAGTCAAGCGGGGAAGAGGTGTCAACACCGTTCGCAGCTGTAATTCAAGGGTGATCGGGGCTGTAGGGGAAAGCCAGCCCCCGCCCGAGACAGATCTTGGCTCACTGCATGCGGTGAGGGCTGCCGCGCCTTTGGTACTGCTTTCGGTTGCGATGCAGCTTGTTGCATCGACCTAGAACCGTGAATGGCCATCCCGCCTGACGCCCCTTCTGCGCGAATATCCAGACAAACAGGCTCGAAGGATAAGCTCTGCACCGTAAAAACAACTTTCTTCACTTCGACATAAGCAGCGGAGCTGCGGTCCGCGATGTTTGGGGCGGGGCAATACATGCCAGCCCTCCAATAACAGCGCTGCATAGCGTGCCTTCCGCCCCTTCGCATGCAGTGATGTCGGAGTCGGAGTTATGGGCCTGCCCCAAGGATTTGCGCAGTCACGAGGACAGCACGTCTGACATGTCATCTCTCGCTCTGGGCAGCCGGTTGCGTGGTGCTGTCACCACAAGCGGTCACCACAGGCGGTGTGGCGCGGCATCTTGGCTATCCGGCTTGGGACGCAAGGACGAGTCACATTGAAGGTATCGGGAAGAGGTATCGGCAACGATGATTTGGCTGATCTGACTCTTCAGTTCAGCCAAGCGGCCACTCTGGTAAACTGTGACGCACTCTGTGCGCGTCTTACCCCTCCCCTCGCCCCTGAGGTTTCAGCCTTGGCTGAATTGCCACTCCGGAGACGTTAATCCCGCTCCTGTCCGAAGGCTGTCAAAAGACAGGATCTACTTAATCCAATGAGATAGTCATCGCCACCCACCATCTGGAACGCCGCTCCTCTCCGCGACCCGTCAAAAGACCTCATCTAATACAGCCGTGCTAACCAAGGGTCGACTAATGACATGGCGCTGACACTGACTTTGCCACTCATCCGCTGCGATCCCGCTCTTATCCGCGTCCCGTCAAAAGAGATTATCTAATACCCATGACTGGCAGCATATGCCAGCCTTCCGCTTGCCACTCGTTCAGCCCGTAAACCCGCTCTTGCCCGCCGGTCGTCAAAAGACCTCATCTTATTGAAATACTGACCGGAACGATCCACCTTGTAACTCGCGACGCTGATGACACCGCCCGCGGACATGCACTCTGCCAACACACACACACACAGACACATACTCTCTCTCTCTCTAGGCTTTCTCGCCTTGCCAACAACGAAGAAGGAGGTGCTGGCCTCTTCTCTGACCGGAAATGAGATACCGCTCATACCGGCCATCTCCTCCAAAGAACCCGACCATACATCTCCGATGACAGCCGCGCCGCTCACCCAGGGGATAACTCCGCTTCACTCACCGCGAGAAGGAATCATCTAATACCGCGGAGAAGTCATTCAATCTCACCGCCGATATCAGCTTTGCCGCTCGATCAGGTGATAACCCCGCTTCAATCCGCGGACTGCGAGCAGAAGTGATCTTACCTACGAAGGGTGATCCCTTCGCCAAGAACAACAGTCCCGCCACTCATTTTGTACCTATTGCCGCGATTGACCGAAGCCGTACTAATAGTTCGTGTCTTTTGCATCCCTCCGTCTGGCCCATGTCTGCCACTCCTACCCTCGACTGACGCCGCCGAAGTCCGAGAACCGAGATAAGATGACCTTTCTCAAATACTGTTCCACCCCTCTTGGCGGAGCGGTCCCGCTCTGGTTTGCCCCTCAAGGTGATCGAAATCCCGCTTCAGGCCGAAAACCGTCCACTCGGGGCAGACCCATTCATTCGGGGCAGACCCATTCACTCGGGGCACACCCCGGCATAACGTTGATTTGCCACTCAAGGTGGCCGAAACCCCGCCCAGGCCGAAAGTTGTTCACTCGGGGCAGACCCATTTTCACTCGAGGCACACCCCGCAACAATCTCGGAGAAAGCTGTATACGCCTGTCTGGTGTGGCGCCCAGTGCAGCCGCATGTTCCGCGCATGCTCTGCGCATGCTCTGCGCATGCTCTGCAGCCTTTCGACCCGGTCTCCTCAGCCTCTCTGCCCTTTGAGCCTGGTCGCGGTTTTCTTGACTGGTCGTTCAGCTCTCTCGTGACAAACCCATGATCGCCTCGTTACCAAGATTCTCTCCGGCTTCGCATCCTACTCCAGGGCAGGCGGGTCAAGCTGCGGTGCTAGAAGAGCTAAAGCAGCGTGAAATGGTACATTGTCCTACATAGGGCGATCATGACGATATGATATGGTATTTCTAGAGCACGCAAATACCAAGCACGAGCGTGCTCAGACCAATGACGGCCGAGGACAGGGTGAGGCCCGATACGCCTGCCGCTCGGAAGGCCGACGACTTGGCGCCGGGCGTTTGCGACGCAGCTGCTGCCGAAGCGCCGGCGCTGGATCCGTCAAGGGCAGTCACCGTCTGCGTCGCGACCACGACACGAGCAGAGGCAATGCTCGTGGGCGAGGCGCCGAGACCGCCAGTCGAGCCGCTGCCGGCCGAAGCAGACGCGCCAGACGCGGACGCGTTGCCAGCTCCGGTCGCAGAGGCGATGCTGGGACCGTCCGACAGGGGCATGGTGAAGCCGCCGGTAGCCAGACTGGCAATGGGGATAGTCGTGGACGCGCTGCTGCCTGACGACGCGCCCGAGCCGGCAAGGGCAGCAAATCCAACGGCAGGAGGACTGTACCGGAACACAGAGTACGTGTTCTTGAGCAGCGTGTCGCCGATGATCCACTGCACGGGACCCCAAGACGGGAAGTCGGTGACGAAGGCCGCGCCCGTGCACATGGTCGAGTCGGACGAGAATCGACCGAGGTTGAAGTCCGCGTCGGTCACCTTGATGGTGAAGCCACCAAACGTGATCCGAAGATCGATCTTGGTCGCGCACGGGTACTGGTAGTACTGCTTGAAGTTGCCAGTCATGGGCGACGAGCCAGGGATGGCAGCGAAGATGGCAGCGATGGACGACGCCGAGCCGCCGATGAGGGTTGTGCCAGTGTCAATGGCGACCATGTTGGACGAGCCGAAGTTGACGTTGGTCCCCTGCATGGTCATGCCTGCATCGTCAGCGAGTGGTTCAGGCTTCGAAGTACGAAGAGCTCACTGTCCATGGGGATCTGCCAGTACTGGGCATTCGATGGCACAGAGACGTAAGTGACATCACCGGAGTACAGAGATGAGTCTATCGGTCAATTAGTCATGTCTCGCCTTGGAGCGCTCGAGTAGGCTTACCAAGGTAGCCAAAGGTGGCAAAGCCTCCATCCGTCTCGAGAGCCGAAGCGCCAGCCTTGTCCCTCCATCGAGCGAGGTAGAAACCAAACAAAGGCTGGCTCCAGGCGCCACTCTGCGCCAGAGTCGTCCACCATGGGACGCCTGGAAACGTTCAGCAAGGCCCACGCCAGTCCACGAGTGGGCGGCTCACCCTTTGTCCTCGCCAACGTCTGCCAGCTGAGACCCATGATGCCGTCGACGGGGCCGCTAAGGAGCGATTTGTCCATCTTGTTGATCACCCCAAAGGTCTGGGACGCCACGGTATAGCCGCCCATCGAGACAGTCTCCTGCGCGATGACGCCGTTGGCGTTACCAGACCCGTACTGGACCTGCAGCTGCGTGTTGAGGCTGTGGCGTCAGTCACAGCGTCCGCACCGGCGCTCAAGAGCTTAACTCACGGCACATAGGAGGATGACTTGGAGCTGTCGAACGAGTTTGAGACACCCGAGCAGTTGTTGCCACATGATGACGATGTGACCCAGAGATCTGAAGATCCGGTGTCAAGCACGACGTCGAACGTCTGCGCAGGAGTACCGATCGCAACAGCTCCAGAGTACGACGCGTCCAGATTGTGGTCAGTCAGCCTGTAGGGTAAGCTCGAGGTCCATAAGGGCATTAAGCATGCACGCACTGGACTGTGCCGGCGCGCTTCTCCTGAGGCGAAGCAAGGAGCTGGGCGAAGCCGCCCTGGCCGTTGTTGTATCGGCCGTCGATCTTGGCAGCCTCGCGCAGTAGCCATGACGGGTCGAGCGCCTCTCGCTCTTCAAGCTTGCGCTCGGCAGACTCAACGAGGCGCTTGCGCTCCTCCTCAAGCTGAGCGTCGCGCTTCGCAGCGCGATGGCGTCCTGCTCCGCCTGAACCAAAGAACGAGCGCTTCTTCGTCCGAGCTTCCTCGGCGGCAAGCGCCTCGCGCTTGGCGAGATCTGCGTCCCGCGCTCGGCGGATGTAGGACTCGGAATGCTTCAGCGGGACGGCGATGCCGCGCTTGCCGGCGCTCGAGTCGGATCCCGCAGCAGGAGGCAGAGGGACGGCCCATGGGTCACGCTTCTCGGCGCTGGAAGCGTCGGATGCCGTGTCCTCTCGAATAGGAACGGCCCATCGCTTCTCTGCCGGAGCGGTTGCGTCGGTCGCTGCATCAGGCCGGACAGGGACAGCCCAAGGGTCGGGCTGCGGGGCGGCGAGGGCGACAGAAAGGAGCGGGATGAGGGAGAGCAAGCTGGCGTGCATTTTTGGGTATCCCGCGAAAGCGGTCGAAGTCGAGAAGGCGAGCGAGGATAGGTGAACGAGGATGGGGCGTGTGATATTGACCACCTAGGGTTGATGGAACAGCGAAGCGGAAAGGTGGTTTAGTGGACAGACGACTGCGGATGGGTCAGCCAAGCCGTCATGACAAGCCAGAGACGATGATCGGCAGCTTGAAGCTCGAAGCCAAGCCAAGCCTGGAATGGGCGCCGGACAGGGTCGGACAGGGAGGCTGGAGTGTGGATTGGCGCTCGAAACACGGGGGCCACAAACGTTACAACCGCCAAAGGAGGCGAACGCTCAACGACCCATGGAGGGAGAAGGCAGGGGCGAGACAAGGGAGAGTAGCGCGATCTTGGCCGGGACAAAGGTGGTGCCATGCCGAGTCGACGCGGCATCGACGATCCTCAAGACTTACAAGTTGACTGCTCAGCAGTCGACGGCGACACAAGGATCCTCGATCAACGAGGGATGGATGCGCGGCGCGATTGGTTGGTCTGTCGGTACTTCGTGGCGCGTCGTTTATTCACGGGCCAGCCGGAGGTGTACAGAAGTTGCGAGTACAAGTCGAGTATACAAATGGGTACAAGTCGCGCAGAGGCGAGAAAGATAGAAAGCTACGTAGAAGGATGAAGTGAGAATGAGTGTGGAGCGACCGGCTGGCGGCTCTGTCCCGCACTTGTCTCAGGGAGACGGAGGGTGCAGGGTTCGCGAGAGATTGGCCGAGATGGACGAGGTACGACTACGGCAAACGAGCGACGACAAGTCGGGGCCGAGGCGTCGGGGCAGGCGACAGGCGTGAAGTGATATGTTCTGCCCGCTGCGCAGCGGCTAGAACGTGTGTGGGGTGTGGTAGTGTCCTGAGATGCAGGCAGAGTAAGAGGTCCGAGAGCAAAGCTGGGCGGCCCGACAGCGTTACCCCGGAGTGCCAGACGTGTGTTTCAGCGTTCACGACACAAACCCACACGTCTTAACATGCTTAAATCACTTCAGGGCGTCGGACCTTTTTTCCATCGCATTGTCCTGTATGGCGTTTATTTTCATCTCGCGACGCGCCCAGGCGCACGCCTGCGTGACCATGAGTGCATGGCGTAGCGCAATGTTGTGACGCAGGAGACATGGCAGCGCGCCATGTCGTCAACCGCCAGATCTCTCCGCAACGATCACCGGCAGCGCCAGCTCGAGCGTGCCTGTCAGCACTGCATGCAGCCGAGGCGAGTCATTCTGAAGCTCCAGACTATGTGACTCTGGCCCGCTTTGAGAGCCTGCCTCTACGCGTCATTCCTTGACCACATGTCATGCTCTTCCCAGACCGGCTCGGAAGGAGGGTTCGCACGTCCGACCCTCTGCTGCGGATGCGGACAAGACAGTCGCACGCCTTGGCTCTGACAGTGCTGGGCGCCGAGCCGTACACTCACGCCGTCGAGAGTCAGACCCCTAACCTATGACTCTGATACCTACTTGCGGCGGCGTGACAGACAGGAGTGCGTCCCGCCATTTACACGTCCCTTGCCTTGCCGAGACCTGCAGGGCGTCAGGATGCAGAGTGTACCGTGGGGAACTGACTCCTGGTGTGGGGTATCAAGTGGTGGAGGTGTGGGGTTCGGCCCGGGATTCGGCTGCGCCGGGCTCGCGGAGTTGTAGCCAGCAAGGCCGGAAATATCAGCTTCAGCAAACCTTGTGCTTGTCTGCATCCTGTGGAGTGCTTATCATTCCGCTAGACTCACTATAGAGGCATTACTCTCACTGTGGTGTGGCAAACATGGACTACTACATCGGCTTTGACGTGTGAGTCCGGTTGCTGCTGGTGCAGCCCTCCAGGTCCAGTAGTAGCGCTGATCACTCAACAGTGGAACCGGCTCAGGCCGAGCATGCCTCGTTGACAAGACGGGCAAGCTGATCGCTGATCACTCTGGTCAGTCGTAGGCTGCACAATCTGTGACCTTCATTCTGACAGAGCAGTACCCACGAAGACTCATCGCTCGCCTACAGACCACCGGATATTCGAGCAGTCCACCACCGATATCTGGTCGGCCCTTTCGCAGTGCAGCAAGCACATCTTGGCGTCTTCAGGCGTCGACCCCGCACAAGTCAAGGGCGTAGGTTTCGACGCTACCTGCTCGCTCGCTGCCGTCGACAAGAACGGGACCCCCATCTCCATCTCTCGGACAGGTGCGACCGAGGACGATGAGTCGGATGAGCATCTTGGCAAAGAGGGCGAGTGGAACGTCGTCCTATGGGCGGACCATCGAGCAGAGGAGGAGGCGCAGGCGATCAACGAGACAGGCGAGGGCGTCCTCGGGTTTGTCGGAGAGACCATGAGCGTGAGTAGTCCTCCCTGAGCGCCGCCAGGTCAACTGGCTGACCGCCCAGCTCGAGATGGAGATTCCTAAAACGCTGTGGTTGAAGAAGCACATGGCATCCGAGCGATTCAAGAAATGCATGTTGTTCGAGTACGTTGCATGATCCTTGTGAAGCACACCTGCTGACCTGTAGCCTTCCCGACTACCTCACCTACCGAGCCACGACGTCGTCCGCCCGCTCGACGTGCTCGCTTGCATGCAAGTGCTCCTACGTCCCGCCCGGGACGAAGATGATTCACAAGTGCGACAACAATCTCGAGGAGATCAGCACGGACGGCTGGTCTGCCCGATTCTTCAATAAGATCGGTACGTCCCTATCCATTGAGCCTCACAGCTTGGCGAGGGGTGACACTGACCAGTGTCCCTTGATGCAGGTCTCGGCGATATGGTCAAAGACGACTTTGAGCAGCTCGGCGGTATCCCAGGAAAGAACGGACTGGTCCTTACTGCCGGTCAACCGGTTGGCAACGGCTTGAGCAAGCAGGCCGCGGCGGACCTTGGCCTTGTGGAGGGTACCGCGGTCGGCAGCGGTGTCATCGATGCGTGAGTCGCGAAGGCTATTTCAAGCTCTACTCGTTCTGTGTTCATGCTTACAGATACGCTGGATGGATCGGTACGGTCGCTGCTGCGTCGGCGGCGGAGGGAGAGTCGGCCGCGAAGAAGCCGACTCTGGCCGACGGTGCGGCTCGTCTCGCTGCGATTGCCGGTACCAGTACGTGCCATATCGCACAGAGCAAGGAGGGCATTCTCGTCCCTGGAGTGGTGAGCTGCCGGGATCGCTGACTCATATGACCTGGCTGACTCCGTCAGTGGGGCCCTTACCGAGATGCCATCTTCCCCGGTCTTTGGATGAACGAAGGAGGACAGTCCTCGACCGGTCAGGTGAGGTCCCCGCGTTGGAGATGCATTTGAAGGTCTAGCTCACGGGGGCAGCTTATTGACTTCATGATCACTACGCACCCGGCATACCCCCGACTGGTCGAGCAGGGCAAGACCACCGGGAAGAGCATCTACGAGATCCTCGGGCAGAGGCTGGAGACCATGATGGCCGAGAAGAAGGCGGAGACGCTCAGTCAGTCGGCTCCTCTCGAACACGTTCCTAGCGACTGACATTCGCAGCCCACCTGACTAAAGATCTCCATTTCTACCCTGATCTCGTTAGTCACGCTTGTTGTATGAGAGTGCGAGGCTGAACCGGCAGCATGGCAACAGGTCTCCTCTTGCTGACCCCCGAATGCGGGGCATGATCACTGGTCTGACGCTCGATGACTCACTCAACGACCTGGCAGCCAAGTTCAACGTCACGCTCGAAGTATATCTCCCGCCTTGCTCACGCGTTCATATCCGGTGCTCACACCTCAGGCCATCGCGCTGCAGACGCGCCACATCGTCGACGAGATGAACGCTCGCGGTCACACCATCTCATCGATCTACATGTCCGGCTCGCAGGCGAAGAACGGTCCCTTGATGCGCTTGCTTGCCACTGTGCTCAACATGCCAGTCATCATCCCTCCTCAGCCTTCAGCCGCTGTCGTGCTCGGTGCCGCGATGCTCGGTCGGTTCGCGCACGACCTCTGCGAGGATCTCGGCGGCAAGCCCATCGAGACGCAGGACGACGTCGAGAAGGCCAAGCAGATCGGCGGAGAGAAGCTCTGGGAGGTCATGGCGGAGATGACTCAGCCGGGCGTCGAGGTGCTCCCTCGAGACGGGCACCTGGGTGAGCGGGAGAAGAAGCTCCTGGATGTCAAGTACAAAATCTTCAGGGAGAGCATCGAGGTGCAGAACAAGTGGAGGCGTATGGTCGCCGAGGCAGTCAAGCCGTAGACCCAAAATGGACGATGATACCATGCATAATATTGGCTGCAGTGTTAGATCTCCTCCCAGTGAAGGTCGTCGGCGGGGACGACGATGAGGGGGCCTCGAGACGACCAGGCTTCATTGTTTAGACGACTCGGGAGGCTGTGAGGGCACATGACGCCGTCGGCTTGATCGCTCAAACACGCAGCCCCGGCCGACCAGCGAAATTTTGCGAGGGTGTCCTTTAGGATCGGCGTCTTCAAGCAGACGCAATTAATCAGGGCGCTGATCATAGCATCAGACCAAACCTCTGCGCGCAGTAGGACCGGCATCGACCTTCTCGAGAACTGAGGACTCGTTCCGTTCAGGCAGCTGGGATCGCCTTCATGACATGCAGCATGATGACGATGCATCGCTGCCGTTTCAACTCCGCTCGCATAGTGCTACGAAGCGACTTCTCCGGCATGATCCAAGCTCCGCTGGCGGGGATTTTAGTGGAAAGGACCCCCCGTCATACCTCCCCAACCCCGTGCCTGTTTCAGCCTCATGTTATTGTAGCGGCATGCCTGGATTTACGCCCGGGTTGGGTGAGAGCAAGAGAGGGAGCCATCAAGACCATGGTCACGAGCGTGATCTCTTCTTTCTTTCTTCTTCATCCCTCTTTCAAAGCAAACTTGATAGACGAACCCACTCTCCCACCGCGCTCGCTTCTTCGCGTCCAAGCCTCATCCCTTCCACAACACCCATCCCACGTACTTCGTGGCGATTTACCTCGCTTTTAGCTTCTCAGTCCTGCTCGGACAAGTCGTGAGTCAACTTCCTACCTTCTCGCAACCTTCCTTGCCTTTGTCTTGCGGAACACTGCCGATGCCGGCTCGCAGATATCTTCAAGATGCCTCCCAAGCCTACGACGGCCGCCGCCGTGAGTCCTGGCTCTAAACGAGACCTGTTGCGAAGCCCTTCACTTCGCGACCTCGTCAGCCGTGGCGAGGTTTCGCAACCAGTGATGGTGTTGTATAGTAGGCCATAACTGACGACGAGCAGGATGACACCGGCATTGCTCAGGTCTTTGGGGCCATGAGCCTCGCTGAAGTGGTCGGTAAGTGTCGCGATACCGCCACGATCACGAGACTTGGCTGACGCGAGACCACAGACTACCAGCCCCGACCGGGTAAGTCTGAGCGCGAATCCACCCATCATACACGGCGTCAGCCAATACGACTGTCCCTCGAGTTGTGACGCTGGCACTGCAAGTCGACCGGCTGACGCTTCAGGCTTCGGCAACAACGGCCAGAAGATCAAGGTCAACGCGAACATGTTCCAGGCGACCTTCAAGAAGCAGGGCCTCCTGATCCAGTAAGCTCCATCAAGGCCCGTCCGCTTCTTTTCCCGTGCTAATCATGTCAGGCACTACGACGTCGAGATCAACCCGGTCGTCAAGGTCGCGAACCAGGCAAGTCTAGATCCATGGCGTCAGCCAGTTGCGGTGCTGATGTCTACCACAGAAGAAGCCCAAGGCCTTCCTCTGGGACGTCTGGACGCAGCTCCAGCAGGACTGCCCGGCGGACCTCAGGAACGCCATCACCGCTGGCGCGTACGACATGGTGTAAGTTTCCATCACCTCTCTGCTCATATCCAGTTGGCTGACGTGATGCAGCAAGAACATGTACACTCCGCACATGATTCCGCTTGATGGCAACAAGGTATGCACTCCAAGATCACGCGATGACGGCTGCTGACCCCTTAGCGCGAGGTCATTGTCGCTCTTAAAGAAGACGGCAAAGAGCCCACCGACGACAAGAGGAAGTTCAAGGTCATCTTCCAGCACGCCAACACCATTGACCTGGAGACCATTATGGACTTTTGCAAGGGTAACAAGCAGACCGAGCAGGCGAAGGAAATGATGGTCAGTCCCTCGTGCATCTGGCACTTGCACCCCTGACCTCTCAGCTCGTTGCCATTCAAGCTTTGAACGTGCTCTTCCGACAGGATGCCTCGATCAGATACAAGCCGGTTGGCGCCCAGGGCCGCCGATTCTTAGGTACCGGTAAGTTACCCACCACAGCTTCCATCATTCATTGGCTGACGTGAACCCAGAGGGAAGCGCCCCCATCCCCCAGGGTGGTGAGGTCTACACGGGTTTCATGCAGTAAGTCACGACGCTCGCCAGCAAGCATGAGAGCTCACCTCTTGTAAGGTCTTTTAGGTTTACCCAGGCGGGTTACCCGGCGATGCAGGTCAGTGGAGACGATGCACCTCTCGGTCCAGGCTGATCCCGTAGCTCGACACTGCCTATTCTGCCTTTGTTCGACCCGGCATGCTCAACGTCAGTTCCGTTCTCGCCTCTTTTCTGCTCTTTCTGACACCGTGCAGGAGGTCGCGTTTGAACTGCTCGGCGTCGGTGGAGGCGGCGGCGGTGGCTTTGGCGGCCGAGGTGGCCGCGGCGGCGGTCGAGGTGGTTTCGACCGCGGCGGCTTCCGAGGCGGCGGCGGTGGCGGCATGGGTGGCGGCGGCGGTGGAGGCGCCCTTCCTGCTTCCATGGACAAAGGGCAGATCAAGAAGCTCAACGACCTGCTCAGGAATGCGAAGTTCAAGGTCACCCACCGGTATGTTGACTTGACTCCATGCTTGACGACCGATTGAAGATCACTGACATTGCGAAGAGCCACCTCTCGCATCTTCTCCATCAAGCGCATCACCTACGAGTCGGCGGATCAGCTCTCCTTCGACCAGCAGGGCCAGAACGGCGCTCCGGACAGGCGTGTCTCTCTGATCGATTATTTCAAGCAACAGTACAACATTACTGTCAAGTTCCCGCGACTGCCGTGCGCGAGCTTCGGCACCGGCAAATACATTCCGTGAGCCAAACTTATTGGCCATGGTGACGCTTCCGCTGACAGACCAGCCTCGAGTTCTGCCGGCTTGAGCCTTTCAACTCTATTCCTATGAGGAGTCTTACCGGTATGTCTTGGTGTGCCCCACGAGTTTGGACCTGTCTGACCTGTCTCAGCCGACCAGACGGCGGCCATGATCAAGGTATGTCACTCGCTTTGCGCTCCCGTTTCCAGTCACTGACGACATGAAGGTCGCCGCTAAGCCGCCTGCTCAACGATGCGACATGAGTAAGTTCTCTTCCGCGATGGAACCACAGCTGCCAGTGCTGACAAATGCCAGTCAAGACCTGGCGTTCGCGCCTCGATTACTCGAAGCTGCCTAAGGTTCGAGCTTGGAACGTCGAGATCAACGAGAACATGATGGAGGTCGACGGCCGAATCCTCCAGCCCCCGACCATTAACTACGGCGGCAACAAGCGCATCTCGAGCAAAGAGGGCTCGTGGAATCTCGCGAACGTTTCCGTCAGTACCCTTGACATATCATCGATCACCACGCGCTGACGCAGCACAGTTCGTCAAGCCCGGCAGGCCGCTCAAGTCTTGGGCTGTTGTCTGCTGCGACCAGCGATTCGGCGAGCAGGACGCAGGTGAGTCTCTTCGAGCTTCAGCATCATTCCGTGCTGACATCTTTTCAGCCCGATTCGTCCAGCAGTGAGCAATATGTCAGGACGGAGGTGATGAGGCCACTAACCCGAGTCAGATTCTGCAGCGAGTACAAGAAGTACGCGGGCGGTAAGGCATCTCCGATCTGTTCTGTGACGACGGATGCTGACTGTCAGCCGCATCTGTGCCGAACGCCAACCCCCCGAGGATCTGGGCCCAGGGCACGCAGCCGGCTGCACTCCTCGCCGCCATGCGAGAGGGTTGCAAGCAGGCGTTTATGCAGTCCAAGTCGAACCCGCAGATGCTCGTCGTTCTTCTGCCGGTACGTTGATGCCCAACTACATTCAGGCCTGCCGCTGACGCGTCTCAGCGAAAGGATCTGGTCCTGTACCAGGACATCAAGAAGATCGCCGCGCAGGACCTCAAGGAGCCGGTCGTTACTCAGTGTCTTCAGACGGCCAAGCTCCGCCAGGACAACCCGAACAGCTTTGCGCAGTACCTCGGCAATGTCTCGATGAAGGTGAGTACCTCTTTCGCGATATCTGCAGCACCCCCTGAAGGAGAAGGTTCACGCCAAGCTCGGCGGTGTGACCCACATGGCCTCAGGCCAGGCGCAGTCTGTCGTGAGTCATGTCCTCCGTTCCTCAGCTATGCGTACTGACCATGGCAGTTTGACGACAAGACGATGATGATCGGCGCGGACGTCACTCACCCGCCGCCCCGATCCGGCGAGATCCCGCCGTCTATTGCGGTCGCTGTCGCTTCCATCGACGGCACGCACACGCGCTTCAAGCCTTCGATCCGTCTCCAGGAGGGTCGAGTGTGAGTCATACTTGGTCATTGCGGTATGGGCCTAGCTGACAAGCCTGAAGGGAGATGATCCAGGACCTCGCCGGGATGGTGAAGACGTTCCTCGAGACGTTCAGGAACAACACCAAGGCGCTCCCGACCAAGATTGTCGTCTTCCGCGACGGTGTCTCGGAGGGCCAGTACGCCCACTGCGCCCAGTACGTGGCCGATGCCGATATGCTATGGACAGAACTGACGGGGCGATCAGGCAGGAATGCGCTGCCATCCTCAACGCCGCAAGGTCGATCGATGCGAAGTACAGGCCCAACGTACGTGACAGATCTGAGCTCTTGAACATCGGCTAATCCTGATCAGGTCACGTTTGTCGTCTGCGCCAAGAGGGTAGGCTTTTTATGAGAACCTGGTGCGACGTGACCGCGGCTGATCAGGCAGCACAACATGCGATTCTTCGCGAACGACCGAGCAGCCATCGATGATAGGAAGCAAGGCAACATCAAGGCTGGTAAGTAACCGTCTTCGGGTCGGCTTGTCTGTGCTGCTCTGATCGAACAGGTCTCGTTGTCGACAAGGGCGTCGTGCACCCTTTCGCCTTCGACTTCTACCTCCAGGCGCACTCCGGTCTTCAGGGCACGGCTCGTCCTACGCACTAGTGAGCAGCGGTTTCCCCTACAGCTTGAGCTCTCAGCTGACGATGGCAGCATCGTCGTTAAGGACGAGAACAAGTTCACCGCGGACGACATGCAGGGTCTCTGCAACCGGCTCTGCTACACCTACGCCCGTGCAACCAAGGCTGTCTCGGTGAGTGAACTCTAGCTTCTACGCGCGAAGGTGCAGAGACTGATGCTTGCAGATGGTTCCTGTCGCCTACGTATGTCGTCCTCGTCATTATGCCTAGCTGTGCTGACCGTCGTTCTCTTTCTTGCGCAAACAGTATGCCGATGTGAGTCCACTCTTACTCCGCGAGGCCATAGCAGCGCTGACGAGCTAGATCATCGCTGAGAAAGCGCGAGCGTGGGTCTACTCTGACGACTCGACGGACGCCTCGCCGTCCGAAGTCTCCGGTGGCGGACCCCAGAGGGCCGCCGGCTTCCAGCCTCTGCAGATCGGTAAGTTGCAACCGCGCGGCCAGTGCAGGAGGCGCTGACTGTCTTCAGCGAGGCGCATTGAGAACACTGAGTGTGAGTCCGAGCCCCAGCGCTTCTGCCCCCAAGCTGAGCTGACGTCCCGATAGTCAACACCGTCGCTTGGGTGTGTTGCTTCCAGACTGATGTGGAGGATACACTGACGCGTGCAGTACATGTAAACCCGCGACATCATTCCACATTGACGCCTGAATGGCTCGCAAACGAATTGGCAAGGAAAGCGGAGATCAGCGGGCGAACATCTGCCCTCCAAGAAATGTACATTATGATCCACCGCACAATCAAGAACATGCATCCGTTATCATCATTCCATCGCTGAGCTTTGTGTACCCAATCGTGACCACTTGCACTGTTTTCAACACTTGTACGTATCGTGCCGCCTAAATGCGCACGTCTTGACCAGCTGTCTACTTCATGAACTTGCTGGCCTGGGCCTGTCAGCACGATCACCTTGCTTCCGAGAAACGTACCATGCCCATGAGCTGGCTGAGACCGCCCGAGTTCTGACCGCCCATCATCTGCTTGTCAGGACTGCCGCTCGGGATATGATGCAGTGACTCACTCCGGCCATCTGCTGCTTCATGAGAAGCTTCATGATGGTTGCGCCAGCACCGGACACAGCGTCCTGCTTAGTGCCAGATGCGGCACCGCCCGACTGGTCGAACAGCTGCGGGCGATGGTGAGCGCCTTGCACGCAACATCCTGTGCCGGACTGACCTTGGCTGCCTCCTTCATGGCCATACCGATGAGGTTGGACTGCATGTCGCCGCCCTGACCGGTAGCGGGGGCGCCGCCGCCCGACCCGGACGTGAACTTCTTCATGGCCTGCATGGCGGCCGCCCTGTATCCCGAGCGTCAGCGCGGCACTTGCTTGTGCTGCAAGCACGACTTACGCGCCGAGGGCGTTAGCGGACATGCCTCCGGCGTTACCCTGTCCGTACGCCTGCTCGTGCTTCCTCTGAACGTCGTCCTCGTCGAGGTCTTCGGCGGCAGAGGGGTTACCGCCCATGCCTTGGATGTACGACAGCGCGGACGAGAACAGCGACGACTCGCCCTGGTGGTTCCCGCCCGATCCGGCTCCAGCAGCCTGCAACGCCGCCGAGTGGTCAACTTCGCGCGTCAGCACAGTATCCTTCTAGACAGAGAGTGGACTTACTGCCCACGGAGGGAGGGCCGCCGGCGCCGCCTTGGCCGTGAGGGCGGTTGAACTGCGCACCGCCCGTGATCCCAAAGTCACCGCCAGACTGGTTGTTCCCGTAGTTGCTCTGACCGCCGTATCCGCCCTGGCCGCCGTACCCGCCGCCGCCGTTACCGCCGCCGGTCTGGCCGTAGTTGTCGTCGTTTCCAGAAGGGTAGCCCTGGCCAGACTGGCCGCCGCCGTACCCCTGGTTCTGGTTCTGACCGCCGTAGCCTTGGTTCTGGTTCTGACCCTGGCCGCCGTACTGCTGGTTACCGCCGCCTGTCTGTCAGCAAGATTCGATAGCACTGTGTCGGCGGAACGGGACAAATGGGTCAAGAATAGGTGCGAGAGGGTGGGACCGGGTTGAGTGATCATGATGCGCGGTGCATCAAATGCTGATCGACTCACTGTTCTGCTTGGCGAGCTGCTCCTCGCCAAACTTCATAGCCTGCTGCAGGAAGTTGTTCATGATGCGTGATCTTGTTGTGCTGTGGCTGCAAGGTGTACGCTCAAGAGGTCCCCAAAGAGGATAGACGTTGTAAGAACCGCAGAGCGATGGCACGTTGCGCGGTGGAGCAGCTGTGTGCTGAGCCGGTGGAGGTTTGACGTCACGCTGCCACAAAGGACGGACAAGTGCGGGTGAGCTGGTGGTTGTCATGGACGCGGCGTCGGGACATCTGCGGTCGAGCAGCTCTTGTCACCGATTGGCGAGGGGTATGCTGACTGGCGCGAACAGACTATGTACGAATGCATGAGCATACTGAATGTTCCACCAGCTCACTGCGAGCCACACCACAGCCGCGCGTCGTCTGCCTATGATCGTTGCTTATACCTCGACCAACGACCGCGAGATCAGCCCAGCAGGTGATCTCGATGCTCGCATCCCACATCCCTGTCAACCCTTGGTGCGAGATGCAGAACCCTCGCTGCCACCTCCTACTGCCTTGCTATTCAGACTACACCCGCCACGCCACGAGCGCGTCTCGCGGGATCAAAACCGTCTCTTGAGGTGCAACGATGAACGCGACTGTTTTCCGTGGTACACATCACGTGACTCTGGTAGGACGCGATGACGGCATCACACTGTTCCCTGGCGGGCTGGCGACTGGCGATGTTTGAGCTCATCCAGCCACGGTTCATTCATCGACTCGCTTCTCTCCTTCTCTGTCCTTCATCTCACTCGGTACTCGTAGGATAGTAGCAAGGGGATCTCTCTCTCCGACACCCCTAGTCTCACTCCAGTCGCTCGTTCAGCTCCGCATCACCCCTCACACGGTCTCACTCCCAGTCGCCTGGTACCCCGCCGAGCAGTCCCACTCGCGAGCGCGATCCAGGTTCAGGTTCACTCACTCTTTATTTCCTTTCGGTGCCCTGGCTTCTCAACTTCACCCTGCATCTTCGACCCGTTCGCTCCGCATCGCATCTCGTTACGCATTGTGCATCCGTAGCCCACACGCGACAATACGCATTGCACCGCTGCATAACAATCGACTTGTGTAGACAATCGACTCGACACTGACACCATGGCAAGCAGTATACCGGTGAGTGATTGCTTCAGCTTCTTTCCCCCCTTCAGCGCGTCATCATTCCCGCGTCCCACCGCGAGGTCCGGGGTGGTCGCTGCTGGCGTGCACAGCCCGTCTCCTATCATCGCCTGCGTGCTACCAGAGCCCTCAACTGACGCGCCTTATTTCTCTTTTGCTGTTCAATCAACTTGTTTGATCTCGCTGTACCCGCCTTTCCTCAATTCACTCGTCTACGTCCACACTTGCCGTCCTACGCTACTATTCGACTTGTTCCCATCACCT
This sequence comes from Cutaneotrichosporon sp. M94-02A, assembly GCA_037040355.1. Classification (NCBI taxonomy): domain Eukaryota; kingdom Fungi; phylum Basidiomycota; class Tremellomycetes; order Trichosporonales; family Trichosporonaceae; genus Cutaneotrichosporon; species Cutaneotrichosporon sp. M94-02A. Next base: position 183,043 of record JAXQGU010000090.1, read on the forward strand.
TCGCCAACTCCGCTGCATACCTTGACATCCTTGCACCCCGTCACGCGATCGCACTGTATGACTGCACGCAAACAGACACGGCGCGCCGCCACGAGACGGTTGGATGAGAATGCCCCGCCAATACGCGGAGCACCATCGACCGCGGCTTCGACCGTTGCTGCGGCCCGCCTCAAGCCAGCCTTACAGGCCAGCAGCGCGATGGCGCCAACAACGTCTGCATCCGGTATTCCTCGTTCAACGCTGCCCGTCATGAGACGGCAGCAATCCACCACCTCCGCCTCGGCGAGCACCGTGACCAGTGCCGGAGCCGCCCCTGCGGTGACTCGCCGTGCTGCCCTTGGAGAGGTCACCAATGCTGCGAAGGAACGGTCGGCGGCTGCCAAGGGCAAAGTTAGAGAGGGGACGACCTCTGCATTTGCCCGCAAAGAGAATGTTGAGGGCATTGCAGGGCCATCAGGGAAGGATGGCAAGCAGGCAAAGGCAATTGGTGCATCAGGGGCGGCGGAGGAGAAGGTCAAGCCCACTGTCGGCGTACAGAGACGGCCACTCGCTCCTCAGCCTGTGGATGGTGCACGACGCACACGATCAAGCATGACCACCACCACGATCGCCTCAACAGTCAAAGAGGAGAAGCCGCAAATGAAGCGCAAGACCACCGCGCCTGCTGCTGTGGTCTCTAGCAGGATTCCGGCTCGCACTCGCGCAGTCGCGCCGGCTGCCGTTCCCGCCAGGACGCTTAAAGAGAGGAAGATCAATGTCAGCCGGGACCCAGTCGCGCCTGAGGTGGACGAAGTACAGCCCCCGACCAAACGCCGCAAGACCTTGTCTCCCCCGGCAGAAGTCGCGACACACCGCGACGTCCACGATACCCCGGAGGAAGAGGATGACATCCTGGCTGATGAGGCCCTGTACGATGAGGATGGCAAAGAGGTCGTGCTCAGCTCGGGAGGTCACGCAGGCACAAAGATGCGCAGTCCCAAGCGGGCTGGCCGGACAATCGCCAGACCAAAGGATTACGGCTGGACCGACCTCGACGCGGTCGACGAAGGTGACCCGAGCATGGTCAGCGAGTACGTCGTCGATGCCTTCCAGTACATGATGGACATCGAGGTGAGTTTTTGTCCTGCATGACGAAGATCATCGAAGCTGATCAGGTCAAGCGCAACACGATGGCCAATGCAAACTATATGGACAAGCAGACCGAGCTGCAGTGGGAGATGCGGACGATCTTGATGGACTGGATCATCGAGGTTCACCAGAAGTTCCGCCTCCTCCCCGAAACGCTGTTCATCGCGGCCAACCTTGTCGACCGGTTCTTGTCAGCTCGGCTCGTGTCGCTCATCAAGCTGCAACTCGCCGGCTTGACCGCTCTCTTCGTGGCGGCAAAGTACGAAGAGGTCATCTGCCCATCGGTGACAAACTTCCTCCGCATGACCGAGGACGGTTTCGGTATCGACGAGATCCTCAAGGCCGAGCGGTATCTCCTCACTTCGCTAGAGTTCGACATGTCGTACCCGAACCCACTCCACTTCCTCCGGCGTATTTCCAAGGCGGACGAGTACGACATCCAGACGCGCACGGTCGCCAAGTACCTGATCGAGATCCAGCTGGTCGAACACCGACTGCTGCAGTACCCGCCTAGTCTGCTCGCCGCTGCTGGCATGTGGTTGGCGCGTCTCTGCCTTGGCCGAGGCGAGTGGGTGAGTTTGCGCGCCTGACTCGAGCTGTAACATGCCGCTGACTCCGCACAGCACGCGAACCTGGTCCACTACTCGACCTACTCGGAGGAAGAGGTGCTCGAACCTGCGCAGGTCATGCTCGACTTCATCACCGACCCGTCAAAGCAGAACACCTCGTTCTTCAAGAAGGTTTGTCTCATGCGTGACACGACCAGGTGATCAGGACTGACCCCGTAGTACGCCTCAAAGAGGCACATGAAGTCGTCGGTGTTCATGTGGCAGTGGGCGCAGGACCGTTGGCCAGACAGCACGACCGAAGACCGAGAAGGTTGCGGCAACGAGATCGCCGAGTACATTGAGATGCGAGAAGCAGGGGAGGCATGAGTGCCGATTCATATATCTCTCCTCTTCTCCCGCTGCCCCGCTCCCCGGACGAATCCCTAATACGCCAAGTTCACTGCTCGGACCCCACGCATTGACAACTCACGACCGCCCGACACGCGCTATAACGAAAGACTGAGCCACATGACCAGGAAGTCTGCCGAGTGGGAGACACGTTCCGTCAGGTGCATCGTACGCACAAGCGGAGTGCCCCGCAAGGTGTACATGAGGTTGCTGGAATGCAATGTAGATAGTATGCTCATGAAGTGACTGTAACCTGCCCAGAGTTGTGGTCAACTACCCGAAAGGAGATGTGCTCGCTCATTCCGACACGTCTCGTCTTCCGCGAAGTGCTTTTACTAGAATACATGGCGACCTTCAAGGCATATGCTCAGCCTCCTATGTCTCCCATCGCTCCATATCCTGTCACCGCAGGGGCGTCACTATGGACCAGCCTTGTCCTGGAGTCACTACTCGTGCAGCGGCTCATGCCACCTTTCCCGCCCCGCGCTTTTTCCGTGCCTCTGCCAGCATTACACGCGCCACGAAAAGGCCGATGCCTGATAGCCCTGTGAGAAGGAGGAAGAGCGGTAACCGAATAGCCCATTCGCGGGGTGGGAACAGGTTGTGCACCGGCGACGAAGGCGAAACAAATGGCTACGAGCGATCAGCTCAGTCCACGGGTGGCCGGGTGGGTGGCGTACCAGGAATAGCGCCCATATGGTGTAGTAGACGAAGACAAATGCCGCTGTGGCGAGCATGCCACCCCCGATGAGCTTGTCGGCTGCGCCCTGTTGACCGCGCGGAAAAGACAGCGATGGAAGGGAGTATTGAGCGGGACGTGGACATAGTGTACAGGGGATTTGTCGCGAGAGGGTCCCATGGTCAGCTCGCTCGTTCTCCAGTACTGCGTCCTGTGAGATGACTGACCATGATGATCGCTGCAGTATAAGCAGTCGCTGTGAGCGCAACAGAGGTACAGTAGTTGTCCCTTGTCCCGTCTGTCTTGCAGCATCATCCTGAGGCCATCTCGCGTGGGAAACACGTGTAGGGTGGGGGACTGGCCCTATTTACTCCCCCCTTTCAACGGCTAGTGAAGGTTCCCGGAGAAATGCTCTTCCGAGTGTCCGTGCGCGTGAACCGGCTGTGGTTGAGTACAAGTTACCCGGGATCCAGCCAGTCCAAGAGTTGATTAAGGTCGCTTCTGATTCGCACACTGGCTCTTGGCTTCACATCCCTTCTTATTACCCATCTCCCGGATTCATATACCTGTTCCTCTGTAGCTCTTCTCTCGTTGTATCAATCAAACACACACATATCACTATGGCGAACAAGGTCATCGTCGTCGGTGGCGGCCTGTCAGGCCTGTCCGCCGCTCATACTGTCCTCGAGCGAGGCGGCAATGTTGTGAGTGTCCTCATCCTGTAGCATCCATATCGATGATGGCGACGAGCTATCTTCGCGATACGGCTGTTCATGCGCTTACCCTACGCAGATCCTGCTTGACAAGAACAGCTTCATGGGCGTGAGTCTCTGACTGCGTTCGACGTCCCGCCCGGTTCCGGGTATAGCGGGTTCGGCTTCCCGGCCGGGCACAAGGGCACGGACAATCGCGTCGCGCATCGGTGAAAAGTGCTGATCCCCTCCTAGGGTAACTCTACCAAAGCTACCTCAGGCATCAACGGTGCTGGCACTCAGGTAAGCACCGATCGAGTGCGGTCGATGCGATGCATGCTGACTGCCACAGGCTCAAGCGGTAAGTGATCGCTATGCGGCCTCGCCACCGATTCTCCCGATCGATGCTGATTTTGCAGGACCTGAACATCCCCGACACGGCTGCCAAGTTGTGAGTAGTTGAGTTGTATACTTGGCTCGCGTTGACACGCGCAGCTTTGCCGACACCAAGAAGTCGGCGCGAGACCTCGCCCGCGATGACCTGATCAAGGTCCTGACCTACCAGTCCGGTGACGCCGTCAACTGGCTCGTTGAGAAGTTCAACCTGGACTTGTCCAAGGTGTCGCGTTTGGGCGGTCACAGCGAGAAGCGGACGCACCGTGGTGGACAGCAGTTCCCCGGTATGACCATCACGTACGCGCTCATGGAGAAGCTCGAGGATCTCGCCGAATCGATCCCCGACCGAGTCAAGATCCTCAAGAAGGCTAAGGTTGCTCAGCTGCTCAAGGACGGCGAGAAGATCATCGGCGTCGAGTACGAGAAGGACGGCAAGAAGGTATGTCTCCTCTACAGTCGTAACTACGCACTGATGCGCGGTAGTACACCGAGCACGGCACGGTCATTCTGGCTACTGGCGGCTACGCCGCCGACTTCACACCCGACTCGCTGCTGAAGAAGCACCGACCCGAGTACTACGATCTGCCCACCACGAACGGCGACCACTGCACCGGCGATGGACACAAGATGGCCATGGCTGCCGGTGCCAAGGGCATCGACATGGAGAAGGTCCAGGTGCACCCGACGGGTCTCGTCGACCCCAAGGACCCCCAGGCCAAGGTCAAGTTCCTCGCTGCCGAGGCGCTCCGAGGTGTCGGCGGTCTTCTCATCGACAGCACTGGTAACCGATTCGTCGACGAGCTGCAGCACCGTGACTTTGTCACCAACAAGATGTGGGAGAACAACAAGTTCCCCGTCCGCCTCGTCCTCAACTCGCAGTCGAGCAAGGAGATCGAGTGGCACTGCAAGCACTACGTTGGCCGTGGCCTCATGAAGCGCTTCGACTCTGGCGACGCGCTCGCTAAGGAGATCGGCGTCAAGCCCGAGGTCCTCAAGAAGACCTGTAAGTGGGGTCAGCTCGCACAGTAGGGTTCTGGCTGAGACATGCAGTCGACGACCACAACAAGTGGGCCCAGAAGCCGGGTAGCGACCCCTTCGGCAAGAAGTTCTACTCGGGCGGCGACTTCAAGATGAACGACGTCTACCACGTTGCTCTGATGGTGAGTCACTATTCCGCGGACATCAGAACAGCGTGTCTCCCGGCGAGGCCGCGAGTGAGCGGGTCGATGCAGTGTCTGAGGACGCTTCGCTTCCCGATCCTCGGCGCTCCCCTGACTACCCACTGTATCCCTCGTCTATCTGCCGCACCCGCTTCCCTTTCGGATCGGCTGACAGGCAGACTCCCGTCCTGCATTACACGATGGGCGGTCTCGAGATCGGCACTGACTGCGCCGTCCACGACTCGAATGGCAAGGGTATTGACGGCCTGTATGCCTGTGGCGAGATCGCCGGTGGTGTCCACGGCGCCAACCGACTTGGCGGCTCCTCTCTCCTGTGAATGAACCGGACCTAGAGGTTTAGGTGGCCCTCGCTGACGGCGTGCAGTGGCTGCGTTGTGTTCGGCCGAGTGGCTGGCGCGTCTGCCTCCTCGCACCTGCTGTCTCAGCTGTCTAACGAGCGAGCGGCGAACCGAGTCCAGAACATCGCCAACCACCTGCTCGAGACCCGCATCCGCGTCGACCCTAGCAGCAAGAACGTCAACCTCGAGTTCTCGTGGGCGGACGCCTCCGGTGCCCAGGTTTCGGCTGGCTCGTCCAGCGGTTCTTCGTCCACCCAGTCGGCTTCGGCTTCGTCCGCTCCGGCGGAGAGCGCGCCGGCGCAGAAGGGTGACCGCACTGCGGCGCAGATCGAGCCCGAGAAGCTTGAGAAGCCCAAGGCCGAGAAGGAGGGCAAGGCTGGGGGCGAGTACACGGCCGAAGAGGTCGCCAAGCACAACACCGAGCAGGACTGCTGGGTCATCATTGAGGGTCAGGTCCTCGATGTCACCAAGTAGGTCTTCCCGTGTGTTAACAAAAAAAGCCTGCTCACGCGCCGCAGCTTCCTGCAGGACCACCCCGGAGGTGCTAAGGCGATCATGCTCTACGCTGGACGAGATGCCACCGAGGAGTTCGCCATGATCCACCCGCCGAACGCCATCTCCAAGTACGCGCCGGACACAGGTGAGTGAAGATTATCAGACGTGGGGCGCACCGCTGACATTTGGGCAGTTATCGGCAAGCTGAAGGCTTAGAAGGACCGGGTGTACCGAAAAGTGGGCTATCTCGTGCGAAGATTGTAAAAATGGATCAGGTCTTTAGTTGTTTACCTCTTGTGCATATCTGTGTCCATCCCGAAATTACACTGCCTCTTCATTTCACTCTGGACGATGCACCGGGAAATGCGAGCTTCGTGAACGCCTCGTAAAGAGCTCTCCGACAATGATTGGTCATGTCAGAGCCTTGCGGCAAGTCGGTGTCGAGGAGCAAAAGCTAGGGCAAAAAACCACAGCAACCAGGATTCGCACGTGGTCCCCCACCGTGCTACTAGCTGGTCGGTACATTGCTTGGCTTCGCGGAGTTAGATGCATTCCGAGCTAGGAGAAGGAGGAGGCAAGTATAAGATGAACTACTGTCTACTGAAGGTCCGTCCTCTTGCTCTCGCAAGTGAGACAGAGATACTAGTTAGCAGCCACGAGTGGGCGGCCTTGGACACGCCCCAGGACTTCCATTCACGGAACTTGTCCCTCGTGTCGGTGTGAAGAACACCCCCAGCAGAGATGATGATCGGCACGAAGGGCGCTGCGTCTTGCTGCCCTGCTTCGGACCGCCGAGGGAGGTTAGACCTCTTGCGCGCAGCGTGCGAAGCAAGCACAGCTTGCACCTTGGCCGAGATCGCGTCGGCAACAGTGTCTGCGGGCGGCGGCCGTGTCGAGAGCTGCGCCAGGTTGGTGTCCGAGAAGAGCGAAGTGACTTTGATGTCGTATTCTTCTGAGAGGACGACGCGGTCGCCCCCAAAGTCGTGAACCGCGACGTCGTTGCGGCGGCCATGGATGCCGTTGATGAAAGGCTCGACAGTGACTTGCAGGGTGGGAACGGACCGGAGCGCTGAAGCGATATGGTGTTTGACGGCTTCGTGTCGCGATACCCTGTAGTCTTTGCGGTTCTTGCAGGCCTCGTCATGCCCGAGCTCATTTGGAGCACCGCAGCGGGGGCAGGTGGAGTCGTGTCCGGGGAGCAGTGTCCTGTAGTGCAGCGCCGCTTGTATGTCGGAGTTGGTCATGGTGAAGCGAGCACTGGACGGAATGGCGGACAGGAAGCGGCGGCCAACCATCGAAGCCCCCTCTGCAAGGCTGACCTGCTCGCGCAGGGTGAGCGTTGAGAGAAGGGCCTCACGCCTGGCGAGGAAAGCCTCCCCGCACAGGCCCTGTTGAGTGGGGACGGTGTCGAGGGGCGCAAGGCCGGGGACGAGCGCGGCAAGGACATTATCGGACAAGGCGTCTGCGGCGGCGCGTGCGTGTGGGAGGCATTCGACATTAGAGAAGACACCTATCCCCCCAAGCCGAGTGGGAAGGGACAGGACTGAGCGGTCCACGCTGCGCCGAGCAGCAGAGGCCGAGGCGCCGCGGATGGAGTCGAATGCGGTGGCAAGGAGGTCGTCGGCCTCGGTCCACAGGTCAAGGAGGTCGTCAGACGCAAGGGAGCGAAGGAGATGGCGATACTTGTGCTGGATAGACATGCGGAGGATGAGGAGGCCGTGCTGCTTGCGGAGGGGGGCAATGGCCACCAAGTCCGCGCGGAGAGTGTCGACCTTGGAGCGCAGGAATGCCCGCCGTCCCTCCAGGCTTCCAACACAGGACCCCAGCAGGTGTATGGCCGACGAACGGATGTTGTCGATCGAGTGCAGCTTGCACTTGGCGGTGTTGAGTCGAAGGAGCGGCGAGGACGAGAGGAAGCGAGTTGCTGTGTCGATGGCGGACGCGTCGGGGGATAGGATGACGATGTCGTCGAGGTAGGTGAGGACAAGATGGGCGGGGCCGAGCTCCGTCTGGAGATCAGCAACCAGGTCACGGACCGCGACAGAGAAGAAGAACGGGCCCATGGGGTCGCCTTGGCGGACCCCTTGGGACGAGAAGAGGGTGTGGGAGCGAGCGCCGTCTGTGGTGTAGAGGGGAGAGCGGAGGCCGTACGCCCAGTGGAGGAGGCGGTAGAGAGAGGGCGCGTGCTTGCGCACCGCCGGGCCCAAGGCGGAGGCCCTGTCGATCGAGTTGAAGGCGTTGGAGAAGTCGAGTTGAGCGAGATGAGTGTAGGGGAAGGCGGAGTCGCCATCAATCGTCCGCTGAACAGCTCTGATGATGGGCTCGACGCCTCCCCGTGTGCCAACCCCAAGCTGGCAGGGTAAGAGGTAGTCCGCCGCCTTGTTCGCTCTGAAGAGCGCCTTCATAGCCAGGCGGTAAAAGACTTCACCGACCGCAATTGGGCGGACGGAATTGTCTGCGTTCTGCAGGGGGGTGAGCCGGGCTGCGGTGAGGTCCACTCGGCCTGGGGCCGAGCCAACTCCTATGCCCTTGACAAGGGTAAGGAGGAAGCGAGCAAATGTCGGGTCGGGGAAGGCGAGGTTGACGAGATTGACCGTCCAGCCTGAGGGGCCGGGTGCCGTGGCCGGGGCAATAGATCTCAGACAGTCGGCTAGGTCCCCATCCTCGGGTAGGCGGGGGAAGGGCGTGAGGGTCTCGGGGAGAGGCAAGGGGTTGGCGGGGCCGGTCGGGTGTCGAGCGTGCAGTTGGGCGAGGGTGGCTTCGCGGAGCAGACGGGACGCGGCAGTTTCAATGTCCTATGGCCGTGGATATCAAGAAGGAGGAGTGGGCATCATATAGATGGTGACCCAAAAAATAACCTGACACACACACCGAAGTCATCTGAACACACATCCCGGCTAATGAACCTTGTTATTCAACCGGATCACGTGATTTGCCGGACATTAGGCTCGGATAGAAATATTATGATGGTGATCACATCTGACGTCTCACTTCTTCTCTGTTTTGTCATTCCACCTCCACTTTGCACCTTTGTGCACTCTCTGGCGCAGCTAGCCTTCCCGTTGCCACACAGGGAGAAAAGTGCGGCAAGGAAAGGCGAGCTCTGGAGGAGCAGCGGTACCGAGGCGCGGTCAAAAGGCCGGTTTCTGGCGTCTGCTTCTTGTCCATCTTGCATTCAACGGAGATACAACATGGTCGTCAGGCTCGCTACCCCGGCAACTACCGCTGCTGCCGCTCTCGCGCGCAACGCCGCCTGTCGCCAGGTGTCAGCCTCCGCCTTACTGCTACGCTATACGAGGCTGGGTCGCGCACAGCCGCTCTCTACTTCGAGTCAGGCGCTCGGACACGCCGGCGTACATGCAGTCGAAAACGCTGGCCACGGTCGCCGCGCGGCGCCGCACCAGCTCGACCCAGCCTACGCGCCGATGATGAAGTCCATGGACCTGTCAATGCGAAAGCCGCCGAGCTCGGCAGATGAGAAGGCTGGTGAGAGGGGGGGTATGCATGATGCGCTCGACTGGGAAGGCCTCGGCGCCGAGGCACACCGCGCCAAGGGTTACAGCCACGGCTCGACTGCCGACATGGACGACATGGATAGCGTCGCGGACCAGCGCGAAGAGCGAAGGAGCCCTGCCGCCATCCTTGGAAGCAAGCGGATCGGCGTGGTTGTCCTCCCGGAGCCGCTCGTCGAAGCGGTCACAACCCATATCCAGGGTGAGTCCGTCATTCCGTCCTTTGTGACTCTATCTGCGGTGCTGTGACTCGATGGCGCGACGTGTCTTCTAATGGCAATGAAAGGACGTCGCTGACGTGCTGGATTTACAGACTCCGACCCGCGTCAAGTGCGTCAGACCTTCCTCAGCATGGTTGCCAAGTCGTCGCCGGGGACCGATGCGGCGACCGCAGCTGCCGCGGCGGCCTCGCAGAACGGCAAGAAGTCACCCACGACGCCGGTGACGGCCCTTGCGCGAGCAGCGGCTTACATGCCGGCCGAGTATGCCGCCGTGAGGAACGTCCTGGCTGAGATCGGTCGGAGGGAAGGCTCGGACTGGCTCGACAAGATCGGACTCGGCCGCGGCGGCAAGGACGACACGCCTGATGGCGTAGAGGCTGCCCCCAAAGGGACCGTGGTGGAAGTCACCAGCACCATCGGCGCCGGTGCCTGGGCTCTGCTCGATCACCAGGGTGGATTCGAAGGATGGACGAGTGCGCAGGAGCTGCGCACCGTCGATGCGGCGGAGGTGGAAGTGCAGGAAGGTGTAGAGGTGGGCGATTCGGGCGCTGCCGAGGCGCGAGGACCTCAAGAAAGAGTTGGGCTTTCCGGCGAAGACGCGGCGGAGGCGCACGAAGAGCAGAAGACAACCGACCGTTCAGCTCGAAACACAACCGAGACGGAAGGATCGCAGGCAGAGGCAGCCGAGGCAGCTGCGCTGGGTCTGCAGCCTGTTGAAACTGGAGAAGCGCGAGAGGACGACGGGCCCGCCGGAGTTCGAATCCAGGTGGTCAACGCCAGTCGGGCGGGAGCCGAGCTCGCCACAAGCCTGGCTGCCGGTATGTCCACCCGATCGGCTCCATGATGGTCGTGCTTACATTGCAGACTTGCCTCGTTCGACCGCAGACTTGTCGTTCCCTCGATCAGTACAGCGTGCACAGCTTGGACAGGTGGGTTTTCTGATATACCCGTCAATTCAGGACGTCCTGGCGCGGTTGCACTAAAGTGCATCCATCTGAGGACATCCTGACGCTGCGTTACAAGCATTGGAGCTCATGCTGATGTGGCCAGACTTCTATTGCAATGTCGACCTTCTACTTGTCGACCCTGCCGTCGACGTCCGCGCAGAACAACCACCTGACCTCGTTACTCGACATGTCCGCCGAGTACATCGTCCTCGTTGACCGGTCGACTCCGCAAGGCTGGCAGGCGATCTCGCATGCACGAACTTACTTGCTGAACAAGCTGTCGGAGTCGTCGGCGTATCACGTCCTCGCGCCCTGTCCGCACGAAGGGACCTGCCCGATCGTCGCTATGGGCGGGCGGGACAAGTGCTCATTCAGCCAACGGCTGCAGCGCCCGCCGTTCCTCCGCAAGACGAAGCATTCGACGAGAGGGGAGGAGGACGTCGGGTACTGCTACCTCGCACTCAAGCGCGATGGCCGACCGTCTCAGTCAGCGTCGGGCTCGGTCTCGGGTCGCGTCGGCGGTGTCGGGCGAGAAGAAGAGGCGAAGGCTGCGCGGAAGCGTGCTGGAGGGCGAAACGTCCTTCAGCAGGTGCGTGTCGAGGGGGGCGGTGATATCGAGCAGTACGAGGTCTTCTCGCTACATGATTCAAACGCGGCCGAACCTCAGGCTCGGGCTCAGAATGCCGCTGAGCATGCGTCGATGATGCGCGATCTTCGAACAGAAGCGTACACCTGGCCAAGGCTTGTTGCGCCTCCAATCAAACGCAGCGGCCACGTCGTCATGGATGCATGCTGTCCCAACGGTGAGTCTCCGTCACGTATGGCATGCGCTGACCTGCAGGCCAAATACAGCGAATGACGTTCTCGAAGAGCCACTCGAAGCAAGGGTACTACGATGCGCGCAAGTCCGCTTGGGGGGACTTGTTCCCGCACAAGTCGAACAACAAGGCGGTCGTCCGGACGCGAGGGATCAAGCGTCTGAACAAGGAGGAGTCTGATGAAGGGACCATGGGGGCCAGCGGATCGTTCGGCTTGGGTACGCAGGTCGAGGAGTTCCAGTGGCCGGTTGGCGAGCTCGTTGTCGACGCGGACGCGGCAGGCGAAGGTGTCAACTCGGCCGACCTGGATGCGGATATTGACGCGGCTGCTCTGAACCATATCCGGTTCAGCGGCGCCGTCGGCCCTGAAGCCACGGGCCGCGACGCCCGCAAGGCGAGAGACATGCACAAGTCCAGTCGACGGGCGAGGATGCGCAAACACGGAGACAAGCGCGGGTTCGCGACGTCTGCGCGGCAGCTGAGCGCAAGGCCGATGGAGATCAAGTCGGAGGGTAAGCATGTCCGTCTGGAAACTGGTGGATGTGCTGACTCGCGGCAGTGTCGCGGCCGAAGGTGACAATCCAGGCGCTGCGGCGCCTTGCGGCGTCCAAGACGCCTATCACGGCGATGACGGCGTACGACTACCCAACCGCACTGCTGTGCGAGTCGGCCGGGATGGACATGGTCCTCGTCGGCGACTCGCTCTCGCAGGTCGCGCTCGGTCACACGACGACCAACGAGATCACGCTGGACGAGATGATCCACCATAGTCGCGCCGTGACACGAGGCGCCAAGACGCCATTCGTGTTTGCCGACATGCCCTTCGGGGCGTTCGAGGCGTCGGTCGAGGACGGCGTGCGAGCGGTCATCCGCCTTATCAAAGAAGGAGGCGTGGACGGAGTCAAGATCGAAGGCGGACGGGAGATTATCCCGCTCGTGCGCCGCCTGAGTGCCATCGGCGTGCCAGTCGTGCCGCACTTGGGGCTGCAGCCTCAGCGAGCAACCTCCACTTCGGGATACCTCGTCCAAGGACGGACAGCCGCTTCGGCTGCCGAAGTTCACGCACAAGCGCGCGAGATGGCCGACGCCGGCGCGTTTGCTGTTCTCCTCGAAGCGATCCCTCACGCCGTCGCGACGCATATCACGGAAGACCTGAGTGCACAGGGACTCATCACGATCGGCATTGGTGCTGGACCGGGGACCTCGGGACAAGTCCTTGTCGTTACGGACGTGATGGGCACATACCGCGGCGTAGGCGATGCTACCGTTCCCCGCTTTGTTCGGCACTTCGGCGACGTCGCGGCGGAGGCGCGCCGTGCTGCAGGCGCCTTTATCGACGCCGTGAGGTCTCGCGACTTTCCGGCAGTGGGCAAGGAGACCTACTCGATGAAGAAGGACGAATGGGAGGGCTACCTCCGCCACGTCGGCGACAAGGCGGCGCAGACGGCAGCTGTGGCGGCAGACTCCAAGCCAAGCGGCCAGGACACTGAAGACGGCGCATAGACCAGCACGGCATCACCAATCAGCATCAGCTTGTACATAACACCCAAGTCTTGTCGCATCTATCGCATAGCATTTGTACATATATCATTCATCTATCATGCATATACTCTCCGCTCGTTCCCAGTCGCGTTCAGGCCTTGGAGTTTGCCTCGGCGGTCAACTTGGCCTGCTTGACGAGCATCTCGGGGGCATCTCCCCTGGGCATGAACACCTCGATCAGGCGGATCTTGTCTGCCTTGCGGAAGGACTCGTCCTTGAGCAACGCGTCGAGCTCGGCCGGCGTGTGCACCGCAATCGACTCCATGGGGGTCTGGGGCATCGTCAGCGATTGCTGAACGGCTGGCCGGAAGGGACTTACGGCGGGCTTGCGCCCGGCGAAGAAGGGAAGGAGGAGCTGGTGGTCGTACGGCTGGATATCGTTGTACTTTGCTTCCCAGCCGTGGATCTGTCGCTCGATCTCATACCCGTCGTTGTTCAGCACGAACAAGTATGGGTGGACGCCGCGCCGGATCATCGTTCCGACCTCTTGCACCGTCTGACGCATCAGCGCGGTTCCTCGCGAGGGAGAAGGTGAAGCGAAGGACTTACGAGTTGCAGGGATCCGTCGCCGACGAAGAGGATAGTGCGCCGGCGGACGTCCTCTTTCTCAGCGGCCAGGGCAACGCCGAGGCATGCACCGACGGACCAGCCGATCGCGCCCCACAGGATCTGGGAGACCGACGTGCTGTTTGACGGCAAGGGCACGTTCTCCAAGCCGTACGACGACGTGCCCGTCTCCGTGATGATCACGTCTGACCAGAAGTTAGCGCATATGTGCGGGACCCGTTTGCGCACTATGACTCACCGGAGTCCTCGAACCACTCGCCGAGGCGGCGCCACATCCAATCGTGCTTGATCTCGTTGGTGCCTTCAGGCAGGCCGACAGGCGCTTTGGGCGCGAGCTCTCGGTCTTGCTTCTCGGCGAGAGAGGCGCCGTGCAGCTCCTTAGGCTTAGCAGCCACGGCCGAGGCAAAGGCTGGCACAAGCAGGGGAAGAATGTGTCGAATGTCCGTCGTCGGGTATGAGGCGTACTGCATTGGCGTGAGTAAGCGGTTTGGTCATCTCTTTATCTCATTGGCCACGTACGCCAACGGTAGTGGTGAATGAGTGCAGCTCGACAGTGACCTTTGTGTCGATCCCGACGGAGAAGGAGCCGGAGCTGTAGAATCAGTGATGGCCACGACGCTGGATGCAAGACTCGCTTGAAGTCAGACTTGAGGGCTCCAACGTAGAGGACAAAGTCTGCGCTCTCGACTTCCTGCTTCACCTCCGGCAGGGAGTTAGCGCCGGCGTAGCACCCTCCGTAAAGCGGGTGGTGCTCGTCAAGGAGCGCCTTGCCCACTGCAGATGTGAGCTTGCGTTCTAGGCCGTCGTACGATCGTCCACTCACTCGGGGTCTCGAAGAACCGGATACGGCTGCCCTCGACAAGCTGCCTGACTGTCTTGGCCATGCCGAAGCGTCCGGCACATGCGTCCACCAGGACGATCGGCCGCTTGGCATCGGCAAATCGCGCGGTGATCTCAGCAACGACGTGCTGCGTGACTTCGTCAGACGGCGCAGCCGCCGGAGTGCCGGCGTTGACTGGGGCAGAGGCGTCCGGTTTGTCTTGGTCCGACCCGGCAGGCAGAGCCGTGCCCACATTCTCGGGCGGAGGAGCGCTGTGTGGATGAGGCTGGGCGTCAGTATCGCCGAACCCGGTATCCGAACCCAGTGTCGGGTAACTCACCAGACGGGTCTTCAGGCCTTCCGGGGAAACCTTAAACCTGACGGCGTCCGTCGGGATCTCGACGTATCCCGGACGGCACTGCTCCAGCACGTCCTTGACGACCTTGTCAAATGCCTCGGTCCAGGTGGTGTCTGTTCGAGGCTCAATCTTGGACAGGAGGGCCTGCGAGCATGACAGCGGTGCGGACATCTGCGAGTAGGTCGAGTACGAGGTGGGCAGGTTCAGCGTGTGGTGAAGAAGTGTCTGGTTGGCCTAGGGACGTCAGTAATGGCCCGGAACAACACCTCGCCCTTACTCACCTGCATTGATCGCGAAGGCGAGCCGACGATGTGAAGCACGGGCACACGCTCCGCCAAGGACCCAGCAATACCACTACACCACCTCAGCCTCACGCGCATAGAGTCGTTGCTGAGGAGCTCACTTCAAGGCGGAAAGTTCTCCCACGCCAAACGTCGTGATGATGGCTGCCAGGCTACCCTTCATACGGGCGTACCCGTCGGCCGCGTATGCCGCGTTGAGCTCGTTGGCGTTGCCGACCCACTCGAGGTCGGGATCGCGCTCAATGTAGTCAAGCTAGGCGGGTGAGCTCGGTCACTCACAGCCCTGAGGTGACTTACCATCTCGAGGTTGAAATCGCCTAAGAGGCATCAGCGCACCGCGCTCAATGCCTGCGTATCCGAGCACAACTCACCTGGGACGCCGAAGACATACTTGATGCCACACTGCTTCAAGCGCTCAACCATATACTGTGCAAAGTCCATCTTGGTTGTCCTTCGGAGGTGCAAGGAGGTGATGAAGTGGGATAGAAGAGTCTAGCACCTCTATATACTGTGCGAAAGCGTTGTCAGCTGTATGTTCGCTGACCATACCTTGACCTACAATTCCCGATTCTTTCATCGCCTCGGATCATTACGCAGGCACGGACACATGACGTATCCCTTCTCATCCTAAAATAGGCTTGTCATATCCAGCTGAAGCTGGATAGGCCCGCCCTCCAGCAATAGCAGCACGATGCATAAGCCATACTCTGGCACGAGGCGCTGAAATGACTACGAGTTGAACTGCATGCTTATGACCCCGACAAGCAGGACGATCGCTGCCGTGTGAGGTGGAGCCCATGTCTCCGTGCCCCAGCTGGTTGTGGCGGACCCACTGGGCGCAGCGACAAAGCTGTAAGACGGCTGCTGACCTGCCGGCGACGACGGGGTGCCTGAAGATGACGGATTCGCGGTGGCTGGGGCGGAACTCGGCGGAGTCGCAGTGCTTAACGCGGCCGAAGTAATCGAAGGAACAGTATACTCTGTGGCGTGCGCCGAGATACTGCTGTACACTGTAGGCTGGACAACGATACCAATTTGATAGCTAGAGTTAGCGGTAGCCCACTATGATCTAGCCTCACCAGATGTCCATGTAGTCTTGTCATCAGCACGTCTACTCGGCTGTTACTCACCGTACATGTAGGTATTGAAGTCGACATTGGTACCGTTGACCGTGACTGAACCACCGTTGCTGAGTGTGCACTGGGTGCACTGCGGACAGTCAACAGGTTGCAGCCGACAGCCGTACCCCTCGCAAACTCACCTTGGCGAGAATTTGAAGATAGGTATTCGTGCAGACACCTGTCGGTCCCGCGTCTTCAGCATCGTATCGACTCAGAGGGAAGATCTCGACCCACATGTGAGTTTGGAAAGGGAGGATGCGCCGTTGTTCAGACACTGGGATGAGGCTGTCGATTGAGCAGTGCAAGGCTGCACACAGGCCTGGAGGCAGTCAGACGATCGAGTCCTTGATACATTCGTATGGACTCACAGGGGGTACGTTAAATTGCGTGCCGCCGGCTCTTTTGCCCTGCAGTAGCGAGGTCATAGACCTCTCTTGGAGTTGCAGATCTGCGACACTGCCTGAGGCTGCCGCAACAGACGCAAGGGACACTGACGGGGATCAGCGTCGGTGCCGGCGACGCACGTGATGCCTCACCAAGGGTTGCAGAGAACGAGAAAGCCGTGAAGTGCATGTTGAGGTGGAATGGACGGCCCCATCGCTGGAAGATGCCTCACCATATATCCATCTTCGGAGGACTCGGCTCGACCGGTCCCGCCTCATGCGAGGCAAAGCTGGACGTCTTCCCGTCTGACTGCGCGGATCGGAAGGAGCGACTTCCGACCCTCCGCTGGGATCCTGAAAGTGTTTTGAGGGCATCGTACTTGATGAAATGAAATTCCGGTCATTGGCGGTCTGAATCATTCACAATCAGGAACCAGCGGGAAATGGCCTGGAACATTGTTCGCTTGTACATCGCGCCCTGTGTTCCTGCCGGGAGAGCGCTAGAGATCCCTGCGGAGGTGGGGCAATCAGGCCAGCATACTGTTGCGGAAAGGGACGTCGAATGACGGCTAACGATCGGTCTGCAAAGGCCCCGACTCCTGAGTTCAAGACGATCCGCTCGCCATTACACCAGTTATTACGGCGCCCGGGCGTTACAGGCCAGTGCACTGGACCACATGATACACATTCGGTCCGATACAGCACGGCTTGTCGGGCACGTGCCGTCTGAATGCCAAGAGCAGCGCCGTTTCGCCGATGATTCGAGAGCGCCGACGGATCAGTCGGGGGCGAGTTCGGGTCCCTTGCCTCAATTAGAAGCAGCGACAGGTACACTACTATCGTCTGATGCGCCACCGCATCGAAGATTGGCCGTCGGGAACATGACCCCGAGGCCGAGCTGGGCGGGAAGATCGTCTTCCGCCAGGCACAAGTGGCCGGGCATCCGAACAACGTCCCGACCTCTGCATCATTCGTCCTCATTTACGTTGACCAGTGAATGTTGCATCTCATTTCTATCCGCCGCAGACCTCGGTCGGGGTGAACGCAGGATGTCAAGTCCAGGCCCGCTCCCCGTAGACAGTCGCCCTTGATAGTGATTGAAGGGTCGCCCGTTTCTTCCGCATGGAAGCAGTCCTCTCCGTCAGGTATGCGTACTTTCCGGCGCGGAAAGCAGGCCCTGCCAAGCGAATGCACAGCTCAGAAAAGACTTTCAGATGATCGGAATCCTCTGCCCCTGTGCCTCGTTCACTGCTCAGTCAAATAATCCATCAGGTACCCGTCGTTACGGCGAACATCCGCACAGCAAGGGTGAGAGCGGGTTCTCAATCTGATCTGGTGGTGGCGGTCATGGGGTCGGGCACCTCCTTTTGAAGCCCATATAAGGGCGTTCCAGGCGCGACAAGGTCAGACCACCCCGCTCCCACTAGTCCCCATGTCGCAGCCTCCTCCTTCGGTCTACGGTGACCCGTACAAGCAGCCCGACCCGGCGGTCGGTGTGCCTCTCCTGAATCGCAGCGCGTCGCAGAACATCTTAACCCAACACCATCGTCCCGTCAAACCAGTTATTTCTCTGTGGAAAGAGCAGGTTTTCGCCTTGTTCATCGGCTCAGCGATCCTCGTCTTGGGTGTATTCGGACTTGCGGCTTCCTTGTCGGTCGGGCCGCTTCGAAACGTCTACATTTCGCCATCTCAGCTCAACGGCTCGGTCGTCACGCCGAGGCATATCAGTGTCATCGTCGCGGCCGTCGCCACGCTCTTGTCAGCCATCGCGCGACGGGTCGCTATAGGTGTCTGCCGGGCTTGGCTCCGCAGGCGGTCCGTCCGTAGACAGGGGATCACAGTCAAGCAGTGGCGGAGCCTCGCGGCCGGCATCTCTATCCGCGATGCTCGCAAAACACCCTTGCTTGCCGGCGGCTTACTACTTGCATTCACGCTTGCGATTGCAGCACAGAGCGCTGCGCTGGCCGGTGTACTTGTGCCGTCCGCCCGGACTTTCGCTTTCGACACGACATATGGACCGATCGTGCCCTTGCTTGGCAACGGAGGCCAGGGCCAATTCGTTTCTTGCCTCAGGCCGGGCAATGTCAACTGCATCCAGTGGCTCGCGATCGACAACATAGCCAACGCGTTTACCGAGAGTTTCGTGACCGGTGGCAATACGGGCTACGCCATCAACACCCAACCGGTCTACTCGTTCAACCAAGGGTTCCTCGCCGGCATCATACCTTCTGCAGCGCCCGACGGTATGCCTTCGGCCTTCAAAACGATCAACACTGTCACTCCCGTCTCGTCATTCTCGACCAAGTGCACGCTCATCCAAGACGTTGGAGTGTCCGGTGGCGCTTACTACGCAAACTCGCCGTGCTCGGGGGGCAGGGTCTCTTATGGGAATTCGACCGGGGGCAGCTACCTGTACGGCGACACCTGTCCATCCTCCGATGGCAAATCCATGATAGTGGACATCGCGGTGGCAGGGTGGACCCTCAGCACACTTCCCGTTCGAGCTTTCGCTGTCACTTGCGCCGTCAGTGGGCAAGAAGGTCTCGGCCTCACGGTCAACAAGTACGGCGGGGGTGCCGGTGTCGTCTACGATTCGAGCTCAGTCAATTTCAAGCCCTTGCCAGCGTCCGACCTCTTCAACCCAGCGAGCGCATTGGTAGCGGCATTCAAGCAGGAAGCGGGACTCAATGGCGTCCCCGGAGCAATGCTTGCCGGCATGTTCGGCGCCGCTCTAGATCAATCGGGCATCCACTTGGATCAGATCCAGAATGCCGTGAGCAACTCCTTCGCCGCAGCCACATCGGCCGCCTACAATCTGCTTGGACCCCCCGGTGCGAGCAAGGACACCGTCGCGCAGGCTCTCAAGTACCCCGTCACGATCAAGTCGCTCAAGATGATCACCGTCTATGACGGTTTCGGATGGCCTGCGACGTGGGACGCCCTCGGATGGTCCGTTGCGTGCATCCTCGTCGGGCTCGCCTGGGTGTTCTTGGTCGCCTACATGTTCGGTGGTGGCACCCGATACGATCCGTCCGACTGGTACCAGACGCTCAACACCTCGGCCGGATCGAGTCTGTGCCAATTGCCAGGAACCTGCACAGGTGCCCACCTGTCAGCAAAGAAGGTGAACAACCAGCTACTTTGGTACGGCGAGATCGGACCAGGCCACGTCGGCTTCAACCAGTGTCCCACCATGGGTCTTGACCCGCACAAGCCGTACGGTGATCAACCGAACGCAGTGTAACCTTAATCGAGCGGGGCGAGGAGCAGACGGGCTAGATGATGTTTGGTGGTGCGGCTTTCCGAGGGTGGCTGGAGGGGAGACTGGTCTACGAGCTTTGGTTCTTTTTCGTATAGTATTAATCGCGGTGTTTCACATTCAATAGTGCTCGTATATCTAGTATCGTATGCAACCGGCCTCCCTAGCAGGTCGGGAGAGGATCCATGACATCCACATGAATAGGCTTTGTTGTCAGGTGAAGATAGGCTCGCTGACAAACAAGTGAGGCGCCTGACTTCTCTTGTTCTATCGGATGAGACAAACCAGGGCGGTGGCCAACACCGGAACGATGACAGTGTTTGTGCCCGGCGGTGGCACCCTGCAGGCCGCACCCTTACCCCGCACCCGTCCAGCACCAAGTGCTGATGTATGTCTGCTGGCGAGGCACTGCGGGGCTTGGCCCCGGCGCACCTCGGCGCAGCAATATACAGCATCGGACGGGCCGATCGGGGGTTGCGGACCTGAGGTAAACACCAAGCTGGGCGAGGACCCAAGATGACGCCGAGAGGCCGAGAGCGTAAACACAAAGATCACAATCGGGCCAGGAGGAGAGCAAGATGCCCAGAGAACTAGCTAGCTCGAGTGCCTAACAAACTGTCCATCCGTCTACTACTCCGAGAGTCTGTTCATTCTCCGACTGACATCTTCCTCCTCGTCCACCTTGTAATTCCAACGACCACTTAGTTGGCACGCTACCTCGTGCTGTCCACTCCTTCCCCTTAGCCAGATCTTGACGACCCTCTACGGACCCTCACGTTTGACCAGCATCTCTCCATAATGGTCTCCTTCACGATCTCCTCGACGGCCGTGCTCGCGCTGGTGCTCGCCGCATCAAGCACCTCCGCCGCTTCTGACCGCTACCTCGGATGTATCAAAGCCAAGTCGGTCGCTGAATACGCTTCGACCGAGGCACCTGTCCATGCTCCGTCCCTCGACGCCTGCCAAGTGAGCCCGAACGCCAGGTTTCTCCTGACACGGATGACTGACGCCTGATTGCAGGCGACATGCGGGGAGCAGATGGCCATGTTCGTGGCGTCCAGCCTGACGTGCTCCTGCGCCGACGCAGCTACGACTTTCCTCCCTTCTGACCATGCCAAGACGGCCGCGTCAGGCGCTTGCATCAAGGACGACGCTATTGTGCGTTCTGCCACGACTGCAACGAAATTACCTGGGCTGACGGGCGCAGGTGACATCGCCAGCACCAGCGCCATTGAGGGTGCAGAGGCCTAAGCGTGCCCATGCAAGCAGCGAGAAGCAGCGTGCTGGTGCCGAGCTCTGCCCTAAGGGCCAAAAAGCATGCAACAACCCAGAGACCAAGTCGTTTGACGTGAGTCTCTCGCTGCGCAAGCCGAGGCTAAGCTGATGGCCGGGCAGTGTGTCAATGTCAAGACGTCACTGAGTGGGTCCTAAACTCTCGTCAAGTTGGCTCAAGATCTAGCTGATGAATGACAGCGCACTGTGGTGGATGCGTGTTCGGCGAGTTCGACGGTTCGGCCGCGAACGCCTCCGCGCGAGACCAGAATCCTCTTGCTTCCCTGTTCGGCCAGGAGTAAGTCCACGGAATATGCCTCGAGGTACGAGAGCTAACGCTTGTTCAGCTGCAACGAGGTGGTCGGTATTGCTTCCGGAAAGGCTATGTGCCAGCAGGGCCGGTGTATCGCCAAGGCGTGCTCCCCCGGCTGGGTCCTCTGGGACGGCGAGTGCGTTTAAACGTCTCGCGCCGGCAGTAGCATTAGATAGACTTGCTCGTATACAGGACACTTGGCGAGGGATCTCGTCTATAGCATAGCTTCTCTACCTCTACTCTTTCGTCTTAGATTCTCTGAACACGCATCGCAGCTCGGACAATGCATTCGCTCATCCTTCCCGAGTCACACGTCTCGCAGCTGCGGTTGAAAGGTCATTGATGCACCCAAGAAGGATCATTGTCCACTATGATACAGCTACAACAAGCGCAAAAGTCCTGATCCATCTCCCAATATCCCCAAATACGTCGAAACTGTCCTCTCCTGCAGGTGGCGTACCGCGGCGCCGTCCTGCGTATTCACCCGCCGTGCAGACCACTCGTCCTGTGAGCGCACCTAGAGCAGCTGCTCGGCTTTGCTGTGGTGGTACACTCCCTCGATCGCGGACGAGATATCGATGTCAATGTCGGCTGCGAGCGTGTACCACAGGTGCCACATGCCGACGATGAACAGCGCAAGGAGGATGAGTGTCCGGACTGCGATCCCGCCGACTTGCGACTTGGCCGCTGAGCGGCTGTTGAGCAGCAGTGCCGCGATGGCAGGTGGGTACGGGTACGTTGAGGTCCGGAACGTATGTGATGATGGTATTGACGAGGACGACGACAGTGAAGTGAGCGGTGGTCTGGAGGGGTACATCGATTTGAGGTCGTCGCTAAAGGACGAATGCTGCTGCATGGCGAGGGTTGTCGGTGATAGCAGGAGGATTGATGGTGATTCGGGGGCAGACTCGCCGTAGTACGACATGGGCTCCGCTGCGCAAGCTGTCAGTCATGGCTCTTGGTCTGCATGCGGTCGATCGGCTCACTGAGGACAATGCCCGGAACGTCAATCATGAGGCTCCGCTTCTCGCTGCCAAAGTCCTGCTCGGCCTCGAGGCGGGGTACCGGCATCGAAACGCTGCGGGAAGCCGCTTTCTGCCCGCCGACCAGCCTGCTGGCCTTGGGTGTTGACGACGAGGACGCGGAGGAGCTCGAGGCGGAGGACGCGCTCGTGGACGCCATGCCCATCAAGGGCGAAGATGAGGATTGTAAGGGGGTCATTGCTCTGTGTGCGTGCTGCGGCGAGCCTTCTTGTTTGTGGGGAGAGCGGTCGTTTCTGATCTATCTATGTCGTGACGGCGATCCGCGCTTCGTGAGGGAGCCAGAATTATACCGGGGCGGTAGTCGAAATGTGTGGGGCCGAGTCGCTGGGGACACACACGTATACACAGGCCGATAAGCACGAGTGAGAGATAGTGGGGAGGGGATGAACACAACGAGTGGGGCAGAAGACTTCTTTGTTGCTTGCTTGCTGGCTTGCTTGCTTGGTTTCAGGCTGGCTGGATGTTCCAGGTACACAATCCGAGCTACGGCGGAGCCGTGGCTGCCGCTACGGTATAGACGCAGGCGCTAGTTTCCGCCTCTTGAGCGGCGGGCAAGCGGGCGGAAAGGGGTCAGGCGTCGTATTCGGTACCTGGCCTGAAATGCCTGCCTGCCTGAGCGCTGGCACAGGGTGCCAGCGCGGCAGAGAGGCGGGAAAATGTGCCGGACCTGATGCGCTGACGCGCGAAGCAGGGGGATGCATACTCCTGCTCGAACAGCGGCGGCGTCGGCACATGCCCCGTCGGACGCGGCATGGCCGGTCTGCGCGGAACGACTGTTTATTGCGGGGGGCGTTCGGGTTGTTTGGCGAATTACGTCGTATCATGACGAGACGCAGAGGATCGCCCGCCCGCGTGTCCTGCACGAGGGCCGCAACCACCTCAGGGTCACGCTCGACGATAGGCGATCAACACTACTCTTGTTTGGCCGATGGCGAACAGTCGCTCCGCCCGCCCCCCCCAACAACCCAAAAGTCTGTCCTGGACCCACCCCAGCCCCATCCACCCAGGGCAGGCTTTATCGCGGACAACACCAATCATGCCAACAAGGTAGAAGCTAAGCTTGCGCCTATCGGCGAGGTCTCACCAGCTGGGCATGTTGTACCTTGGCATGCGTCATGCATCTCTGTGCATACCATGCCAGCAGGAACCACACCTCTTCGCGCTAGAAGACGTCCACCCTGACCCTGTGGTGGACGATGTTTTCCGCCATCTCTGCCCTGATGATATCTCAGGGTTATCTCGGACGGACCCGAAGGCATGTGTTGACCGAACGGATCGTCCACCAAAAAGGGTCTTCGGAATGGACGATCCAAACCACACTCTGGAGATCAGGCATTGTCCATGCATTCATGCCGAGAAGTACTGCTGCCCTGTTACTTTCATGCAAGGTCCGCTGCGTTCGCTGACGCTGGCTCGCGTTACGAGGCTGGCTCTTTCCGCTCCGGAGAATCCGGATCGTCAGATTTATTCGCCTCCGGTGGCGGCGCAGCGGCGCCGTCGGCCTGAGACTTCTTCGGCGACTTGCCGTTTTTGGCAGATTTGCCTCCCTTGTGTTTTCCGCCCTTCCCACCTGTCTTGCCCTGCGATTGTGGCTGCGGCTGCGGTTGGACCGCCGGCTCAGCGGTCGGAGGTTCTTCCGCGGACGACGCCGATGGCGGCAGGGACGACTGGTTCGAGGGTGCCGCTTCGTCGGCAGGCTGATCAACCGCCGCGGCTTGGCGATCCGAGCTCTCCGGGGCGTGACTGGCGGATGATACCTGCTCGACGTCGGTTGGAAGGGATGCAGCGTGCGCAGCATCATCTGAAAGCTTGATCTCCCCCATTGCGCTTTCGAGATCGGACAACTCCGCCCTGCCTTCTGCGTTCTCCGTGGTAGCGGTTTCGACAGATGGTGTAGCGCTTGAGCCGCCCTGTGCTTCGGCCGTCTCGGCTTCAATTTTACTTTCTGACTGCAGTGGTTGCGGCTCCGTCTCGCCCGTCTCCGATGTTGGCTCGTGAGCCTCCTCCTCATCTGCCTCGTGAATGGCAGTCACGACGCTCCCGCTGCGTGATCGTCCGGGCCGGATCGTACCTGACATTGAGGGCACCGCTGGCGCAATGGCGTCTTCCGCGGAATGAGTCGAGCCTTGGGCGTCGAGCTCGTCCCCTGAAGGACCCGGTTCTCCGGACGCCTGCCACAGGCTGCGAACCCCCTTGTTCCCTTTCCGGATTGTCATGCCCCTGTCGAGCTTTTGCGCTGTAGCGGGGAGTCCCCTGTGTTCCGATTGAGGTGCAGAGGGCGTCTCCGCAGCGGAGGCTTCCTTGCGATCAAGCCGCTTTGACCCGCTCGCACTCGCAGACAGGTCGACCAGCTCCGGCAGGGGGTTCCGGTCGAGACTCTGTGTTCTCCGCTCCTTCCCTTCCGTGTCGGACAAGCTCCTGCTTGTCCTTCCTTGTGCCTCGTCATCCTCTTCGTCATCTTCCTCCTCGTCCTCCTCATCTTCTTCCTCCTCTTGATCCTCGTCTGCGTCGCGGTTCGGCGCTTCCGCGCCGCGGTCGTCCGACGCCGTGTCCACCAGCTGCCGAGTCGTCGCTCCTCTTCTAGGTCCCCGCCCGGTGTCCTCGCCCTCATCTTCGTTGGTACCGTGGCTACCGCCAGCCCCGCGGCGCTGGACGACTTCTCGTGGGATGACGAACAGCTTTCCACCGACGAGTTCGTACCGCTCGCAAAGGGCGACAAAGCGCGCGTACAGCGACGTTTCCGCCTCGGCGAGGGAGAAGATCTCGCGGTGGTGGAAGTACGCGTGGGAGAAGATCCGGCACAGCCGACGACACATTGACGGGAAGCCGTATTCTGATGCCACTGGCACAGACAGCCGCGACGGGAAGAACTTGGTCGAGTTCAGCGTCGCGCTCGCAGAGTCGACACTGATGCGGGAGTCAGCTTATCAGTAGACGGAGGTGAGGCGGCGCCTCACGTGTGTAAGATGTAGTCGATGGCGCAGCACTCTTCCGTCTCGTTGGTACCGTGCGCAACGCACAGGTACAGCCACTCGTCGGCTTTCATCTGCGGGCACGTCTCGCGCGTACATGCACCGATCAGCGCCACCAGGAGCGGCGTCAGGTCAATCGGTATCCGCCTGCAAGTCAGCTTGGCCGAAGCTCCCATATGCCCACCTGAGATGCTCGAGGATCCACTGCGAACGTCAGCGCCATCCTCAACTTTAAGGCAATCGACCATAGGATAGATGAGCATCGGAGGAACGGGACTGACCACTGCTTTGGCTGGACCATGCCCTCCTTCCTCTTGTGGAAGCTCCACCAGTGCGTCAACGTTGTGCGGGTTGAGCCGGACCTTCAGAGCGAGGTACTCGGCCAGCTGGAAAGGACCGTTGAATGACGACAGGGGCGGCACAGTATCCAGAGGCGGGTGTGGCGGCAGTTCCTGTTCAGTGGTCAGCTTCTCCACCTAGATGCCACTCCCTCCATATGGGAGAAGGACATGTCGGATGGAAGCTGAGCTTACCGAGGCTTTCGTGCCCCGCTTGAGGCGGTACGAAGTGGAAGGGCCGCCCGCGTTGGGTGGTTGCCGTTGATCCAGAATCATGCTGCCGGTATTCAGCTACCGCAGTGGTATGCACAGAATCGCAGAGAGCTGGTTCTGCGGAAGAGGTGAAGCGATGCAAGGATCAACGATATGAAGGAGCGGTTTGACGAGACTCGCACGACAGCACTTGGCCGCGGAGATCTCCCGACGCGCGCTATGACGATCGACTTTGGTGGCGCGGAAGCATTTCTCGTCATTAGTGAGGGGATAAGTGGTATGTCATGCTGTACTTCCTCGTCAGCGGGGCAGCTTCACAGCTATGCATGAGGGCGATTATCAAGAACAACTTGTGCAGTAGAGGCCACAAGACATTCGAGGGCAGCCCGGTCCTGGTGGTCGAGTGGTGAAGGTCAGGCTGCTTTGTTCGGACAAGGGCAGCACTCTTCCTGCGGTAGGTGGCGGTTCATGATAGGTGAAAAGGTCACCTGTCCGGGTTCTCCCAGTCAATATAGCAGACTTGTGGACGTATAGTATGGTATATGTGTTGCTACTGGGTACAATGGCAACCTTGCTAGCGAAGGGGGAGGATCGTCGGCACCGAGGCGCCACTAAGCAGTCGGGTAGCACGGTTGTTTGCATGACATGGCCCGCACGGACCCCTACTGAGATGGCTGACATGCCAGCCCGGCATGGCCCCATACCCCTCCTCCTGTACTCTGCCCCCACACATCTCTCTTTCTCCTCTCTTCTTCTTCTTCAGCCCGTCCCCTCTCTTCCATTCTTGCTCGCATACCGACTCCTCTTGCGCACCTCGAAGGCCATTCATTCTGCCACACACCTCGCTTCGACTCCAACTTCCATGATATCGAACCGCTTCTGCGCCGCAGCGACCTTCCTCGCTCTCCTTCTTTCCCTCGGTAGCGCTGTCCGCTGGCTCTCCACCCAGCCTTCCTCGAATCCCCTGCGCCCCTTCCTCGCCTCGGAGAGGATGACCCAGTGGAGGCGGTCTACCGCCAATCGTATGGAGGAAATCATCGACGATGAGACCAAGACCCTTATTTACCTCTCTTATATCTTTGGTGGCGCTTTCGCGGCCTCGACGATAATCGTGGGCCTCGGAAACCTCTACCTCATCTGGCGGGCCCGTAACAACCCCTTTATCCCTGGACAAACCTCGCTCACCAGATCGACCGACAGCCCCACCGAGAGGACCTCCCTCTTGTCCGGATCAGACAGTTCTTCCTCCTCGGCGGGAAGCGAGCCATGGGTTAACCCTTTCGCCGGCGCAAATCCCTACAACATCGCCAATCGACCCGAGCTCGAGTGTGGCAGGACCATGGCGGTCCGGCTCCGCATGCATACTGACCACATGACCTGGGCGGAAGCCATGGCCTTCGACATCAGCGAGCGAGAGACTGCCGACCTTCCCGTCACCGCCCTTCCTCTCCTGCCAGAGCCGCAGACCCTCGGAGCCACGATAACCGAGATCGAGACCCCCAAGGACGACGATGATGAGACCCCTCTTCCTTCTGGCGGCCTGTCGCCCATCACGGAAGAGACGCCACTCCTCGCTTCATACGCCGTCTTCATGCTTACCCACATCACGTACGACCGATCAAGGCGGGCTACGCAGCCGGAAGAAACGCCAGCATCGCACGAGCCCGCCACCGACGACACGCTTGACACTCCTGAAGGCTCGCCAGACCCTGTTACCCCTTCCATCGACGACCACACCGTCCTCTCCGTCACACCGGTACCAGAGTGGCGACACAGCTGGGAGACTTCGGAATGGACCGGCACAGAACTCGATACATCGACCCAAGGTGTGGCAATCAACGCCGACGATCCGGATAACGATGACTCCCGCGACCTCATGTTCGTCAGCCCGCCTCCCGACACCCCGCTTCCGTCTTACAACCCGACTGCCAGCAGGCCACCTTCCTACGTGTATGAGTTTGCACCCCTTCACCCTGACGCCCAGCAGCGCCCCAGGCGTATCGTCGTCTCTCAGGGTACGATCGATCAGGACGGCATGGTCACTGGCTTACGGCCTCGTCTCTCGTGCGGCGATATCATCAACTTGGAGACTTTCTCGCAGCTGGTCAGGGATGGCCTCTCAGACGGTGATGCTATGGTGGCTGCCTTGGTCTCACGCAGTCGTGAACGCCCTGCTACGCTGGCAGGTGCTGCTCCGCTGCGCGCTGCTGTCGCCGATTTCACTCGTCCTTCCGGAACTGTACCCTTCCCCGTCGCACCTGGCTCGAGAAGTGCCACCGACACGAACAGTGACAGAAACAGCTTGTTCCTGTCGAGCGAGGAAGGTAGCGATGGCGGATCGAGCAGGCTTTCCCGCTCTTTGGATGAGCGTCAAATCATTCCGCATGAGCCTCGACAGCGCCGACTCGCCATGTCGCTACGAGATCGCCAGGTCCCCCATATCGGTCCTCGTCCTTCGCAACCACCAATCATCGTTCGTAGCCGGCGTCCAAGACACACTCCGGGCAGCGAGCATACGGGACACTGGCGTGCGGAGGTCGGGACGGCCAGCATTGCCGCCAACAGCGAGACCTTGCATCCCTCCGAAGGTTCTTCAGACACGCCCGCCTCTGAGAACCCTGCAGACGGCAGTGCACATAGCGATGTCGAGACGGTCTATGCCAACGGCAACAGCAACCACTCGAGCACACCCAGTGTGGAATCGGACTCCCAGGTTGCCGAAGACCAAGGCGAGGCGCTCACCCTCAACGAGGTCGAAGCGGCCGACGGTCACGGCGACAGTGCCGACTCGCACTCGCCCAACGTGGCCTCGCAGCCTCATGTCGACCTCGCCGCCGTCATTGAGGGTACCGCAGTCGAGACTAGCCTTGTCAATGGTAACAGCAACCATTCTCACTCGTCCAGCGTCGCCTCGAACGCTCATGAAGAAGCCGCAGAGGTGTCCGACCAGGACGTCACCCCGATGGCAGCTCCGGTCTCACTTCCCAGCCTCCCGATGGTCAACGGCGATCATCCGACCGTGGCACCCGCGCCTCAGGTGCCTTACCATCATCCGCCTTGGCTCCACCCGGACAACACCACTTCGTGGTCGGATTCGAGCGATGAGAACCCAGCCACCGCGTCGTCGGACGAGTCCTCGCACCATGGGTCGACTTCGGACCCGCAGGAGCACGGCGTCAACGGCAACGGGTACCACGCCGACTTGAGCGACAGCAGTAATGGATCGGGCGGGGATCAGAGCTCGCTGGACGAGCATGACCCCAGGCGAGACTCTGGCATTGCATAGATAGATTTTGTAGATGTTGTTGATGCTCATGTCACCGTTCGTACCTTGACTACTTCCCGGACACGGTGACCTCTCCTTGTCCAGTTCGGACGCCCGCGCCGAAGATCCTGACCTTGTGATCATCCTTCTCCCAGCGTACGACCATGTCTCCAGTCCTGGCACTCTTTTGGTGCACTCGCACCGTCCGCCCTTCCTGGCTATCGCGGTTATCGTCGAAGTGTGGATAGGCAGACGATAGGCGGCTAAACGACGCCTTTTTTGCGAGGTAATGCGGCACTATCAAGCCATGCGCTGAGCCAGTCTGCCTGCGTCAGTGACGGATGGAGCACTCGAGTAAAGACCCAGACGCACTGCCGAGTCTTCCACTTGGACGCCAGGCTGAGTCCCGAGGCACCGGGTGTACAGGTGAGGCACGTGTTTCCATGCTTGCCCGTCCAATTGCTCAGGAGGAAGGGCCACTTGCGTCAGCAAGACATGCCGCGGCGCAAACCCGCCCTGCGGTCTGTCAGCGCGCTATATGATCACCGAGGTGTAGACGTGCCAGCTTCTTGCAGTCGATCTGGATCTTGCCAATATCGACTCCCTCGTCGAACTCGAGGAGGAGGTACTGCTCGCTCTGCCATACTTCAAGTACGTCCTCCCTATTGAATGTCGAGCCGTATGTTGCGGCCTCGATATCGTTAATGATCTGGACCCATTTCTGCCTTGACCCTAGCGTGCTCTCAATCTGTACCAGGCCGCCCAGTTCGGGAAAGTCGATCGACACCATCGGGTCGCCCTCGGCGAGGAGGGGGTCGGCGGCTTTACGCGCAATGACCGTGCCGTGGACTTTAGTCCTCAAGTGCAGCTCCTCAAGCTCAGGACGTTCACTGAAGATGTATGTCGAGAGAGCGATGGTTGCGTGTCCGCAGAGCGGCATCTCGTCCGCGGGGTTGAACCACCGCAACAGGTAATGCCCCTCGGTGTCGACCGAGCTGTCCGGTGAAGGCTGTTGAGGGACAAGAAACGCCGTCATGGGCAAGTTGATCTTCGCTGCGACATCAGGCATGAAGCGCTCAGATCCGTTCCATCGCCAGTC
Organism: Cutaneotrichosporon sp. M94-02A; assembly: GCA_037040355.1. Classification (NCBI taxonomy): domain Eukaryota; kingdom Fungi; phylum Basidiomycota; class Tremellomycetes; order Trichosporonales; family Trichosporonaceae; genus Cutaneotrichosporon; species Cutaneotrichosporon sp. M94-02A. The sequence continues at coordinate 213,273 of JAXQGU010000090.1, forward strand.
GACAGAGCCGGAGGGGTGCTCGGCCTCGACGGTGATGCTCGATGGGGAGAGGAGGACGACCGCGGCGGGGTTGCCGGCTTCGCCAGTAGAACGCGTGAACGCGTTGTAAGTCACGTACGGGACAATGGTGTCGTCCACAGTCACTTCCTTGATCATCGTGATGGGAGATGGGCGCTGTAGAGGATATGAATCATGAATCGGTCAGGTATACGGTGTTGCCCGGGAGTGCCGCCGAGTCGGACGTGATCGGTGGAGGCGGGGAATGTGGGGGTGGGCTATGGGGTGATTCGAGGCGATAGAGCCCAGCAGAGGAGTAGACATGCATGCGGATCCAGCTTCGTAGAGCGAGCTCAACCAGTCCGTGTGGTAACAAAGCACGCAACGCGGGCGAGGTATCCATCGACACCTCACCAATTGCGACCCTCTGCAGCGCTCTCGCCCGGCAAAGCGCTCTGCAAGAAGGAGTGTCGGTAGGACTCATCTTATGTGGTTGCACTTCGTGACGATCTATCACCCTTCGTTTTCGACTGCCCTCATTCGCAGTCATGCCGGCGAGGGGACTGTCTGTCCCGCTTCTCGTTGAAACCATACTGATACATGTGCTTCTAAATCTACAGGTGTCGTATCAGTCATGTGATTGCGGTAGGTTGGTATCACACATCATGCCGTATTGATGGCCTGTCCGCCTGGGAGTCACATTAGAAGGACAGCGGACAGCCACCTGATTTGTCTCTTGCAAATACAGCGACGGCTCGCGAGGCGCCTAGAAGTCCTGCTGCGACTTCTGGCCCTTCTTCGACTCTTGGACGTCGGTGGCCTTGCACGCGACGATCTTGATCTTAGGTGCGGTAACCATCTCGGCTCTGTTCGTGAGTCAGCCCAGTATCGCCTATTGACCGCGGTGTGTACCGAGATCAGGGGTTTTCGCCTCTCATCTCGGTCGCACAAATCCCGCACGAGAAAGGCTTTAGCGACTTACGATGCGCCCTGTCCCTCCATCTTGAATTGGGGGTTCTTCACCACGAACGTCCACACGTCGTCGCATAGTCGATACGTCGAGAGTGCACCCTGTCCTGTTAGCCAGTATCCAGACTACACTCGCAGTGCCGATTCACCTTGACGTTCGCCTTGTGCTTGACGTTCTTCTGCAGCGCCTCCGTTAGGCTCTTGTCAAACTGGCATTGTCAGCCCGAACACAACATAGAGCAACCCCAGGATGTCTCTCTGTGTCCCAGACTGACCTGCTGAAGAACTCGCATGGCAAGCTGAGGCGGGATATCTCCTTCTTGGATGATCTCATCGAGCGAGTCTGTCAGAGCGGTTCCGATCCTGTCAATGCGTCAGTCATGCCTCGACCTCGGGGCGCTGCTCGCTGGCCTGCCCGGAGCGTAATCAGTGACGATACGCACGCAGATCCACGGTAGAACTCGTAGTAGCTCTGTTCCCTGTTGGCGGCCGCCATGATGATGTTACACTATGCGGAGATGCTGTTCAGTTGAAAGGGATTGACGGGCCGGATCACACGGTTGGCTTCGACACGAGCGGTGAGAAGCTGCCGGTTGGTCCGTCTGTACGTGTCAGGCAGTGTCGGTATCATACGGGATCAAGATGCATACCCCTCTTGGCCGTGAAAGGCAGAGAGCGTCGAGTACCGTAGAAGAAAAGGTAAAGCAGAATCAGAAAGCACTCAATCTGAAACGGATCTCGAGTGACTACCAAGTGGCCGCCACCTAGGTGGGGGATTAGATACCTTTTTCTAATCCATCCCTCCACATTTGAATCGGTCTGCCGGGGCTGAGTCAACGACTCGTCAGCGGTTCGGCCTCGGTCAAAAGCGTGGACACCCGCAGCCGCAGCCGTCAGCCGTCGGGCATCTTATCGGACCAGAAACAGCAGCATGGATCATCCTAGAACAGCAGGTGATATCCGGGCAGGGGCGGGCACGGGCAGGGCGGACCGCCGTGTCACTTGAAAGGCATCATCATCATCATCTTCATGCAGCCACGTAGACAGCCATTCCTATAACTACAGTAGATAACTTGACCCTGGGCATCGGACGCGATCCCCGCGTAATCTTCAGATTTACAATCTTGACGCGGTGGCAACGGGATCATCGCCTCAACTCTAAGGATCGCTCGGGCACCACTCATCGGTCTGCATTGTGCAATCACTTGTGCATCGCCTGTCTATCCTTATACATACATACAGGCGTGCATAGCTGCACGACCAAACAGTCGAGGGTGCAGACTACCTCTCGGCGCACACACAAACACTCTCTCCCGCCGTCAACGGACACACGGACGGGCTTGGTCCGGCCCGCACAACACCGGCAGGTCAGCAACCTTCCCACCGGCCAGCACTGCCTTTGTCGTTTCCTTCCTTTACGACCCAATCCCGACCTCGTCTACCTCCCCAATAATCACCACAACACCGCTCCACTGAGCACATCGCATCTTCTTTCTTTCACAACACTCAAACCCCACGTCGAAATGCCCCGCCAGTCACCAGAGCTCTCGCCTTCGCTGACGGCCACGTCGTCGGCGTCGACCTTCGCCTCGTCGTCGTACCAGCCTGAACGCCTTCCTAAGGAGTTCGGGAGCGAGTTTGATATGGCCATGGACCAGACCATGGAGATCACAGATTACCTCCTTGCGATTGACGAGGAGGATCACTCAAACCTCTCTGTGAGTCCGGATCCCCTCGTCCCACTCAGCTGTTCAGTTGTTGGTAGTGTTGTCGGGATTTGGCTGACACCATGCAGCAGAGTCATTCACCTACGACGATGTCGCCGAACCAGACGCCCAGTCCGGTACTCGGTGCGCGCTCACCTGTCGCCTGGTCGCCCTCGGACCACCTCGCTTTCCCTTCCTCCCCCGCTGCCGGGCCTTCGACGAGCTTCCCTGACTTCTCCTTCGAGGACGAATTTGCCAAGATGCCTGAAGCGGGCCCGTCCAGTCTGCCGATGGAGGCTCCTACAATCAAGCAGGAGCCCGTCGAGTTTGGCTGGTCTGACGCACTGCCCGCCGTCGTCACGCAACCACAACTCGACCTGAATACGGCTGCCGCCGTGGTTCCACCTGTGATGCCCACCGCCGTTGCCGCCACTCAACCTGCAGCTCTTCCCGCCAATTACAATCTCACACCGCAAGACCAGGCGATCCTGATGGAACTGCTTCGGAATCTCACGGACCAGACCATGCAGGCGATGCTTGCGCCGAAAACAATAGCCCCATCCGACCTGACTAAGACCGTCGACCCCGCGCTTCTCGCAAACGCGCCTCCGACGCCGATCTCGCCCCCCATCGCCGCTCAGGCAACCGTTTCCAACCCGGCCGTTCCTGCACCTGCTCAGGCGCCGGCACAGCCTGCTGCCACCTCTGCGTCGGTGCCAGCCAAGCGGCGCGTGTCCGAGGCTGTACTCGACGACATTGCCGAGGACGAGCCGCTCAATGCCGTATCACCCGAAGACGAGGCCAAGGCCCGTCGCGATCGATCCACGTCCACCTTTGACATGCACGACCTCGACCTCGAGGCCAAGCTCGACATGCTCGTCCCCTCAGAAGCCATCTTCTCGGCAGGACGAGGCAAGGGTGGCAAGAAGGGCGGCGGCATGTCGTCAGTCGTCCGCGGGGACGACGAGGACCTGGACGAGGACGACTCGTGGCGCCCTTCGCCCGAGGAGTACAAGAAGCTCAGCAGCAAGGAGAAGCGGCAGCTGCGGAACAAGCTCTCTGCTCGGGCGTTCCGTACTCGCCGCAAGGACTACATCTCGACGCTGGAGGGACACATCAAGGATCGCGATGCGGTCATTGATGCTATCAAGGCCGAGCTCGTCAACACCCGCAGCGAGAACCTGGATCTCAAGTAGGTCGAGCGCGACGATCCGAGGCATTGGGTCAGCTTGCTGACGTCGCATAGGAAAGAGCTCGATGCGCTCAAGTCTTCGGCCATGACTGTATTGCACCCCGAGACGGCCTTCAAGCCGTCGCCGGCGCCTGCTGCGACCGCCAATGTGGTCATGGCGTCGACTTCTGCTCAACCTCAAACAAACAAGCCAGCCAGCGCGCCGGCTCCCACACCCAAGTTCTCCACGCGCAAAGACCTGCCTTCGTCGCCGGCCATTGCCAAGAGCTTCTGGGGCGGCGGTAACGGCCCGCTAGGCCACCATGGCAACATGACGGTGCACACGCTCTTCACGCCTGAAGTGGGTCTCCCGCCCGTGCGACCCATCGACGCTTCTCGGGAGAACCTGAATCCACTACTCAACGACTCGTCCGCTAAGCAGCGATACCGCACATACCCTCTCGCTCACTCGACTGCGGGCGCGGCGGACATGTCGAGCTCGTTCGCCGACTGGTCTGAGGACAACGCGTTCTCGCTTCGCAGTCTCGACTCGTACCGCACACAAATGTGGTCTCGCCTCACCCGCGAGGCTCACGCTGAGAAGATGGGCATCGCGGCAGGTAGTCGGGCCAAATTCTTCACTCCCCGCGACGCCAAGGCGTCCGAGCTTTCAACGGAGTCGACCAGTGCGAGTGAACACCCTGACCTCGCAGCAAGACTCGCCGACTCGGTCATTTCCGCCTTTGCCCACCCGTACGGCTCGGACAGCCACTCGCCGCTCACGGATATCGTGACTGGCAAGAGCCGATCATCATACGACGACAGGGAGACGCCCATCGACAAGGAGGAGGAGAACCGGCGGAAGAAACTGTCGCCGACGTACGAGGCCGACGAGCAGCTCGCCATGGCGCTCGGCGGTCTGCGGTTACAGTCTGGGTTCACCAGCCCGCGGGAGTACAGGGGCGCGCTTGCACATTCGTGGGATAACCCCATGGGCGCTCTGGCGGACATGCTCACGTTCGGCCTCGGCCCAACTGGCCGCGCATAGCAGGATGGCGCAAGAAGGAGAATGATTGACTAGATCAAAAACGACTGTAGACTTGAATGTTGTTGGTGGTACACACCTCTCGAACCCATTTGTATCACTCCTGTGTAGATATGATGAAACCAATCGTGCTCGAACTGCTGAGAGCGCTTCTGACGTGTTGATACATGACATGCTATTACACTCATCACGATGGGGAAACAGCAACACGCCTAGGCGTAGTGGTCGACCAGGCTGTCGTGCATCTCGGCGATGGCCTCCCCGACCTTTTGGCCGCCCTGCAGGCGGAATGCAGCCTCGATGACGCTGATTTCGGTGGCGGTGGTGTCGAGGCCGGTGAATGCGCACCAGTCGTTGACGACGAGGCCGGCGCCGATGACCTCGGAACCGCGGTTGACCGTTCCTGCGACGAGAGGCACCTGCAGCAATGATGACAGCTCATCAAGCTCCGCCGCCGTCGTCTTCGGGTGGACCAGCCCGCCCTGAGGGGTCAGCAGTGTCCTTCGGAGCGGACAGGGTGAGGGGGGCTTACCTGGTTGGACAGGGCGCAGTAGCTGCCGACGAGGACGTTGTTTGCGACTGTCTGTCGGAACACCTCGACCTTGAGCGTGTCTGCGATAATCTCCTCGGTCTCCCGGTCAATGTCCGGGTGCACGAGCGCGACGTAGTCGTTGCATGCAATGACGTTCCCGAGGGCGGATAACCGCTCCTCGACACGCTGGATCGCCACAGTTGGGGGAAGGGAGTTACGCAGGTGCTGCAGCTCCTGGTCGGTCGTCGTCGAGGGCACAAGGAGCCCGTGTCGGTTTCCAGCGGTCAATCGACCGATGATCCGAGTGCCGGCGATGGTCGTGTGCACGATAGGAATCACGTCTTCCAGCTCGGACTGGAAAACGGAGTAGAAGTTGGTCGCGGATGCGAGCGCCGTAAGGCAGTATCTGCCAAGTCTGAGCGTGTGTCCCATGTCCAACGAGGGTGCGAGAAGCTCACGAGTTGGTGAGCTTGGAGAAGACTCCAATCTCGGCAGAGTTCTCGAACTGGGCACCTGGGTGGTCAGCGCCGGCAGAGGTAGAGAGATCTGGGTGGGTAACTCACGGACAGCCATATTGGAAGGGAGATCTCCTGTGGTACTTTTGTTTGGTGTTTAAGGTTGACGGAAAGGGATCAGTGGGACTCTAGCTTGAGTCCGAGAGTGCGAAGAGGGTGATGTGAGATCTGAGCTATGCGTCAAGAGACGATGTTGATATATATACATAGACCGATTCAATTTTGTAATCTCAGTTGCCATCGTCTCTCCACCGCTCGGATCCGAAGACATTGTTGCGGGCTAGAAGAGGGATCAAATAGCGACCGGTGACCGGTGCCTGGCTGTTGTCGTGCACTGTGGATGTATGTGCTTCTGGGTGCATTGGTCCTGGTCTACGTTGAGCGGACAGAGCTCCACACGATAACAGCTCGCCCAAGATGAAGCTGCAACATTATATCAACTCATTTGTCGAGCCATTGCGAGCCGAAGACCCGAAAGCGCTCGTCCGCCTTCTAGCCTGCCGGAATAAGACGGCCCGTGGTCTATCAGACACGGTCGGCCCAATTGATGTGCGTGGACCAGAGCTTGAGAGCCTGCAGGGGAGCACAGCTTATACGACCAGGAGAAACGCCTGGCTAACCCCGGACACACGCTCACCGAGCCATGGGACGGTATCGCTGTGCGACACTGCGCGTGCGTTAATGCGCTGTACGCCTCGCGGTTCCAAGAAGCGTGAGCGCCCTTCTGCTTTGCCCGTGGGGAAGGGCTGACTGACCGAGCGGCGCTTGTGCAGATACACACACCAGAATGCCCTGATCCAGCTGTTCTTCCGATGGCTGCAGGACCAGCCGAGCTGGGCGTTGCCGGTGTTGTTCGTCCTGCTCAGAGATTTGAGGGAGCTAGCGGAGCAGGTCAGTCAGGTCGTATCACGGCGCAAGCTATCAAGCTGGACCGCAGGGAATGGTGGCTAAAGCACTTCAGGCGGACCAGGCGAATTACGCGACGACAGGCAAGATGCCTTGTTTGGAAGAATGTACGCGGACAGTCAGCAAGGCGTTCTCGATGTGTGTGACGGATCGGTGAGCTGTCTCATGCCGGAAGACAGGCCGGCGCTGAATGCCTACGAAGAACGTTCAAGGGACAGGAGTCTCGGCGGATAGGGACATACTATATCGCCTGCCTGAGCTTGAAATGTTACTTCCGAGTCAGTCCTAGTGATCATTCCGCTGGGGAACGCCGGCTGACCATGAATCAGGTAGGAAAGCCAAATCTGTGCAAGAACATTATCCGAGCGGTCGTATCAGATCCAAAGACCCCGCCAGTAGAGGAGGCTCCGATCACCGACCAGGTAAGGCGTGACTCACGTCGATGCGTTCCCGCGCTGATTAACAGGTGACATGGCACTACTACCTCGGCATGCTGGCGTTCTTGAATGGCGAGGACAAGAAGGCGAACGAGGAATTGACATGGGCGCTCGACCATTGTCCAGCAGAGTCTATCCGGAACCAGGAGTGCGTCTATCCACAACAGATACTATGGCTTTGCACTGAAATGCGCAGGCTCATCTTGACATTCTTGATCCCGCTCCACCTGCTGCGGGGATCGTTCCCCTCGCGTGCGCTACTGGCCCGTTACCCACGGCTAGACGAGCTATACTCTCCCTTCATCGAGGCGATCAAAGCGGGAAACGTCCAGGCGTACGATGAGCGGCTAGAATGGGCTCAGCCGAGATTAGTAGGCATGAGCGTCTACCTCACGGTCGAGCGAGCAAGAGAGTGCTGTCTCCGTGGACTGTTCAAGAAGGCGTAAGTCGCGAAGAGCATGTTCGGGTAGTACTTAGCTGATGCTTTGCAGGTGGATCGCCAGCGACAAGTCGTCGCGATTACCAGTATCGACTTTCCAGCTCGCCCTCAAGCTGCATGGTGTGGATGTGGACTCGGACGAGGTCGAGTGCATGGTGGCGAACATGATCTACAGGGTGGGTCTGCTTTGCACTCGCAGCAGCGTGCCGCGTGAGCTGACGGTCTGCAGGGGTTCATGAAGGGGTACATCTCGCATGAGAAGCAGATGGTCGTGCTGGCCAAGACAAGCCCTTTCCCTAATCTGCATACCATATCGAGATGACATCTATGCTTGACGCCTGCTTCTAGAGGAGAGATTTGTTGTTGTTGCGAGCCGTGCCTGAATGCATAAATGATCAACCGTTCCGTTTCTGTCACTACAAGTTCACATTTGCACTTGCCTTGAAGCTGATGCTGCGATGGCGTCCTCGCGAGCGACCAGCATGATGGAGATTGACCCGGAGCTCCTGGAAATGGACTCGCCTGGCGCGGGTCCGAGCCGGTACAACCCTGCGATGGCGGCCGCTGCCGCGTCTCGCTACGACGCGGATAACGACGACGAGGTGGATGAGCTCGACTTTGCGTCGGCATTCTCGACGAGCCGGCCTGCTGCCCCGCAGGACGACGAAGGAGGATTTGAAGGATCAGGACATGGTGATGGACAGAGCGGTCATGCGGGATTCGGCCTGCCGAGAGCACCACGGACCAGGATAGCCCGCGGTGCACGAGATCTTGCTACTCAGACGGAAGATGATATGGCGGGTGAAGACGATGTTGACCAGGACGAGGTGTTTGAGTGAGCTTGGAACGATCTATATGGGGCGTCTAGGCCGCGACTGACTTGACAGCCGCTTTGCTGGCATGATCTCACACCAGAACGAAGACGGCGCGGCGGGACCTTCGCGCTTTCGAAACGAGATCGAAGCGCTCGGCCACCGCGACGGGGACGAAGACGGCCTAGCGTCGAGTGGGCCCTCGCGCCGTCGTGGAGCGCCATCTGCGCAGCGCAAGAAAGTCCGCCGTCGGGCTGCACCGGTCCATAAGCCGACACACGAGGTGAACGCCTTGCTGGGCCAAGCCAACTTCAAGGTCATCTGCGGCGACTTGAACGGCGCTATCCCTGATTTCCTAGAAGTCATTCGCCTCGACTCGCACGTACTCGCCGCGTGGACGGCCCTGAGTAGTTGCTATGACCAGCTTGGAAGGGACGAGGAGGCGTTGCAGATCAGGTTTTGCGCCGCGCATCTTGAGAACGACCCGACTGCATGGCGTGATCTCGCCGACAGGTTCAAGTGAGTCGATCCTGCAGGTTTCGATCGAACTGCGGCTGATGGGGGCAGAGCCGCGGGACAGGTCGGCTCAGCGATCTATTGCGTGACGCGGGTGCTGAAGCATGACCCGAGAGACGTCGCGACTATATACGAGCTCGCCGAGCTGTACCGCCATGACGGCCGCGCAAGCAAGGTCAGTCCATGGTGACCAACTTCCGTTCCTGCGCTATGCTGACTCTGCAGGTGGTCGACCAGGTGAAGAAGATCATCAAGTTCGAGGGATCGTACACGCACGACCTGGCGTTCTTGCTCGAGTTCCACCCTTACATGGTCGAAGCGAACCAGATTCGGTTCGCGGCCCAGGCGTTCCGCACCGCGTTCGACTACCACTACTCGACGTTTGCGTCGCCCGAGGACGCCGCCGCTCGCGGCACCGGCTCGGCGATCATGGGCATAGAGCACGTGGTCGTCCTGGTCGACCTGCTCCTACAGCTCGAGTCGCTCGAAGAGGCGTTACTTGTCGCTCGACGAGGACAGCGATGGGTTCAGGGGCGGAAAACCCAGAAAGGGTGGGACAGTATTGTCGATGATGACAGAGAGTACGATCCGCCAGGATACGATCGCGACGCTCCGCCAGTGGACTTTGTGGACAAGGCGTATCAGATGGAGGGGCACGAATTGGACTTGGACCTTCGGCACAGGCTGGCGCTCATCCGCCTTCGATTAGGGCACCAGGCCGAGGCGATGGTGAGTGGGCGCAAATTGGCGCTGGGAACGGGACTGATGATCAGATCCATGTGGAAGAGATTCTCGAGCTGGATGTCGAGCAGCACCATGCGCTCATTGGGGAATTGGCGGGAGAGCTTCTGAACCGCAAGATGTGGCCGAACGCCCTCAACTGCTACGCCGTCGTGCACTCTTGCCCGAGTGTGAGTCATGCACGGGTCACAGACGAGTGCTCGGCTGACCGAGCAGATCGAGGACGATCCACAGATGATCTACGCGATTTCCATCTGTCAATACGAGATGGGGAATCTGCCTGCTGCGGTAGAGTCGCTCAGATTCGGCAAGTCCCTCTTTGAGCGTTATGGGGCGCGGCTGACCAGACAGTGGTGGAGAACGAGCCGGAGAATGTGGAAGCTCGCCTCAAGCTCGCCAAAGTGCTCGAAGAGCAGGGCAAGAAGGCGGAAGCGCTCGAGATCGTCGGGGACGGTACGTCCCTGCGGCAACGGGAGCGGGCAGCGCTGACGCGCTGCTGTAGTGCTCAAGCGACGTGTGCGAGGGGGCCGAGGCGCCGCCACGGAGAAACGGCGACCCGAGGCGGAAGAGCTCTTCCTCACGCTGGATGAGGCGTTCGTCCCTCCTGCAATCACCGGCACGCCCGGGTCCAAGCCGAGCAAGGCGGACCAAAAAGCCACGAGGCGGCTCACGAAGAAGATCCTCGAAGACCAGATGCGCGAGCGGATGGACGGCCTGTGGACACAGGTGCACCTTGCCGAAGAGAGCATCGCCGAAGGGCAGCCTGGGGCACTGGACCAGTTCATCTTTGCTGCGGGCACGATGATCGAGACGTTTCGTCTGGCAAGGCGCAACTTTGGCAAGAACCGCGTAGGTCGTTTACTTGCGCTTGGGAGAATATGCTGATCCATCGAAGGGAGTGGTGCGCGTGCCGAAGGTGCGCAAGGCTGCGGCCAAGCCGGATTTGGACACCCAAGCTCTCGAACTACAAGACAGGCTGGAGCGGACTCTCGGAAGTGAGTCGTCACATCTTATCTCCGGGGGTAGACTCGAGGAGCTGACGCTGGCAGTCGAGGACGAGACCTTGCCTGAACATGACCCGGACGGGCCGTACTACGTTCTGAGGCAGACCGAGTGGTATGGCCAGGACTGCGAGACTTGGCTACAGCTCGTCGTCAAGGTAAGTGCAGTCACCCGAGGACGCGAGCGGCCCGCTGACACAGCAGTACTGCTGCGTGTTGATGGTGAAGAACGAGGAAGACGCTGCGATGGATATCCTGGAACACGTCGTCTGGGCGGGTCTATTCAACAACGTCCGCAGCGAAGTCGCCCTCCGGATGTGCATCATTGGCAAGTCTTCACTTTTCCCTTACGGGTCAAGCTGACTTTGTCAGCTTGTGCGATGCGAACGCGATCGTACGATGCCATTGCGGACAACTGCCGGCGCTTGGCGCAGCTACACCAGTTCCGCGCCGAACCGTTCTTACTCATGCTTGCGGCGATGGGCGGCGGCGGCGCTCGCGCCGCGGCCGTCTGGTCAAAAACACCTTTATCGCGATTCATCCACCGCGAGCTCCGGCTCGCAGATGAGGCTGTCTCTGGGATCAAGATGTCGTTTAATAAGCGGAACAGGCGGTGGAACCAGGTCAGCGTCGTCGGTCTCAGTCGTCGCTTGGGCGACGACCTCGGCGACGACGAGCCCGAAGAAGAGGAAGGCGACGGCGGAGCCGGCGCCAGAGACGATCACGACTCTCAAGTACCGGAAAGCCGAACCCGTGCTGCGCGGGCAGATGGCAAAGACGACGAGCCTGACGAGGACGACGACGGGCTGCCGCTCGGTGCAGAGGCAGGGATGGACACCGAGGATACCGGTGGACCGATCCCGAAACCGACCGTGCCGTCGCCATACCTCAACGCCATCTACGGCCAGTACATGCTTACTCAGAAGAGCTACCAGTCGGCCTTATGTGAGTGGCATTTGCATGCGCTTGGACGAGGCTGACATGCCAGTCTACTTGTTCAGGGCGTACGAGGTGGACCAGTACAACGCGTTCTTGTGCTTGTCTATCGCGCAGGCATTCTTCGGCAGGTCGATGAACCGCCAGGTGGATAACAGGAACTACATGATTGCCCAGGTGGGTCTCCTCTGCATACTCACGGTGTACAGGCGCGAGCATGGCTGACAGCGCGGCTAGGGGATGATGTTCCTGGTGCGGTACCGCAAGCTGTCGCCGAAAGACGGGATCACATGCGAAGAGATCGAGTACAACTTTGGCCGGTCCTTCCACGCCATCGGTGAGTAAGGCCTTGGCGCGTACGAGTGGAGGAGGCTAACGCAGCAGGCGTGCTGCACTTGGCGGTAGAGCACTATGAGCGAGTACTCGCCCTTGTGAAAGGCAGGATGGCAGTGTCCGACGACCCGGAGGTACGTCACGTATCACAGAGACGGCACAGCTGTTGACGGGTGTGCTGACTTGTACGCAGGCGGTGCGAGAGGGGTCACTGGCGTATGAGGCGGCACACAATCTCATGCTCATATATGCCTCCTCGGGCTCAAATGAGCTGGCTCAGAGGGTATCGAAGTGGCTGGCTATCTGATGAGATCTCTCAAGGAGGCGAGCAAGCGCTTCGCTTATGCGAGGTGAACAACAGGGCAGGTTTGTATTGTCGGATGTCAATCCAGATTCTGTGTATGGGCTGTGTGCGCCTGGGTCTGAGCCTATATCCGTGAAGGGGCGGGTTACTCAGGCCCCAACCTATGCGGGCTGCATGCATTTTGCCGTGCAGGTGTGTCTCTTGCAGACACAGCTGTCAACCGTGTCCTGCATGGGCCACTCGCATAGCATTACGTGCAGTGTGAGATGGTACAAGCGTTGCCCGGCCACACGGCCAAACACCGCCTCTGGGTTCTTTCTCTGGCACTTTGATGCCGTAATGTTTTGGGACGATGAGATCGAAGGGGCGTAGCGGCGTCATGGTCCAGCCGAGACACGGTGAGAGCGAAAGCTTTTATACAACTGTACATAGACGTCTTTGACCATTGTGCAGCTCCGCCCGGCTAGGTGTGCAAAGATGCCCTCGTTCTCGGCGCGGAACTCGCGCTTGTTCGATTTTGCCGGGTCGCGAAGACGGCCGTCGGACGCGGGGGACCATCAGGCGTTTGCGCACAACGCGCCGTCGCCGTCTTTCCCCGACACGCCGTCGTACCATAGCAGTCAGCCTTCGCCCGACTTGGACTCGCTCGCGCCGCCGCACCTGCCCTTTGCCCCCGGGTCGGGACCGCCGTCGTTGCGCGAACGCACGCACTCGAACGCTTCTAGCGTAGGCAAGAAGTCGCTCGACTCGTCTCGACGCGGCTCGTTCGTCTCCCTCCGCGGCCTAGGAGGCGAGAAGGAGCCAAAGGAAAGACCGAAGAGTCTCAGTGTCAATTATGTGCCTGCAAAGTTCACAAAACTGCACGCGCCCGGCGAATGGACACACCGCCGTGCAAAGCAAGGCGGAGGCAGGGATGCGTTCGCAGGCGACGCGGCGCGTATGGGCGCCGTGGGCACCGTCGACGACGACGAGGGCGTCGTGTTTGAAGTAACCAAAGGTGGTCTCAAGCGGAAGAACAAGCCCAAACTGCGCTGGAACAGGTTCAAGTGGACCTTGTTCGTCGCGAACAGCATCGTGGGTTTCTACGGGCAGGCAGCCTGGACAAAGCTAACATGCACAGCTGCTCGCGTACAGCATGACCGCTCTGATTGCTGCAATCCTCGTCTGGCTCAATGTGTTCTACGCGTCCGACGTTATCCGTGTTGGTAACCGTGAAGAGCTGATCGGTGAGTAACTGCCTGTGGAGAGGACCGTTGCTCACGCCGGCAGTGTCGACGGTGGCAGCGGGCTTGACGGTGTTCACGGCGCTGCTCGGCTTCTCGGGCATCTTGCTGAACAACCGCGCCTTCTTGGCCGTCTACACGCTCTTGCTCTGGGCGTGTCTGGCGTTCATCGTCGCGCCGGGGTATATGACCTACAAGCAGCGGACGTTCAACCTCGAAGGCAAGATCAATTCCCAGTGGAGTCGGACTCTCGGTGCCGCTGGCCGTCTCCGCATCCAAGACGCAGTACGTCGCGCCACTACAAGCGGATGTGATTCGGAGACTGACGCGTGCAGCTGCGCTGCTGTGGGTACTACAACCCTTTTATCGAGGCGACGCTGTCGCCGCTGTGTTACCCGCGATCGATCCTGCCCGGGTGCAAGAACAAGTACTTGAAGCTGGAGCGTCAAGTGCTCGAGACATGGTTCACCTGCTCGTTCGCCATCGTCCCGGTCCATATTCTCATCATCCTCGCGGCGCTCCTGTGCTCAAACCACATCACTTATCGATTCGGTAAGGGCCTCACGCCGAAGCGGTACCGCCTCGACTTGGGAAGCATGGCCGTCATCATGGACGAATACGTCAAGTATGTCTGTCCCCTCATGGCAATGTGCATGGGCTGACGCCCTCGTAGCCAGATTGCGGCGCAGTACGGACCCGAGGTGGCGGCAGAAGCTAAAGCGCGGTCGTCGCTGGACCACCAGTCGGGCTCTTCGCCGTTCTTGACCCCGTCGGCCTCGTCATCAGGCACCACGACCTCGACTTCGTTCCCAGCTCTGACCAAAGTCCAGTCCCGGCTGGGTGCTTCTCACGGAAGCGGCGCTCCCGGCGCACACGAGCTGTCTACGTACAACTCGACGTTCAGTATGCCTGGGGCCGGCGTTGCTGCGGGAGCAGACGCGCCCCGCGGCGGGTCACCGCTGTTCGACCCCAGGAGGGACAGCTTCGATTCCAGGCGGAACAGCATGGTCGGCAGTCTGCACTCCCTGCCTCGTCGCGAGTCGCGATTCGACGAGACATCAGTCATCACCGCATCCGGCTCCGCTGGAGCCGGTAGCGGCGCGGGCAGGGTCTCGCCAGAGTACCTCGCGAGCGGGTCGACGAGCCAGCACGATCACGACGGGTACAGCCGCGACCACGATGACGACGAGGACGAGTACGAGCGTGCCGCCGCGGCAGAGATGGCCGATCGGTACGGCGAGTATAATGGCCCGGCGCAGCGATGGGGCAGTCATGCCGCGCCGGTAGACGGCGCGGCGCAGCGTCAGGGACAGCAGGGGCAGCAGATGGGAACGGGACCTTCGTCAAGGCATTCTATCGGATGGGCTCAGTAGATCTACCTTTGCGCATGTATCGAATTAGGCGAATGGCTTGTGGTTCAGGTAGACGCCGAGGACAATTGCATGCTGCATTGTGCTATAAATCAGCCGGCATGATTCAGGTCATCGCCGATCTCTGTCGACTCGTCGAGACCAGGGCGGCGGGCTGCGCCTTCCACCACGAGGCTGCGCGTCTCAGCGATGGCACCGAGGAATAGCTGAGGCGGACGACTTACTGGCTCGGGGTACCCTGGGCCTGGGGCACGACCGAGTCGCTCGCTGAGTGGCCGAGACCCACCACGATCGCGCATCTCGCGATCTCGCATCTCTCTCAAACTCTGCAACTCCCGCAGGTCACGCAAGTCGCGCAGATCCCTGTCGCGCTCGTCGCGCGACGACGGGCCTGGGGGGTGATACGAGTCGCCGCCGCGCATGGCCGAAGGCGGGGGCGGAGACCGTGCTCTTGACGACGGCGGCGGCGGCGGGGACCCGGGGCGGCGCCTGCCGTCCAGGCGCGAAGCGAGAGGCGGACGTGGTGGCGGCGGCGACACTCCACCAGGGCGGTACAAGTCGCCGCGGGAGTCGGTGACGGATGACGAAGGCGGAGGAGGCGGGCCGCCGGGTCTGTACCTGTCTTCCCGGCCCAGCGGGGGAGGCTGTACCGTCAGCACGTCATCACAACCGGTGCAAGGGCCTGACTGACTGAGAAACGACCAGGTGGACCTCTGGACGGGCGGTCCGACGGCCTGTCGCGAGGATCGTCCCTAGACGGTCGGGGAGCGTACATGCTGGGAGAAGACGAAGACCCATTCTGCGATCGGTTCCTGTCGCCGCTCCGGGGCGGGTACATGCTTGCAGCCGGGGCCGAAGGTGCCGTATCTCGCCGTCGACGCTCTTCCTCCTTCGCCTTGCGCTCCCGCTCGAGCTCTTCCGCCCGACTACGCAGACGAGCTTCCTCGTCGACCCTCTTCTTACGCGCAGCTTCGGCCTCGTCTTCCTTCCGTTTCTTGTCAGCCTGTTCACGCGCCAAACGCGCTTCTTCCTCGTCCAACCGCTTCAGCTCCGCCTCGACCCGCTTCGCTTCTTCCTGTAGCGCGGCTCGGCGGGCTGCGGCCGAGTCAGCAGCGGGCGCTGCCGCCGATGGCGCAGAAGCAGGCGCAGCAGATGAAACCGGAGCCGCGGACTTTTTCGAGTCCAGCCGTTGAGCCAGGGGCACGTTGTTCGCGCCTTTTGCTGGTGACGCCTGTCGGTCTTGCCGAGCCGACTGCGACGGGTGGGCAGGTCGAGCATCTTCCCTGGAAATTGGACCGCCGCTGACCGGAGGAGTGTTGGACGCCGACTTGCCCCACCTGCTGTTGGCCAATGGGGCGGCGTTAGGTCCTGCGACGCCTCTGGGAGGCAAGGATGCCAGCGATGCGGATCCTCTCGGCGGTGATCGGCTTGACGGCTCGGGCTGGGCGGACCGCGGCCCACTCGGTGGCTGCCGTGCTGCTGAGTCGTTCGATGCATTGCCGGGTCCTATCGAAGGAGAAACAGGTGGTAAGCTGACGAACAGACAATGGCGACCGCGTGCCAGCCCGCTGGCCGCTGAGGCGAGATGTGACAGGACGTCAACGTACTTCTGTCTGGGTACCCGTTATCCGGCTTGAACCTCTTGACATCGTCGGGTAGCCTTGCCGACGGGCTCCTCGTCCTTCGCCGATCACGCCTATCCCGGACGTCTCTGCTGTCTCTGCTGTCTCGCGCATCTCGACGGTCTCGCTCGTCGCGTCCAGATCCCGATCGGTTAGGTCCGTCATCGCGGCCTCGGTCAGAACCGTTCCGCCATCCGGCAGGACCGCTGGGAGCCGGCCTGTCATTCCCTGACGGACCGCCAGGGCGCTGCTGCCCGTTCCCGTTGGGCGGGAACGCTGTCCTGCGGTTCTCCGCGGGCGTGACCTTGTCGCTCTCCGCCTGCGACCGAGGAAGGGCATCCTGCGCATCAGCCGATTGGCTTGTAGTCCCTTCACGCCCGTTCGCTGTGTCCTTTTTGCCAGCCGAGGGTAAAGCGCCGGATGCAGTCTGGCTCGATGAGGCCGAGGGCGCGGTGACTGCGACCGGCGCGGCGTTGGCATCGTCCGCCGAGGGCTTAATCCAGGACGTCTCGCCCGTGGCCTTGTTGTGAAAGAAAATCTTGCCGGTCGACCTTGACTCGATCTGCGTCCATCCAGGTGGTAAAGGCGACTGCGACCCCGAAGGCGCAGCGTTCGCGCTCGCTGTCGCCGCTGGTGTCGGCACAGCGCCCTGCTTCGGCAACTTGGATCTATCGGGCTGCCGCTCATCGTCAGAATACATCCCGTTTACCGCCCGCCCGAATGATGACGACGCTAGGTCTCCCTCGTTTGCGGCGGAAAGAGAGCAACGCTCGACGAACCTGGTCGGGAGTGATGATCTTCTTGTCCTGCGATTCCTTGATCCGATCATTCGCCTTCCGCGAGGACTCGGGCGATCGTCGGGAAGGCGCGGTGTCAGTCCTGTTGGTGTCTGACTTCAATCCGAACGCGGTCCTCTTCGTAGGCGAAGTCTGGCGAGAATCCTGTCTCGGTCCTGTAGGCGGAGCGGACCTGCTCGTCGCCGCGGACGCCGGCGCTTGGTTCTCGACTACATCTTCTGCAGGGGACGTCAGTCTGTCGGATCCACGACCCTCAGTCTGACGACGGTGAAGCAGACGGTCAAACTGACTTTCAACCTCGTCCTCCATGCCATCCAAGCTCAAAACGTCCTCGTCTCCATGCGCAAGGGCACTTCCTCCGCCTTGCCTCCAGACATCGACCGAGTCGTCCATCCCCCAGTCAACCTCTTCATCGGCCATCTTGCAAGGCTTGATTGCGAGTCCGAAGCACTGCAAGACACGCGGAAGCTGTAGAAAGCTCACAGATGAACAATAATACGCGAAAGTGTATCAACCAGGAGTTGACAGTGAGCGGATGGCGAAATCTCAAGCGGGGGATCGAACAAAGGAGGAGCGGGGCGAGGATGGCACTTGAGTGCCGGACGCGACTGCTTTTGCCGCTCTATCCTTCTTCGCCACTTCCTTGCCAAACATGTCTGAACCAACTTCTCCCGTCTTGCGCTTCACTCTGTCACGATGCTCCTCCGACGACGACAGGCCGCTACCGCAGCGCCATGTGTGGTGGTTCGGAGACCGCCACGCCGACGTCGCCCTCCTGGGCCTGGTCCCCGGAGAGTGGCACGGCTGGCCATCGACTTACTTCCTTTTCAGCGTCCATTCCAACAAGTCCAAAGTCCCCGAATTCGACGTCGAGGCCTTTTGCTGTCGGAACAATCAGCGATTCTACGGCCACGTATGCCTCTTCAAGTGGAAGTGGAAAGGTCCCGTCCCCGGAGTGGCGGTTCAGCACCCCGGCGGAGGAAGGTCTCGCAATCAAGTCCACTACTACGCCTTCATCTTCGGAGGTCCTCGCCACTACAGACTAGAGCGAAAGCTCACGACACGTCGCTTCTTGTTCGGCCAGCCGGAAGTCACCCGGTCGTCCGACTTCCGATTGACCGAACCGATGGCTTTCGTCCAGCCCGTGATCTCCATCTTCCATAACTTGCACATGAGGATGGACGAGACGTATAGGGAGATGTGGGAATCGCCCCATATGTGGGCCTCCTACATGTACTACCACTGCGGCGAGGTCGAAGAGGAGGAACTCGCGCCGAGCGAGTATCACCACGAAGACAGCCCTATCCTTCTTCCCAGGGCTCTCCAGATCGGCCTAGACGAGTGGACAAATGGAGGTCCTCATCATGTCCATCGCATGCCGAGACCCACCGGTCATCATCAAACTCTCGACTGTACCGTCGGGGAATTCACACGTGCCCCGAGCCCTGCTTTCTCGCCCGAGAGAGAGCCCTCGATCAGGGAGCCCTCGATCAGAGAGCCAAGTCCAGTACGTCAGACAGGTTTCATTCCTGTACAGTACATCTCTGACATCGAACAGCCTCAGGCCCCAATTCGACGCTACCCGCGCCGTTCGTCTCTGGATGAAGACATTGAGGCAGGACGGATCAAAGTTCCTATGTGGCTCCAGACACATTGGACCTGGAAAGCCATAGGGACTGCACTGTATGATCCTCCCGAGGCCCAACAGGATGATCCGCGCAGTAGTGACGAAACGGTGACGCCCCAACGCGCAGCTGAACAGCGGAACCGTGCAAGAGCGCAAGCATCCGCCACTGCCAATACCACCGGGGCTGGTTCCCCAACTCCGCGGGAGGGGCGGACACATACAACACGCAGCGGTCAAATCCTTGGTGAGCCAAGCACCGGGACGTCGCAACGCCAGGGGCAAGTTGCAAGTTCTTCGCGCCACGGCAACAGTAACTCCCAAGCCTTCGCAACAACACAAACGCGATCGCCGATAGGTGGCGACCTCCCCGGCAGCTCCTCGCATCGCGCCGCGCGGGCCGGTCTCTCTCAATCGGCAACGCCGCTCGGAGGCCTAGAACTTGGGCAGCTTCCACTTCGATCGCGGCCGGCGAGAAGGCGAACTCCCAATCTCACGGTCGACGTCGCTGCGGCCGAGAGCTACGGAGTCAACGAGCGACAGAACCGCTTCGTGCGCCCGCAGAGCAGAAACCAACCTCACTACGCCACGCAGCATTCGGTAGAGGGATCGTGCGCAGAGTGCCGACGCATGGCTCAGGTTCTTGGAGAGCCATGGCCCGGGCGTCCACCTATTCCGGCGCGACAAACGCCTCACACGAGCAAGAGCGGCGGATCAGGCTCTCTCCGGCAAGTCGTCCGAACGTGGCTCGGGCGATAGACCGGGGCCATTGTCGAGCCGGACCCTCAAATGCTCCTGATTTGTCGGGTGACCCGGGGCTGGTGGTGAGTTTAAACTCCGCTTCCTTTTCGCACTGTAGAAGGACCGCTAATCGGCAGACGTCCTCTACGAGCGCCGGCATTCGCTGCTCTCCGGTAATCGCAGCATTGGGGGTCTGAGTTAGCGAGTAGACGGTTCCTATAGTCTTCAGTGATTTGTTGTATAGTTGGCCATTCTGAGTATGCAAACGTGTCATGTTGCCGCTGCCACTTCAGCGATAGTCAGAGTGCAGGCCAGTTGCCCGGCGCTGAAACGGCTGCCGAGACCTCGTGCGAGTCACCAACTGCATCGATGGGACTCTCACAATCCTATGATATGATAATACCCGCTCCGCCTTCAGACTAGTCCCGTTGCTCATCTCCAGCTCTGGCCAAAGTACAGCTCCAACGTATGCCGGGCGATGTTGAACCCGAGCAGACTCAGAAGGTACCTAAGCAGATATCAGCCTCTCCCCCTGCGGCGTGTTGCGAATCCAGGCCGACTGACCCCACGAGTATTGGTAGCAAGGGCGCAAGGAGGATCTCGGCCCTGGCGACAAAGGGCATTGCTGCGATACCGAGGTACATGACGTAGACGTACTGTATCCCCGCTATCAGGAACAGCGTGCTGCAAGATGAGCACTTGTCCGGGCTTGGAAAGGGGGCAAGCGACTCACTTGCCGAAGAAGAGGCAGACCCAGTTGTTGCGCGTGACGACGCTCGCGAGGGGCAGAAGCGCGATGTAGATGGTCAGACAGGCCGGGAAGAACGAGTTGACGGCGACGTCGAATGCGTACGCCAGCTCGACGCGAGTATCGGATGCCGTTGCGTGCGGGACGGCCGACGGCGCGAGCAGTAGTCGGTTCGTGAGCACGTACAGCACCACAGCGACAACGAGCGAGAAGAGGATGAAGTCCCGGAAGACCATGCGCGCGATGACCCAGAGCGTCCCCGCCACGGACTGCTTGTGCACCAGTGACCATGCCGTCCCCGCAGCTGCCGAAGGAGTGAGCTTGTGTATCCTTGCTGCCTAGGCTCGGGAGACGTACCGATCAAGCAGGCCGTGATGAGGATCAACATTGCTGGGCTACACAGGAGTCAGCTGAGGGCCATGCATGGGCTTCAAGGTCGACTCACTCGTCCCGCGCCCATGTGTTCTTTGTCTGCTTGCTGAAGGGGTCAGCTTAGCTGCTCAAAAGGACGGTACCCTACTCACTGATGGTATGTCTGCTTGTACACTCTGCGCGGGGCGACCACGAGGTATGTCAACTGCCAGAATGCCAGCTCAAAGTCCTGCGCAGAGTGAGCTTTGCCAGAACCCCGAGTTGAAGGCCGTAGAGCTGCCCGGACGCCCACTCACCATGGAGCGGAACTTTGTCAGGCGCCTGAGCATGATGGGCAGTCCTCTATCACTCCTCGGCAGACCATACACGTCTCCTCCGCTCCCAGACCCATTCATCATGTTTCTGTAGCTCGCTGCAGCCGAGCCGCCGAAACCGGCATATCCGAGACTTCCGCCCCCGCGGCCGGACGAGGACGCGATGGACGGTGCGGGCGAGTTGCTGAGCGGCAGGATCGACGACGGCATGGTCCCTCGTGGTCGAAGGCGAATGGCAGACAGCTTGCTTGCGACGCAGTAGGCGAGCTCTACGAGCGGGCCTTGTGTTGTGTTGTTGTGCTAAGGAGTGCGGAAAAGAAAGACAGAGCAACTTGGACTGAAGAATCAGAGTTCCGCCGGTGCCGTCGTTGCTTCGCGTCATTCCCGACGCGGCTCACGTGGTCGATGCGTGGCACCCGCATGCGGGGCATCTTTTGCTTGTATCCATGTACTGTAGAGTACAGAGCGCAGAGCGGCAGGTGCTCGCGACAGCGCTCGACGCGGTGCACTGTCAAGACTCCCAGCTTGGTGCATGGCATGCGATCTGCAGTAAACCCAGATGCTTTCTATGTTGAGTTAAGCTCAACCCCGACGACACGGAGTTGGGTGGACACACAAGTTGTTTGATACTGAGTTCAGCTAACATAGTATGCTCTAACTACATGTACGAATCAAAGACGGGCTTACCGCATCAGGGCTGACATCACATCGCAGCCTTCCCCCGGGACTCAAAGCGTAGAGCTGTGGGATCCCACGGCCGGATGCGGCCCACGCAGGCGGGAGAGGACTCTGACGAAATGTGTGTGTCTTTGTGTGTAAGTCTGGCCTTCGCTGGAGGAGTGGCAGTCCAAGATGACATGTTCGTTTCCCGATTCGTCCAATGCGAAGCTCAGGTGACCAACCTTGGTCCCGTGAGAGCTTCCCATGAGCCTCGCGGGCATGAAGCCGTGGGACCAGAGAGCTGAGATGGGCTCGACGTCACCCCAGCACAGCGAGGCTTATGTGTACAGGCTCCTACGCCGCAGTGTATACATATAACCTGTGCAGTCGGACCGTCTCCTCTCATCCCCAACTCTTTCCCATATTCCCACCATCCCATCGCAGTACCGCCTCACCGATTCCTACAAGTACTCTGTCCCATCTGCCGCGGCCTCGTCATTGTCCTCGCTCTGCCCATGTCGTCACTCGGTGCTCGCCTTACACCATATGCTTGTCTCTAAGGACTCAATGCCTGACACGGAGCCACCCGAAACGGTCCCATGCTCCCCCTCCTCCCTCTTCTCGTTGTACACACCGCCACCCCAGGGTGGCGAACCAGTCGCTTCTCCCAAGGCTGCAGCACTGCCCGCTACCGCCACCAATTCAAGCGTCACCGCGCGACAGCTGCTCCGAGCTTCCCGATGCTTCGTCGCCCCAGCAGACCTCAACGACCAAACCAGTCGACAAGGCCGGTCCCGAGTCATGAAGACTCTTCAAGTGAGCTTAGTTAGTTGAGGGCTCACGGTAGGAGGTAGCTGACGCTTCACAGATAGTACAAAGCGAGATCGTCGACTCCCCTCTTCAGGCGCAGCTCATCTTCGTCGACTCGGACAGCATCTCGTTCGGGAGGATCCGGTCCGGACCGGACATTGGCCGCGGCACCAAGATCTTCGTGCCGATAGGCTCCACGCCGATAGGCGGTGATCCACAGCACTGGTATACCGACACCATCATACGGTGGGCAGCTAGCCCAGATGAAGAACGGCCGCGCGTACTGGACTATCGTTGGGCCCGCGAGCTCTTGCGCCATGAAGCCGACTTCTGGAACAAGAAGCATGACCTAGAGTGAGTCCAGCGCGACGACGCCCCTCTCGATTTGGTCGATCCGGAGCTGATCTCCCTCCAGCCTCTGGCCACTTGATGAGCCCATCGAAAGCCATCTGGCCCGCCTGGGTCGCCGCCGTTCGACCGACATCGATCCCGACTACGAGGGGTCCGAAACGACCGACTCGGACGATCCCGAGGGGAGCCGGGAGTTGAGAGGGAGACGCCGTTCGGCCTCGTCGTCGACCAGCAGCAAGCGCCGGCGTCTGGCGGCGTCGTCCAGGACATCAAGGAGGACCGGCACGAGCAGAGACGACCCCCGCTCCGAGAGTCCCCTTACCCCGCCGCCTCCGATGAGCCCGCCCTCCGCAAGCTCGAGCGTTAGACGACGGCCACCCCTCGCCACCACAATGCTCACTCCTCAGCAGAGCAACCAGCTTAAGCGGATGAGCTTGCAAGGCCTACGCGACCTGCTCGGTCCCGATGGTTCCTCCGACCGCCAGTCCGCCACCCGTCAGCAGCTCCTAGACGACGTCGCCCTGCTGCTCACCGCCAACCGTATCCGCGAGAGGACCGCCCAACGCCGAGCACCATCAGTCACCCCGCCGCCTCGGCAAGCTCCGGCAGATGCCAGCGTGGGAGGGGACATGCAGGCCGAGATGCCTACGGCTGGACGACCGGGAGAGGCCCCGGTTACCCCTCAGTCCCTAACAGGGCACACTGTCGAGAGCCTCGCCGCCGTCATCGCGCCTCCGCTCGCAAGGATGCTGGCGGACAGCATCCGACTCGGCTTTCAAAACGCTGTCTCCAACATGGTCAACGCAATCAACGCACCGCCCACAGACCCTCTCGCGCCAGATCCCTCGACACGACACGGACCTCAGCTGCAACCACAGACCGCCGAGGATCCTGGCCACGCTGAAGATGGCGAAGGCTCTGGTGAGACACCTCGGACTACAGGTGAGTATGGAGCTGCTTCTTCGGACGACGACGTGTTTGTGTACGGCTTTGTCCTCGCCTCGTCTAGTCCTGCTCACTACCCCCTACTTCCGCATTCGATTCCCAGCAATGGTTTCGGCCCGCCGATCTCGTCTGCGGGACGCGTAGCGCCGGATGTTCATCTTGTTGGTCAGCCTTTCGCGCGGCCGGGTGCCCCTTCACCAGCGGTTCGCGCGGGGCGGCCTTCCGGGTGGGTTCCACCGGGTAATCCAACTTGCTCGTGCGCTGCCGTCCGGGACGGGGGAACGCGCGGCCGG
Organism: Cutaneotrichosporon sp. M94-02A; assembly: GCA_037040355.1. Taxonomy (NCBI): domain Eukaryota; kingdom Fungi; phylum Basidiomycota; class Tremellomycetes; order Trichosporonales; family Trichosporonaceae; genus Cutaneotrichosporon; species Cutaneotrichosporon sp. M94-02A. The sequence continues at coordinate 237,503 of JAXQGU010000090.1, forward strand.
GTCTGTGCGGTCGCTGCCCCAAGCAGAGTCCAGGTTACAATGTAGCCACTGCCGTTCGCTGACTTGGGGTAGATGCGCCTGATGATCGACGCCGCGCGCACTCGGTATGACGCCAACACGAGCTCCATCAAGTTCAAACGTCAGCAGTGAGTAGGGAGCCCGTCTCGTTCGGATGGGCACGTGTTCGTGTACGGCTTTGTCCTCGCCGCGTGTCCATCCTGCTCACAAATCACTTCCCGGTCTCATTCGATTCCCAGCGATGGTTCTTGGACGGCCCGCTGACGCCCCGGGTGTGCGGCGCTGGGAGCTCTTTGCCTTTCGCGCGGCCGAGGGGCACCTTAACTGGTCGGTTCGCGCGGGGCAGTCGCCTGGAGCTCTCGCCGGGCAATTCAACTTGCTCGTGCGCCGTCCTCGGGGGGTTGGCTAGGCGGTCTGGGTCTGTGGGGCCGGGCTACCCCAGTGGCGTGCCGCGTGATCGCTACCGCCGTTCATGCTGACTGGGTGTAGCTAGGCAAAGCATTGGGGGCGCGAAAAGTCGCACATAAGCCTCGGTGAGCATGGGTTTGGGGCAATGCAGTTCTTGTGACGTGAAGCTCACGCCGTGCAGGACATCGCTCTCTTCTCGTTCTTGTACAGTACATACAGTATATGTGAACACGCTTCGTCCTTTCATGCATTCATTGCTGTGAACACACTCAGAACCTGTGCGCCGCACTGGACCGCTGGAGTCACATCGCATGACAAGTGCTCCGATCGCAGTCACCTACGCATGAAGTGCATGCAGGTCTTGTCCGTTGCTGGAGAGCCCGTGCGATGGCCTGCGCGAGCATCGATAGGCGAACGAAGCGCACCGCACTCTTTGCCTCGATTGCTGATGTACGGACTGTATTCGGCAACCTAACATGAATAGGCTTCGGATTGGCGAGCACTACGACCGCATGCGGTGCTGGATTACGCCCGCAGCAGTCAGTCGGGCCTAGCCACGGGATACACTACCCAGTTGCATGCGAACGTCATGTGAAGCATGGTGAGTAAAGGCTCTTGGGTTGTCCGTCGAGGGCCAGATGCGGCGACGAGTGCTCGATGGTTCCATACAGTACAAAGCTTACCTCGAAACCAAAGGACAGTGCTAAGGTTGACGCTCCAGCTTATGCAAGCTATGGACCTCCGAGACCTATCGCAGCCCGCTTTCGGCTTAGAGTCACTCGCCATGTCGCCAATGTTGGCCAAAAGTACATAAGCGATGCCCCATGTCCCCTCTGTCGGTTTGTTCGTCCCCATACAGTAGCGCTCCCTCCAATCCACCGTCTTTGTAATGCGCGACAGATAGGCTATCCTCGAGACGTTCCCGGACCAACACCAGCAAGCCGCGCGACAAGCTCTGACAGGCCATCTGCACTGGATAATGGCGCACTCCAGCTCGTGGGATCTGGCGTGCGAGTAGAGTACCACATGCAAGTCGCCAGCAGCAGATTCGCCCGCACGTTCTCCCTATCCGACTGGAGAGACGCCGACGAACCGCTATGGACCCGCTTGTGCTCACCGCCAGAACCCGCCTGCGATACGATGGCCCCCCCTGAGACCCCGCTCGGGACATCAATCTCTTCCGGCCGGGGGACCCGGGATGACCCGTTCGACATGACTGCAATCGAGGACAGCTGGTGAGTAGAGAGTCCGTCTCGTTCGGTGCCTTGGACGCGCGCTCGTCGTTCGTACCTTGGTCGCCTGCTCATACAGAACTTCTGTTTGCATTCGATTCCCAACGGCAACGTTGGTCTTGGCTCGCCAGGGGCGTCGTCCTCCCTCAGTCTGCGGGTCCGGGAGTCGCCTTCGGGCGGTCCGTCAGGAAAGCCATTCCGGCCCCTCTGGGGCGGTTTCTTGCCGGATGTCTTGTAACAGACGTTCCTACCAGACGACTCAACTCGTCTGCGTCCGCGGTCGCTGGAGGACGACCTCTTGGTGCACGCCAGGTCTGTGCAACTCAGACTGTCCCCGTGGCGTGCCGCGTGATCGCTACCGCCGTCTCATGCTGACGGGGCAGATCCCTTCGTCAACTCGGCCGCTCTCGCGATCATCCTGGGCAAGGCGAATGAAGCCATGGCCGTACATTCCCTCCTACTGCACAGATACTATACTGTACATGTACGTCGTTATGCATGTCCCTGTCGCTCATCTCCTTCAACTGCCGTCTTTGCGAAACCTCAAACACTCCAGCTTCAGTCCACTAAGAGCCGCGCCGCTGGCTGGGTTGTCGGATTTGCTTTTCGGTTTTCGCGTGTAGGAGCTCCATGGGCTAGTACTGTAGAAGCGGTACGCAGCAGAGACACGAGTCTGCGAAAGGGAGCCACGCCAACATCCCGCCGCGGCTTTTGCAGCCGACGGCGGTCGTTGCGGATCAATGACACGATCTTCTCCCGCGACGCCGACGGCAATTACGATAGGGACAGCAATCCCCTATTGTCGAGCGAGACGCCTCCGCCACTCGCTGCAATGGCCAAATGATGCCTGCCAACAGCCGCGAGCAGCCGTCTGATCTCCTCGCGCATGATCGCTTCGTTGCGGAACGTCAGCTCCTGCCTCGTCAGTCCACGCTGGCTTGCATTGCGTATGACTTGGCTCACTCCCACTCTGGCGATCGCGGGCCCGCGTCGCCTGAGCAGACCTCTGCCCTGGGGCAACAGCACAAGCACCCGGTCGAGCTCTTCGTCTGCGATTTGATGCGGGTCGAGGAACCCAGGAGGCGTCTCGTCTGGCCAGTCGCCGGTGTCGCTATCGTCGCTGTCGCTGTCGGCGGTGTCTGAGCTCTCGGCCACAGGATGGTTGATGGCTGCGGCCGGGGTAGACTCTCGCGCGTCGACGAGTAACGCCGATCCCGAGCTGAGCTGTTCGAAAGAGCGATAACCGCACGTGCGGGCCTGTAGTGACTTGTCCAGCGTAGACGTCAGAGGGTGGAAAACGTTTGTCCCCTGTCCTAGTGAGCTACACGGCCATCACTATGCCTCAGTTCACATACCGGATCAAGCAGGTATGATGGGGAGTAGTCTCCCTTGTACCGCATCTTTGCGCAATTGGGGATCCAATAGCCTGAATAGATCTGTCAGCATGCAGGGACATGATCGCTCGAGCCCGGCTTACCCATATAGAGCCACTTCATGTCCCTCGCGCCATTCCGTCTGATGTCCAGCGCGATTGCCGTCTCGTACAGCGCGGACAGCTTGCCCAGGCTCGCCCAAGCCCAGTCCGGATCCCAGATGAAGTAGACCGATGACACGCAGTACGGGAGGACATCAATGACTGAGACGCCCACCAGTCGAGAATCGACTCTGTACACTGCAGCCATATCAGCGATGCGCGAGCAGACACACGCGGAGAGGAAGACTGACGCATGTGGTACGATCCGTATTCTGTTGGCAGACTGTGTGCTCCGGATGCTTCCCCACGACGAATGGGCGAGTTCTGCTCGGTTGTCAGCACCGTGAAAGGCTGGCACCTTGTTCACATACTACTAGCGGACTTCTGCACAGGAACCGCTCGAACCCGTTCCGCGAGACCTTGCTCTCCGGATCTTTGTGCACCGCCATCTGGTACCGCTTATACAGATCATATGTCTCGTCCGTCGCCTCGGCCGCTGTGAAACTGATCTCCACAAGTGTCATTGTGTGATATACCGTGAGAGCTGGGACGACCTACCTCAAAGCGATGCTTTGCATCTTGGCAGCGTCCTGCTTCGAATTGCCGGAGACTGTCCGCCCAGTCCGGAGTCGCCTTGCCCTTGCCCTTGCTCTGCCCCGGACTCTTCTGCTTCGCCATCCCTCTTGCGCCCGCGCCCGAGCTAGAAGCTACCGCGTTGGGCGACTCAGAGATCTCAGACGGCCTGACTCCGCTCTCGAGGAACCGGTTCCACCGGTTCATGACCTGTCGTTGCTTCTTGTTCGGCTTGAACGCCTCGGCGTCGAGCCGGATCGTGTACTGGGGACAGCAAGTCTGCGCCATATCTGGGCTGAGAATCTGTGAGACCTAGATCTTGTCTGACAAGCTGGCGAGCAGTGCCTACTGGTAGACGTAGTCTCCTGATCGCCTCCATCCTCGATCAATCATTTCCTGATAGAACTGCTACGTCAGCTCAAGCCCGCGACTACCCGTGACTGTTCGTTGATGGGGGCGGTCTCACCTGGGTAGACATCTGCGGAGCGAGCACTCCGGGCGTAAGCTCTTGCGATGATCTGTTTGAGAGAGAGGTTGGACGCACTGCCATAGCTCTTGGATGTCCGGCCCTTCGACCGCGTCCCGGAGGGTGAGCAGTACCCACATGTCGAGGCCGAATAGCCGTACGGGGTGAGCAGCGTAGGCACCGCCTGGGTCGTCATAGCTGCTCTCTGAGGCGATCAAGCGAGTCTAAGCGAGACTGGAGATATGGCATGAACGTGGAGTAGAGCACGACCAGGAGTCCTTAGAATCCATGCCTTCGAGGTGGACGTCTGAGAGTGGGGAGAGTGGGGAACACACAAGCAACCGCTTGAGCCATCTCTTCTGCATGCGCAGGATAATCTATAAACAACGAGGGGCCAGGACGGAAGCACAGGTATATGGTATGGCGCGAGACGACGACGACGACCGCCGCCGCCCGCATCTAGAGGACCGGAAGAGCCAAGCCGCTTTACATGGGCTGGAAGAGGACACGCTCCTGCATCTGCCAAAAGCGTCAGCGCCGTGTCTCTACTGCGGTAGACGGGGTGACTCACGTTAATGAAGATGTCGTCAGCAGGGTGCCTGTAGAGGGGCTGCTTGAGGAGCTTCTGGTCAAGGACGTGACCGATGAAACCGATGGATCGGCCGAGAACGAAGAGACCGTTGAGGGTGCCGACCTTGAGGTACTCGGAGGCCTCCTCCTCGGTGAAGGCGCCGCAGCCGGTGAGCAGGTCGCAGAACGAGGCGGCGATGGCGCCGTCGACGTTGAGGATGAGGGTGCTCGACTTCTGGGTGGTGACGTCCTCAACGGCGAGGGCGAAGTCGAGCGTCTTGTGCTGCGGGAAGTGCTTCTTGACGTAGTCGACAACGAGGTTGACTCGCAGGTCGGGGTTGGTCTTGGACTTGATCTTGTGACCAATACCGGGGATGAGTCGGTTGGCCTTTCGCATCTGGTCGACAAACTCTCGGGGCGTGAGGCCCGACGAGCAACCGCGCGAGAACTCGGCGGCGGCGCCGTCGAGCGCACCACCGAATCGGTCACCGATGGTGAGCAGACCAGCAACGAGGCACGAGATCAGGTCCTTGCCGGCACGAGCGGTGATGATGGTGTTCATGGCACCCGAGACGGCCGGTCCGTGGTCGGCCGTGAGCTGGAGGACCATCTCGATGAACTTGCACGCGAAGGGCGGCAGGCGTCGCTTGAACCACAGGAGCGAGACGACACCACCGATACCAATGTCCTCCTTGAAGACATCGGAGATGCGCATGCCGGCGTACATGAGCTCCTGGCCTCGCTCGTCCGAGATGGTCGAGATGAACGCCGCGGGCTTTCGGATGAGACCGAGCTTGGACGCCCAGTTGTAGTCCATGGGGATGTTCGGGGGCTCGATCTCGGCCTTGGGCACAATGACCTTCTGCTGGACGAGCTTGTTGTACGTGGCCTGGAGCGTGGCGGGCAGGTCCTCGAACGTGTCGGGGACAATGAAGCCGGCAGCTCGCATGGCACGGTTCTTGGCGTCGGCCGTCTCCATGTCCGAGTTGGCCATGGAGCCGGCGTGACCGAACTGAACCTCGGACGTGAACATCTTGGCGCAAGTACCGATGGCCCAGGCGACAATGGGCTTGGTGATCTTGCCCTCCTTGACGGCCTGGATGACTCGGTACTCCTCGGTACCGCCGACCTCACCGAGCAGCAGGAGCATCTTGCACTCGGGGTCCTCCTGGTATCGGAGCAGGTGGTCGATGAACGAGGTACCGGGGTACCTGTCACCGCCGATGGCGACACCCTCGTAGACACCGTTGGTGGTGTACGAGAGGATGTTGTTGAGCTCGTTCGACATACCACCCGACTTGGAGACATAGCCGACCGATCCGGGTCGGTACAGCTTGCAGGCAATCAGGTTGTCCATCATACCACCGGTGTTTCCGATTCGGAAGCAGCCGGGCTTGATGCCGCCGACGGTGGCAGGGCCGATGATGATGACCTGCTTGGCGACGGCGAGGTGGAGGAGCTCTCGAGCGTGTCGCTCCGGGACACCCTCGGCGATGATGCCGATGGCCTTGATCTGGGGGTAGGTCAGGATGTCGAGGGTCGACGCGTAGACCGATCGCGAGGACGAGAAGTTGACAACGACGTCAACGTCGGGGTGCTTTTTGATAGCCTCGCCGACAGTCGTGTACACGGGCAGGAGCGTCTCCTTGGTGCCCCAGTAAAACTTCTGGATGTGGTGGCCGCCGAAGGGGTAGATCATGGCGGCGACCGAGGGGGTCTTCCTGCCGCACGAGAAGTCGAAGTCAAGCATACCCTGGATCGCTCGAGGCTGGAGACCGAAGACGAACGAGCGGGTGTTCTCGTCGAAGGGTCGGAACCACGGTCGGCTCGACTGGGCCTCAGTCTTGAAGCTGACAATGTGGTCCTGGGGCTGGTCTCGCTGGCCGTCGGCCTTGATGGCGCCGACGCTGGCGGGAGCAGCGGCCGAAGCCGAAGCGGGGGCGGTCGAGGCGTTGCCGTTGGCCTGGGCCTCGTCGACAATGTGGCCCTGCTCGCCGGCGGGCGGGGTGACAGGTCGGGAGACGGCGGGCTTGGAGATGCCAAGCGCCATGGGGACAATGGCGGTGATGGGCGACTCGGGGCCGTACACCTTCATGAACACGCCGAGAGACTCGCCGCACAGTCGCATGGCCTTGAGACCCTCCTGGTAGTTGGGGCCGGCTCGTCGGACCCAGATCTGGACGTTGTGTCGGATCAGGCCGTCCTTGTACTGCTTCAGAGCTCGGATGATACCCTTGAAGGTGGCGGCGACGTCCGAGAAGTTGGCAGCACCACCACCAATGATCAGGACCTTGCCCTGCGGGTGAGGCTCGCCTCGGCAGATCAGGTCGACTAGGGAATGTCAGCATTTGTCCTACATTGATGCCCGCTTTTGACTCACTGATGGTCTTGGCGTACTCGTAGGTCTGACCCTCGGTGGGGGCACCCGAGTATTCACCGTAGTTGGCGAGCTCGTGGGCGAAGCCAGCGGCAGCGATGGCGTCCGAGTAGACGACCGACGCACCACCTGCAGGGGTCAGTCCTGACCATATATGGCACTGCGGGCCACGACTTACCACCCGCGACCATGGTCCAGACTCGGCCGGTGGGGTTGAGGACGGTCAGCTTGAGGGAAGCACCGGTGGAAGCGTCGAGCTTCTGGATGTAGGCCTCCTCCTTGGTGAGGTCTCGGCCGAAGGGCGCGGGCCAGACCATGGGAGGTCCCCGGTCGGCCTTGATGGTCGACGAGCCGACGTGCGACACCGCGGTGTCACGGGCAATGGCCCACTTGGGGCCGCACAGGAAGTCGGCAGTCTGGTCGAGCTTGGCCGCCATGTCGAGGTAGTAGATCTCGGCCGGCCTGTCGGCAGTGGCGTCGAGGCACACCAGGGGGTTGATCTCAAGGTAGGCGACTGCACGAGTAAGCACAAGTCTGCTGTCAGATAGTGGTACACTCACAGTGGAGGTCGACGTAGACGGCGTACAGGCGGATGAGGAAGTCGCACAGGATGTCCTGCTTGGCCTGGGGCACGTGGGCAAGGAGGGTCGAGGTGATGGCCTCTCGCGAGGGGAACTGCCTAGTCAGCGCGGTTCGCTTCGAGAGCTTGCTGGCTGCTTACCTGCTCGCCGACCTTGATCATGAGCTTGAGAGCCTTGGCGTCGACGTCTCCGACGTCCACACCGCCCTCGCTGATGGGGGTCAGTCACAGGACGCTGCGCGTGTGGGTGTGAGATAGACGCACTGGGTGAAGAGGATCATGTCGCCCTCTCGGACCGAGTTGATGCAGACATAGTACTCGGTCTCAGCGGGGTGAGGGCAGAAAGGCTCGATGATGAACGTGTTGAGCGTTCCGGTGGTCTGCTCGACCTGGACGGGCTTGCCGGCGCGCTCCTTGATCCACTGGCCGGTGACCTCCCACTCCTTGTTCAGGCACAGAAGGCCGGCCTTTCCTCGTCGCTTGATCAGCTGGTCGGGCTTGCCGACGAGCTTGGAGTTGAACACCCAGTCGGGCAGACCAGCGCCAGGCTGGATCGGGGGCTGCAGCGAGTTGGTCTCGGCGTCCCTGCAACATGATCAGCGAGTGCCCCCACTCTTGCACACTGATACTCACCAGGTGACCTGGGCGACACGGACGGGGGCGACCGTCGACTCGGTCTTGCAGGGGATAGGGGTAGGCGAGCGGGGCAGCCAGTAGGACACGAGCTGCTTAGCATCGTACTCTCGGATAGCTGCGGTATGAGCAAGGCTCTGGCGAGGTAGCAGCGGGCTAGCTCACCCTTGGTAGACATCTTGGCGGGGGTTCAGTTGAATGAGTAGGGTCGGATAGCTGGCTGGGTCAGTACCACTCCTCTCACAGAAGTTCGGCCGACAGGGAGCCCACCTAGTCGTTGACTTTTTGTGTGATGGACAAACGGGTTCCTGTGATGGCAGGGTTGGGTAATAGGGTGGGAATAAACGGGAAGAGAGAGCTCTTTGGGAGGAGAAGTGAAAGAGAGGAAGGAGCACGGGATCACTAGAGCAGAAAAGCTAAAGAAGAAGAAGAGGAGGACACCAACTTTGATCCAACCAACCAGGCCAGGCCAGCCAGAGCGCCCCTGGGACGATGGCTCGGTCGTTCGGTCGCTTGTCCCCAAATTCCTCGTTTCCGCGTGCCCCACCGTCGCGTACCCCGCGTCCACCCGACCATGGAACCGTTACGGCATACCGAGCTTGTCACGTGATAAGATCCCTGGCACGGACCGCCGGTCCGCAAGGATGCCGCCACGTGGTGGGGGATCTACCGAAGATGAACCGCGGACATTCACCAGGCGACTTTGTTGTTGCTGCGAGCAACTGTATCGCACGAGTCCAGCCAGTACAGTTTATCATACGCGACTTCGCGAGCGGCATGTCAGAGGCACATCCTGTGCTCATACTCGATAATGGAGCGTACGAGATCAAAGCTGGCTTCTCGGGCGTTGACAACGAGCCAAGGTGAGCTACCCGACACTCAGGATCGAGCGTACCGCTTACACGGGCAGAATCTTTCCCAACTCGATAGCTCGGTCGCGTGTGGAGAAGAAGGTGTACGTGGCGGGCGAGATTGAATCATGTCGCGACTTGTCTGGTCTGGCGTACCGCCGTCCATTCGAACGGGTCAGTCTGGTAGATATCACGGTACTCGCCCGCTGATCGTCTAGGGCATGCTGGTTAACTGGGACGCGGAAAAGGTCATCTGGGACAGGGTGTTCTCGCCTGATGGAATGAATGTGGGCATATGAGTCTGGGAGACATTTCTGCAGTTGCTGAGGGATCAGGTCACTCCGCAGGAGACATCGCTGCTTGTGACCGAGCCGTACTTCAACCTGCCCAATATCGCCGAGACGTACGACCAGATGGTTTTCGAGGAATGGGAATTCGCAAGCTACTTCCGAACGACACGTGAGTTCATCCTACACCGCAGACTGTCGTGGTGTCTGTGGCAGCTGACGGTTCAGCCGCCGCACTCATTCCATACGGCGGTCTCTTTGGCGACGACTCGGATGTTCCTCCAGAATGCGCAATTGTCGTGGACGTCGGGTACTCATACACCCATGTCATCCCCCTACGGGACGGGCAGGTGGTCTGGGAACATGTCAAGCGGTGCGCTACCCTTCCTCGATGGGTTGCTGGACTCCCCTAACACGCGCAGCATCGATGTCGGGGGCAAGCTGTTGACGAACCACCTCAAGCACCTGATATCGTTCCGCCAATGGAACATGAGCGACGAGACGGCCGTTGTGAATGCCGTACGGGAAGCTTGCAGCTACGTCAGCATGGACTGGAAGCGCGACCTGGAGCTTTGCAAGTGGGTTCCATTCGATCCCCTATTCGATGCGAGGCTAACCACAACAGGCGGAACCCGCGAAGTAATCCGATAGTGCAGGAATACGTCCTACCTGACTTTTCACCTCGAAGCACGTCTCGGACGGGGTATATCCGATCAGGACCAAATGCCAATGCCGAGGCCGGCCCATCCAAGCCTTCGAAGCAGAACGAGGGCGTTTCATCCACGGGGCCGGGCATGGCCGAAGATGAGGAACAGGTCCTTTGGATGGGCAATGAACGATTCGCCGGTCCGGAATTACTCTTCCACCCATCCGATATCGGCCTCAAGCAGTCCGGACTACCAGAGACGATCGCGTACGTGATTGAGCGAATGCCCCCAGAAGTGCAAGGGATGTACTGGGCACATATTGGTGTGTCAGGCGGATTGGGCAATATCGAAGCGCTTGGGGAGAGGTTGTAAGTCTTGGAACTCCGCGGCCACGGCGCCGAGGCTGATGAAATAGGGAACGCGATCTTAGAGCGTTATGCCCAATACACTACGAAGTGGGAATATTCGAGTCGTTCGAGTGAGCTCCCAATTATGTCCGGGATCGAAGAGCCATGGCTGATCTTGGCAGACCCGCTTCAACACCTTACCAGTCCGCGCTATCCCTCACATCTTCCGATGTCTACCTCTCCAGCTTTCCCATCACGCGGGCAGAGTACCTCGAACACGGCTCGTCAGTCTGCCGGAGACGCTTCGGCGGACCAAAATACAACACTCATCCTCCCGGCGCTCTCGGCGGAGGTGGCAGCGGACCCGATGCAGATGGAGATGGCGATGGCGAAGACGGCCAGGCTGCGGAAGTGGACGAGGACGAGCGCGAGCGGCGGTACGCCCTCGGTATTGAGAGTATCAGGAAAAAGGGCCAGAAGGGCAAGCGGCGAGTCGAAGAGGAAGAGGTCACATCTGGTAACTGGGGTGGAAGACGGAGAAGAGGTCTTGCATGAGCGTACTCCACTGCATGCATGCTTGCCACGAATAAGTACTACTGCTGACCGCCGCGTGCTTCAAGGCCACTAGCGAGCTCGATCGAATAGCGTTCAATCGATGACGGCATCTCCGCCACGCCACCGAATCCGGCTCCGCCGGGCTCGCATTGCCAGCACGACCACTCCACCTTTCGCACCTTGGTGTTCGACTAGTTCGAGACTATCTTGCTTTGTGCAGCGACAGACGTACAGCTACTCCGACACAGCGCGTACAGTCAAGCGAATCATCGTATCTTACCCAGCGCATCGACCATTCGCAATCCATCTCCCGCTCTCGCAGTCACGACTTCACCGACATGTCCGCTCAGCAACGCATCCACCTGAACCCGAACGCCCCCCGGGCGCCCATGATGAACAGCGGGGGGTACACGCCCGACCCTGTCCGGCCCCGGTCGCAGCCCTCGCGCGGTATGGGCATGGGCGGCGGCTCCGGCATCGAGGGCGACGATATTTGGAGCCAGGTCCAGCGGTTCAGCAGTAAGGTCGAGGACGGCATCGAGGCCTACACCCAGGTGAGCTCGGGTCTGGGCTGTGTTTCGGCCGTAGCTCTTGGGCCTGGAGGGGGTCGGGCGAGAAGGAGAAGGCGGCGCCGAGATGCTATGCTGTGACAGCCTGAGGTTGAGCAGATGCGTCTTCGGCCGCCGATACTGTCTCCCCACACTCGGCGTCGAGATAGCTGCAGCTGTAGTCGGAGCTGCCGTGCTCCCTGTTGAGACCCAGTGAAGAGCTCCCGCTGACCCACAGCCTATCCGCCCTTACGTCCCCGCCATGGCCCGATTCCTCATCGTCGTCACCTTCCTCGAGGGTAAGCGCTGGCGCCCGCCTTCGGCGACTGACGTGCTGACCTTCGTCAGACGCTCTTAGAATCACCACGCAGTGGTCTGACCAGCTGTGGTACCTCCAGAAGTGAGTCATCGCCCTTGGGAGATAGGACACTTGGTGCTGACAACCTAGGCACCGCCACTTCCCGTGGGGCATCTCGCACCTGTTCCTGCTCATCAACGTCGTGACCATGCTCGCGTGCTCGTTCGGTGTGATTGCCAAGCGGTACCCCGAGTACTCGGTCTTCGGCCTCTTGGGTGTTGTCGTCGCCCAGGGCCTTGGCTACGGTCTCCTGTTCGACTTGTCGTTCTTCCTGCGCAACCTGTCGGTCGTCGGCGGCCTCCTTATGGTTCTGTCCGACTCGCTCCAGAACAAGAAGAAGCTCTTCGCTGGTCTTCCTCAGCTCAGCGAGACCGACAGGAGGAAGTAGTGAGTCAGGAGGGGGTAATCCAGTGGATGGGCCGCTGACAGGGACAGCTTCCAGCTGGCTGGGCGAATCCTGCTCATCTTCCTGTTCATCGGGTTCGTGTTCCAGGGTAACTGGTCGTTCGCCCGTGTGCTCGTCTCGATCGTCGGCCTCGGCGCGTGCATCATGGTCGCCGTCGGATTCAAGGCAAAGTACAGCGCTAGCTTCCTCGTCGCTCTGCTCAGCATCTTCAACGTCTTCATCAACAACTGGTGGAGCGTTCACAAGGCTCACCCCCAGCGAGACTTCCTCAAGTACGACTTGTAAGTCGGGGCTCTGGCTTGGTCATCCGAATCTCGCTGACGCCTCGGACAGCTTCCAGACTCTGTGTATGTCTCTCCACAAGCCGGTATGAGGACCCTTGCTGACCACGCAGCTATTGTCGGCGGCCTCCTTCTCCTGGTCAACATCGGTCCCGGCGGCATCTCGATGGACGAGAAGAAGAAGGTACGTCGCGACGTTCAACCGCGTCCGCGGACGAAAGCTGACAGGCGTAGGTATATTAATGCCTCAAAATGTGCATCATGCCACGATGATGTCAAACGTGGGCAAGGCTCTGCTATCAGAGCACTGTGCCATGGTGGAAACGAAGCCGAAAGACGCTGCACGGTGACGTGCAGAACGAAGAATCAGCGCTAGAGCGCACATTTCACAAATGCATATACTTGATACCCCTGCAGATCCTGACATTTCGCCGTGTCTTCTCCGCACAGATTACATTTCCTACAGATGACTACCACCTACTCAATGTCCATGGCGTCGAATGCTTCCCAGTCCATGTCCATATCCATCCCGCCACCGCCGTGCCCAGCGGGAGACTGCAGCGGCACGGCGATCCCGTACGCCTCTTCGACTCTTCGAGCAATTTCAGCGTCCTCCTGTTCTCGCCGAAGCACGTCCGCGCGCTCGGCCTCCCACCGCTCCTCTGCCTCGACCGCGGCCTGTTCTGCAGCCAGCTCGGCCGCTTCTGCCTCGGCAGCCTCCATCGCCCATCGGTCCTCCTCGTCAAGCTCAGGCATGTCGCGCAGGCCTCCGAACTGGCCTGTCCGTGCTGGAGCAGGATCCCGTCGTCGGTGACCGCGGGGTTGTTGAGGGTGTCGTGTTGGCCGGAGCGGCGTCTGGAACACGCTTTGATGTTTTGGTGGCGTCGACCAGGCGCCACCACTTATTGGTGGTGTAGACTCGTGCTCCCCCTCATCACTCAACAGATCGTCCTCGTCGTGCTCGTCGATCGCCTCTAGCTCGTCCGCCCAGAACTCTGGCAAGTTCGGATCAGACCCGCCTGTTTCAAGTTCGTACGAGACTAGAAGCGCATGCTCCGCTCGTTTCTGCTGCATAATCATGATCCGGCGATATATCTGCATAGGGTCAGCTTGACGTTCGCCACTCGTTGCCGGACAGAGCGCACCTCCTCGTCGTCCTGCTCCGCTTGGCGATCTGCCTCGGCCTCTTGCTCTGGTGTCATCTGAGCGTAGTCGTCTGCTGACGGCAACGACCGGCGCCTATCGAGATCGCCTTCTCGCGATTGCCGCCGCCGTTCGCGTTCTTGAGCGCGGCGATTGAGCCGGCCTCCCCAGATAAGGTTCTGCATTGGCGAGGCCGATCCCGAGGCAGCCGTACCCGCCGCATCGCCAAAGACGTGCGCACGAGGCGCGCGGGAGGATGAACCCGACGGCGCGCTTGGGTCTGATAAAGATCGGAAGTTCGGACTGGGGACTGGCGACCCGAATAGGTCTGTTCCCGGAGGCAGAGAATGCCGTTTCGTTGCGGCTGGCCGGCGGTACCGCGTGGTTGAGCCAGATGCGAAGGCGGCTGAAGCAGTACCAGAAGGGCCGGCGATGGTGAAGCTAGTGATGGCTCTTCGGGCGACCGGACGCCGCAGATGTAGAGCTGGGGATGTAGACGGAGACGACATCAATGCTGCAGATTGAAAATGAGGAGTTGGCGAGGTCATGGGCGATGACGAGCGTTGTGATGTAGACGCCGGGTTCAAAGGCGACGAAGAGCGTGGTATGCTCGACGGCGTCTGTAGCATCATCATCCTGAATCGATTGATTTCTCTAACAGCAACAAGACAGAAAAGAAATACGGTGATAAAGCGCTGAACGATGACTCTGTCATTCTCAAACTCACTGGGACAAGCGCGTCTGACCTAGTCACGTGATGGGTAAACATTGCGGTGATGGGTGGCAAATAACGCGGAATCAGATTTTGAACGAGCGAGTCCGGTCATGTCTACGCGTCTAACTTCGCGTCGAGCCAAATACACTGCGGTCACGGGTGGAGGCACGCTTGGGGGTACTCAAGGTGGTCATCAGTCTTTCCTTCCTGCAGTTCATCCAAGTGTTCGACTGAATCCCTCGTCGTTGGGCCGTTATCTTCCTGACACCGCTGCCAAGATGGCACGAGCAACGCAGGCGAAGCTCGACTTCCCGGAGAAGCTCGTCCAGACAGGCAAGAAGGAAACCACCGACGCGCTTCTCAAGCGGTTAAAGGTGCGTTTGTGTCAGCTGGCCGAAGACCAGGCCGCCTTAAGGATTCATACTGATCTCCCAGACCCTGCATACGAAGCTCAAGGTCCTTGAGCAGGACTATACGGACACAAAGTCGTTGGACCCCGTCAGGAAACCTCTGATCAGCAATGTCATTCTACATCACAAGGAGTAGGTGGCAGCCACTAATGGAGCGATCGTCATCCGGACGGGGATTCGAAGGCTGCTTCGTGCTGTGACTGACCTCTCAGTCGAGGTGTCAAGGCCTATGCGGCGTGCTGCCTTGCAGATCTGCTGCGGCTATACGCTCCCGACGCACCGTACACTGCCGAGGAGCTTCGAGTGAGTGTACCGTCGATGTTTGCTCCCTTGGTCCGGAAGCAACCGCAGGGGATATCGCTGACACTCGGCCATAGGATATCTTCCAGTTCTTCAGTACGCAGATCAGCCTGAACCTCAAGACGGCTCCACCCGTGAAGCCCCTGCAGCCGACACGGACAAAGACGAACGAAGCGGCATCACAGCAGACGCAGCTGTCATCAGCTCAGCGCATCACAGATGTGCCATATTATACCGAGTACTACTACATCCTCGAAAGCCTCTCGACAATCAAGTCGGTGGTGCTGGCGTGCGATGTGCCGGGTGGAGACGATATCGTGACGGGCTTCTTTGAGGCATTTGTGGACATCGTCAGGTCAGTGAGAGCGCATCAGGCCGATCCACCGTGCTGGTCATCCAGCGGCGTCCCTGCTGACGCACACAGGGCTGACATGGGTCGAGGCCTGCTGAAGCACTTGATCGAGATTCTGGCTACTCTGCTGGATGAGAGCACGTCAATCCCCCAGGGGGTAATGGACGTAATCATGTCCCAGTTCCAGGAGAACGGCTCGGTATGTCCAATCTCGCTCGTCGCCTATGCAAGACTAATCGTCAGGACGTTTCCTCGCCTGCCTTCCAACTAATTATCGATGTCTGCAACAGAGTCCCAAGCAGATTACAACGTAGCATCTACGCTGTGAGTATGGGATATATGGTGGACCGTATGCCCTTTTGACACGGCAGCACTTCTCGGAGATCCAGCTGCAGCACGGCAAAAACCCCACACCGGCAGATATCAAGATCCTGTCCGACTCGCATGCGCTCATGATCGACATGTACCGCCTCTGCCCAGGCATGATGATCAACGTCGTGCAGCAGCTAGAAGACAACCTCAAGGCAGTGGACGAGATTCCGCTGCGGCAGCTGAGCACCAAGACGCTAGGGACGATGTTCGGCATGCGGCCGGCCGTGGGCTCCGACATTGCCGATCTGGCGAGGGCGTATCCTGGCGCATGGCGGGCTTGGCTCGGTCGCAGAGTGGACAAGGCGATTGGAGTCAGGCTGGCATGGGTCGAGGCGGCGGGGATTGTGCTTAGCGGCCACCCAGAATTGCGCAGCGAGCTGGAAGGTGAGTGCTTGTTTAACCAAGGGCATGTCGCGACTATGGGTCCTGACGGCCGCAGCGGCATTGATGGACCGTATTGACGACTCGGACGAGCGCGTCCGAGCGGCAATCTGCAGAGCAGTCGGCACGCTCGAGTACGATGTCGTCTTGCATCACATCCGGGAGGAGAGCTTGAGGGCCATCGGGGCGAGATTGATCGATAAGAAGGTTAGCGTGGCGTGTCCTTGGTGTACTCCATGCTGATGCGATAGGCGATCGTGCGTGGAGAGGCGGCAGCAACTCTGGCCAAGCTCTGGAAGCTTGGCTATTCTGAGATGTAAAATCATCACTATGAAAAGACATTGAAGTGCTGATCGTTCAGTGAGAGCGCGCTGCCCGAAGCGGTCCGCCAGTTCGGCTGGATCCCACAAGCGATCCTGCACGGATACATCCGTGGCGAGGCCCCACTCGAGCTGAGGCGAGTCCACGAGAAGCTCTCATTCTGTACAAGCTGACCTGTTGCAGGAACCAGATGGCCACGACGTTTAAGAGCCTGATTCTTCCTCTGCCCAAATCGGACAGCATCGACGAGCAGGCTTGGACAGACAGGCTGCTGCTTGTGGCGTCTGGTCTAGACGAGCCTGGCTTCAGGGCGCTCGAGCGGCTTACAGGTCTGAGGGGATACGCCAAGTGAGCGGCCAGTGACAGCTGAAGGCGGCGCTGACGCCCAAAGGGGCCAGTATCCATTCAAAGCGCTGATCAGGTTCTGCGAGGAGAATAACGTGAGTCAGCGGAGAGCGCGATCGTTTCTTCTGCTCATGTGTCCCAGGGTGGTGTGATTGAAGGGGATGATGCGGCTGTCAAAGCGACGCAGGAGAGACTGACTTTCGTGATCAACGCCGTTTCTGGTAGGTGCACGCTCGTAAGGTTGCCTGGCGTCACTGATGGCAGGCACGTATTTCGTCGAGAGTCAGCGTGCCCGAAACGACCTCGAAGCTTTCGCGAAGGCCAACGAGGCGAGGCCGTACAAACTGTTCAAGCAATGTTGCGACCCCACGTCCGATTTGAGGACCATCGTCAAGGCGAGAGTGAGTCACAACCTCGGCGCCAGTTTCTCGTGCTGACTCGCTGCAGGCCGAGTTCCTCCGCCGGATTGAGCAGTCACACTCTGCCCTGCTCGACACGCTCACCCACCTAATCGATACTGCAGCCTGGTCCATCGTCAACGACTCATCCGTCACACCTTTGCTCAAACGCCTGCAACGGCCTGAAGGCCCATCGAAGGAAGCTCGCGACGCCGTGCAGGACGCGGCATACAAGTTGCTGGCTCTCATGGCGAAAGAGGGCGCGCCAATTTTCCGCTCACATGTCGCCGAGCTGCACACGCTCATGGGCGAGAAGAAGAACGAGCGGCTGGCCGAGGTGGCTCTGCGTGCGCTCGCGGCAGTAATGAAGCTCGACCCGGAGGGTCCGTGCGGTGATAAGTGGGTGCAGAGTGGCTCGATGGTCTGGCGTTCTGTGCTTATGGTGAACAGGAAATACGTTGAAAAGGCAGTGACGATTGCATTGGAGGGTGCGCCGCGGCAGGCCAAGTTCGCCGCTCGATATGTGGCGTACTCCAAACACAGAACTCTTTGCTCCAACCTGCTCAAGGTGAGTTGCCGCTTGATCGCCAGTCGGCTCGTATGACGCAGCCGTCCGTCGAGCGCGCAAGGCTGAAACTCGCCGCAGACCACACTTGTGAAGGCCGACGCCAAGCATGTCCCGCGGTTGCTCACGCATTTGCGCGTGTTCGCGGAACTCGCTCTGTCCGCCCCGGTCGAGTTCGAGGCCATGTCCGCCGAGATTCTGGCATTTGTGCTGCATAAAATCATGTACCGCAAGTCTCCATCACACGACGTGAGCTAGAATCATTCACTCGAGACGTTGCACGTTTGTTGACGTGGTGGTAGGACGAAGTGACGGACGAGTGGATCCCAGAGGACCAGCTGCAAGAGCTCGACCAGGCCAAGCTCCTCGGAATGCGGATCATCACCCACCGGTCACTCGGTATCTGTCGCGACAGTAATGCCGCTGGACTGGCAAAGAGCAACATGGAGATGCTA
This sequence comes from Cutaneotrichosporon sp. M94-02A, assembly GCA_037040355.1. Lineage (NCBI taxonomy): Eukaryota > Fungi > Basidiomycota > Tremellomycetes > Trichosporonales > Trichosporonaceae > Cutaneotrichosporon > Cutaneotrichosporon sp. M94-02A. The sequence continues at coordinate 255,871 of JAXQGU010000090.1, forward strand.
GAGGACGTGCTAGCGCAGGAAGGTGTGGTGAAAGACGATACCAAGGAGGGGTGAGTTCGCCGCTTATTCTCTAACGCAGCCGGGACAGGCTATGCATCGGATTCTAGTGGCTGACAAACAAGGGGCCACGCTAGGCTGCACATGCGCCTCAGAGCGGGTCTATGCGCGCTCAAACTCGCCAATGCAAAGGTGTACGACAAAGCCATCACGCCAGAGTTCTTCGAGCTCATCGCATACCTCCTTTACGTGCGTAACTCTCGCTATGAGGCAAAGTCCGCCGCGCTGACCTGGCAGGACAAGGTGTTCCAGGTCCGCTATGGCATGTTGCGGAAGCTTGGCGATGTGCTTCCCGCCCAGCGGCTCCTGCCGCGGTGGAACATTCTGCCCGCCCTGGCTGCGCTGGACCCCGAGCCTGAGAACCTTGCCCTGGTGAGTACCCCCAGCGCGTGATGATTGTGAGCGCGCGCTGAACCACAGGCCCGCTCGATCGTGGCGTCGTGCGTCAAGACATGTGCGACATTTGACTCGGCGACGCGGATCGACCGGATTGAGATGCCATTTGCGAGGCTGCTGCTGCTCTTGACGCACCACCCTGATATGGAGATCAGCCACGAGGGTGCTAAGAACCTTGCGGCGTGAGCATTCGAAATCGTTCTATCAAATAGCTGTCGCTGATGGGCAGGCATGTCGAGCTGTACCTTGACAGAGTCGCACATCGGGACAACATTGGTCTGCTGTACCATATCGCGACAAAGCTTAAGACCGTCATCGACCCTCGAGTCGAGCGGTCGAACCGACCGGTGAGTATCGCGTAGTAGTGTATCCCCCTGGTACATCCTGACCTGGCAGGCACCCAAGGTCGACGAGCAGGGCAGGAGCATCGAGACGGACGAAGAGAAGCGTGAGAGGCTGTTGAGCATGAAGAGCGCGGTCAGTCTCTGTCAGCTAGGTCTGCCGTCGCGACGCTGACATGGCTTAGAGCCTGTACTGCGCAGCCGAGCTCGCGCAGATCATCATCCAGAACCGGGCCAAGTCGAACGGCTGGACCGTGACCACGTTCCCGCGAGATATCCGCCTTCCGAAGGATATCTTCCGGAATCCCAGAGACCTGCAGGAGGTGCATGATGTGAGTCGGGACTGGCCTGCTGTCGACAGAAGATCTGTCGCAAGAGTTCGGTCCCCAGGCTGACATGTTGCTAGATCTCACGCATGACCTTCCTGCCGGAGGACATCAGCTCGGTGGTCAGAGGACTCGGGCGCAAAGGCGTGTCAGCGGCCATCGTGAGTAGAGCTCCGCGTTGCTGCTGCATCAGTACGGCTAACACTCTGCAGCATCGAAAGGCGCGCGAGGGGTCCGGCTCACCCAGCAAGAAGCGCGTGCGATCGCCCAAGAAGGCCGCTGCGAAGAAGCGACGCAAGTCCGCCGCTGACGCCAGCAGCGACGAGGAAGACAGCGATGCATCTACGGATGGCAGCGGGTCAGAAGATGAGAAGGCGCGCGCGGAGGTTGCTTCTGATAAGGATATGGAGGATGAGCCTGGCAGCGAGGGAGAGGCCAAAGTGGGCCGAGGCGGAAAGCGCGGGGCCAAGGTCAGTCTGGGTCCTTTGAGCGGCTTGCCAGGTGCTGACACGCTACAGACCAAGGCGAATAAGGCAGTGACGAGACGGACCCGCAAGGAAAAGGCGCGGACCGGCGCTCACGATGAAGAGCAGGAGGATGAAGACGGCGACGCGATCATGATTGAGTGAAGGATGGACAACCCAAACCCCGCGGCCCGCGGGAGTCTCAAATCTAAGATCCCGGTATGCGGTCGGCGGCCGGGAAAACCGGAGGCATGCGTTTCTTTGTTGATACTTTGTGGTCTCTCATTTGTGCCTTTGTAACTACAACCATCTACGTCTGGTCTCTTCGTGCATCTCTGCGCGACTGTCACGTACGCCTCACTGCGTGTGGTGCTCGCTTCGCTCGCGCATGATGGACTGGAGTTACTTGACGGCCCAGACGCCATTACCGCACCTCGGCCCACACCTGCCCACGTTGGCTCTGTCCGCTGCGGGCTTCACGGCGGTACAGCTCTTGACGCATCGACTGGGTCCGAAATGGATCTCCAATTGGGCTGAGATGGACAAACGCACGCGTCGCGGCGTCGGGTCCCACGTCGTCTGTCAGTATCAACCTTCGGCGGAGTAGTTGGCCTCGCTGACGCTCGGCTTTAGCGATGGTCCATGCTTTGATCGCGATTCCTCTCGCGCTCAAAGCGACGCAGTCGCGCATCCTCGCCAATGATCCTGTGTTCGGGTACGACCCTGCCGTCTCGCACGTCATTGCCATCAGCGCGGGGTAGGTCTGGCCGTGTCCATCGGAGAGTGGTGCTGGGCTGACGCCGGGAGGTACTTCCTCTGGGACACGGTCGACTCGCTCATCAACTCGACGATCGGGTTCGTCGTCCACGGCGCGGCGTGTCTTGCCGTCTTCCTCTTCTCTTTCGTGAGTCCCTGGCGTCCGGGCGAGTGGGTCCGACCGGAACTGACAGAGGACAGGCGCCGTTCTTGGCTGGGTTCGGGGCGCAGTTCCTCCTGTGGGAGCTGTCTACGCCGTTTCTCAACATCCACTGGTTCATGGTGGGTCTGCCCCTACGCATACAAGGATGTGCGGCTTACGCGCGGCGCAGGACAAGCTCGGGTACTCGGCGAGGTTCCCGACATTCTACCTCGTCAACGCTCTGGTGTTCATGCTCGTGTTCTTCCTCGCGCGGATATGCTACGGCGGCTATAACGTGAGTCCTCTCCTGCGAGTGAGATGCGCGCGCGAGCTGACCACGGCAGAGCTTCATGTTCTTCCAGACAATGTGGCAGGAACGTGCCCGTATCCCTCTGCATCTCCACCGTGAGCCTCCTCGCAATGCGTCACGCTGCGCCCCGCTCACAAGGCAGTGATTTACTGCGGAGGCAACCTGGCACTGAACGCGCTCAACTTCCTGTGGTTCTCCAAGATGCTCGCCAAGATGGTTTCACGGATATCCGGAGACGACGAGCCGAAGAGCAAGGGCGGCAGCGGTGCCGCCGCGAAGGGCAAGGGCAAGGGGACCAAGCGCGAGAACCAGGTGGGCGCAGGCGGAAGCGAGAAGAGCCCATTGCTGGCCGAGGAGAAGGCGGAGGAGGAGACATTGAGCCTGCCTGTGCAGCCGCCCTCGCCTATTGTGGCCAAGGGCGAGGGCGAGGAGTGGTGAAGACGAGTATGCCGCTCGAGGGCTACCGGTATGGAAATTGATGCATAGACATTGATACTGTAGACATGTCTGTCTTGGCTTTATGACGATAGTGACAGGTGAAGTAGCGAAGGTCAGTCTGTGAGTCAGGAGTGGTATCGTGAGCTGTACAGTAGGTGATGGCGGATCAGCGGATGGGTTCATTGGACGCAGGGATCAGTCATTCTCGAGGCGGGTTGCTCGCTGGTGGAGTCATGGGTCCGGCTGAGGGAGCTAGGCATCATTCCCGTTAGCCCTGTTGCGGGAGCCGTTGGTGACGGACGTTGCACTGGTATTAGTACGGCCGGTGATGCCTTCAGAGTTGGTGCTTGTTGCCCGAGGTGATGAGCTGCGGAGTCAGCCTTCGTCGTCGGATAGCTTGCTATGGCGTACTCAGGGAATGTCGCCAGGAGTCTCGCGATTCTGCGCGCAAGCTTAGCCTGTGTCTTCATAACCTACCGCGCGTCAATGAGCGTCCCTGCTACCGCCGTCTACCGCACCTTGACCATGTCTTTGCGGAACTTCCTGACATTGCCGTCCGGCGCTGCGGCTAATTGGGTCTCCCTTGTGGCAGGGCTTTCCGAGCCTCGGCGGCGCTTAGTTGCCTGGTCGCCTCCCTCGGCCGCTCCTTTGCACTCAGGAGTGCCAGAGATCGGAACGTCTTCGTCAATTCTGCGTTTGTTGGGCTCCGAACATGTCATTCGGACTTCTTGCTGCAGATCCCGTTCGCGAGGTATCTCCACCCGGGTTTCGGCAGGAGTGGAGACGTTGGGGACCGGATCGACACCTGAGCAGGGTGGCTGACCATTGTTTGATGGAGATGAGCGAGGACTGGCATTTTGTCTGGTCTGGCCCTCAGCGGTCGGCCTACAGGCGAACAGCTGAATGTACGATGCCGCCGAGTGGCCCGAGCTGCCGGTTGAGGGGGAGGTTTGGGCGTTTGACTGGCGTGTGGTGCCTTCTGTTCTATTTCGGCTTGCAGGAGCAGGCGCCGTGGCTGTGAAGCCAGCAAATGCCGGACCGCGGCCATTGGGCCTGGCGCTTGGATTGATCCAGGGTGGATGCTGTGGGTCAGCACGCTCCGTTTGTTCGCCGTCTGACTGAGCCCAACGTACACGGCTCAGATAGCGCCGAACAAGTGCCTCGAACTCAGTGGCCTTCTTCGAAATTTCGAGCGAACACTCGAGCTGTTCCGGCATGGATGTCCAAGTGAACGCTGAAGTGTCAACGAGATGCCACCCGCGCCCCAGATCAACTCACTAGCCCCGCTGTCTGCAAGGTCTTTCGCCTTATGGAAGTTGGCTATGCTCTCGTATGCCAGCCGGACATCCGTTTCTGCTCCTTCGGCATCGAAGCCCTAATCTTTCAGCGATTGAGACCGGGTCAGACGAGACCGGACGACTCACTCTGACGGTAAGCTCGTGCTTGTCAACGAAGACGAGGGTCTCTCGCTGTGAAGAGAGCAACGCAAACACCTCGTTGTTGAAGTACAGCTCCTCGATCCGCAAGGTAGTGAATGAAAATGCTCTGGGTCTGTCGTACTGCAAGCCCGAAGGCATGGAGTTGAGGATTGCGGCGAACTCGCGTTGCTCCTGCAAACTCAGCTGGTCTTCGTGGACTCTCTCCGCCTCTCGTTCCATCAAGGTGTGAACCGCCATCACTTACCGCTGAATCGAGTGAGAAGCGTGATTGCACTTGGCACAAGCGCTTAGCTAGATCCTCTGCCGTCTTGGTTGACCAGTCGCTGGACACCTGTTTGAAGGCCACAAGGGCCCTCTTCTCCCGCTCATCAGCTGACGTTTCCGCTGAGACGATGGCCAGAATGGTCCGTATCAAGGACATCGAGGCGGGCCCGCCTGCCACCGGTTAAGACTGGACTTAATCCCACAGGATTGGACGGACTGGTTGACCTGGAAAGAGCTGCTCCCAGCCATTCGCTGCCAGATCGTCAGCAGAAAGGAGGCCCCGGGGAGGAGCAGACATACAGATGTGACTCTCTTGTAGAGCTCGAAGGTCCCCAGTAGCAGGGGCCCCTGTGCCAGGTAATCCAGACGAGGTAAGAACAAACCTAAGCGACGTCAGTAAAGGAAGTTTCTGCGCAACCTCAGTGCTCGCTCTCACACGCTCAAAGAGTCGCGATCGACTGAATTGTACATCTTGACACACTGACACTAATTGGCGCAGCAGCTCGATCCAATCTCCCCCCGGCGACAGCTGTTTGTCCATCAACATACATGGTCTTCCCGATTTCGTGCTTGAAGGCACTGTAACCCACCGTATCTGAACTTCTCGTTCTTGCTCGATTAGCCTCTCTCTATCGCTGAAGCTGCATCCACTTGCCAGAAGACTGCGAACCATCAGCTCACTGTTCGGCCTTCCCTCAGCGACAGGAAGAAGGATACGGTTGCAGTGAGAAGTGGGACGATCAACGTCGTGGTGTCACAGACGAGGAGATGTCCCAAACGCAGTGGATCTCACCTCTCGAGAACCGCGCAGCCCGTGACTGACGCCTCTTCTGCGCCGAGGCTGTATCTCGTGGCTTGGTGTCGTTCATTGGGGTTCCGACGCAAATGTGTCACCGACTTACAGTTGCTGCGCAGGACCACCTGCACGTACCGCATAGTGGCGAAGGCGAATGAGGCAAAGATGGTTTTCGCATCAGACGTGAGCCTGCAAGACTTGGGCCACTGGATACATCAGCTCCTTCATTCCCTCCAGATTGTGAAAAGGGTCCACGTCCGCATGCCACGAGCAGGAGCAGGTAATGACTTCATCGATGATCCATGCTTGCCACGCCTTGAGAGCGGCGTCCTGAAGAGGACGTGATGTCTGCGGCATCACCGAGTGCTGATGCAGTCATCTTAATGGTAAGATACGTACAAAAACCGCTTGGAATAGCTTATGACCCTTGCTCCAGGCGAGAAGGACGTCCTTCTTATTCTGATGAGGGGTCAAGCGAGCCATGTCTCGCCCGGTGCTTTCGCTTAAGCGTAGAGGCTCCTCTTCTGACTTCGTGATTGAGCCGAGGGTATTGCTCGTCATGCTAAATTGGCTCTTCCATGTATGAGATACGTGAAGACTCTAATGGATGCGAAGAGAACAAGCGAAGAAGGGAGGAATGAACGCAGGGGGTATGAGTAGCCTCGCCGGGGCTGCCACTACGCGGAGATGGGTGGACTGTCCGCTTCCGCAGTGCCACAGCGAGTGGCGAGCGTAGTGCGTCATGAGGTGTGATCCGGTTGATCGGACGACTAGGAATTACCGGATGCGGCTAATCACCGCTTTGGGCCCCCGGTGACCGGCTTCGGGTGAGCCCGACCGGTGTTCCCGCTAGCCAGCCAGGGTGAGTGAGAGGCTGATGCGTCGTCCTGTATCCTATCGCTATCAACCCATTCCTTCGTCTGTCCATCCATATCGGTTGCATCCAGCCAGCTCTTCCTCTACATCTGTCACTTACATACCTTACCCCACAGCACACGCAGCCATGCGCGCAGCGATTGTAGCGGTGCTGCTCCCCCTCGCGGCGCTCGCGAGCCCCGTTCAGAACATCATCGCCCCTTTGTCGGCCAGCGGCGAGTCCATCGACGACAGCTACATCGTCGTCCTCAAGAAGGATGTCGGTGCTCAGGCGATGGCCATGCATCTCGCCGCCGTCGACCAGTGGCACGGCGCTGACGTGAGTGTCTTCCCTAAGTCGCAGCTGGCCGTGCCGCCGCTCTAAGCGGTGGCAACGGTTCAGCCGGCTTGCAAGACGTCACTTCTCTCCTGTGCGTGCGCGGCTGACGCCTCAGCCTATCTTCACTGTCAACGCCGCTGGCGAGATGGAGGAGGGCGGTATCAACCACGTGTACATGCCCCAGGTGTCTGACCTGACTTACTTCGGCTACGGTATGTAGCTATTCTTGGATTCCTGCTGCGAGGCGGGACGTTTACTGACCCATCCTAGCTGGCAAGTTCACCGAGTCGACGCTGAACACCATTCGATCGTCGCCTGAGGTCGCCTACGTCGAGCGAGACCAGGTCGTTCGCACGCAGGAAGAGGTTGTCGGCGTCGACGACGCCTTCTCCACCACCGAGACGGTCGCGAGCGACGACCACATCGAGACGGAGCTGAGCGCTCCGTGGGGTCTGGCCCGAATCTCCCACAGGCCCAAGCTGCGCTTGTCGACATTCACCAAGTACCTCTTTGACAGCCACGGCGGCGAGGGCGTGACTGCGTACGTCATTGACACCGGTATCAACGTCGACCACGTCGAGTTTGAGGGTCGTGCCAAGTGGGGCAAGACCATCCCGAAGAACGACGTCGACAAGGACGGAAACGGCCACGGAACCCACTGCGCCGGTACTATTGCCAGCAAGAAGTACGGTGTTGCCAAGGAGGCCAAGCTCGTCGCCGTCAAGGTTCTCGGCTCCAACGGATCCGGCAGCATGAGCGATGTCGTCGCCGGTGTCGTGTGAGTGTATCTTTTCAACGCCGCGGAGCGGCGCTGATATCGTGGTAGCTGGGCTGCTGAGGACGCGGCCAAGGCGAAGAAGCAGGCTGAAGAGGAGGTTGCCAAGACGGGCAAGACCAAGCACAAGGGCTCGGTCGCCAACATGTCCCTCGGCGGCGGCAAGGCTCAGTCGCTCGACGACGCTGTCAACGCTGCCGTTGATTCTGGCCTCCACTTTGCCGTCGCGGCCGGAAAGTGAGCCCCTGTCCGTCTGTGGCCCATTGTCCTGATGCTGATGTGCAGCGACAACAAGGACGCTTGTGACTACTCGCCCGCGCGAGCCGGCAAGGCCGTGACGGTCGGTGCGTCTACGCTCGCGGACGAGCGGGCCTACTTCTCGAACCACGGCAAGTGCGTCGACATCTTCGCCCCTGGTCTCAACATCCTGTCTACCTGGAACGCCGGCAACCAGTCGACCAACACCATCTCCGGCACCTCGATGGCCTCGCCCCACATCTGCGGCATGCTCGCGTACCTCCTGTCCATCGAGGGCCACGAGACGTTCAACATCCTCGCTGGCGGCGCCGCCGAGGCGGAGGAGCTCGTGGCTGCTTCCGGCTCGGCAATCTACGCCAACGCCGTCGCCATCCTGCCTTCCTGGATGCAGAAGGTCCTTCCCGCGCCGGCGGTCGAGCTCGTCCGAGCTCCCGTCTCTCGAGAGCTCACCCCCGCTAAGCTCAAGAAGGCCCTCATCGGTCTCGCTAGCTCCGGCATGCTCTCCGACCTGCCTACCGGTACCCCCAACCTCCTCGCATTCAACAACGCCACCCACGAGCGCACCAAGTAAGCGCGCCTCGTCACGAGTCCAAGCTGTATTTGGCCATTCGCCGTGTTGCTCTGTATTCTGGCCGACCGGCCGCGTACATCGGAGCACCGGCACGGGTTAAGGCTGGGATCGAATGCGTTTTTAAGCGAAGGATACACTTAGCATGGACGGGCAACCGGGGACTTTTGACGTTTCGCGACACCCGCTTCAGGGCAAGGAATCAGAATGGAATGATCTTAGCATGTGCTATCTATTGTACATTATGTCTGCAGCATATGCACATCGTCTCGACAGGCTGGTTCAAAGGCAAGACGGGCTACACTGGGTTACATTATTCTATGCAAGACGTGGGGCTACTTCTTCGGACTGCCCTTGGGCTTCTGACCACTGGGGGTCCGGGCAAACTGTGGCTGTAGGAGTCAGCTTCTGGTCTTGACTTCGACTTCGCCGCGGACACAGAGACTTACAACGCCCTGTGCTGGGATCGCGCTGCCGGTTTGAGCTGCCGGCGTTTGGCCGGGAGCTTGCGCCGCCGGCTGCTGCTGCTGCTGGGCGGCCTGGCCCTTGGGCCGAGACGCCTGTCCCTGCTGGCCCTGCTGCTGCTGCTGTTGTTGCTGCTGCTGCTGGAGCTGCGCCTGAGCTTGTGCCTTCTACCACGCATCAGGGCCCGACTCGCATGCTTCCGATCGTGCGTGTGAGCTTACCTTGCGCATGAGCTGAGCCTGGGCCGCACGGATTTGCTCCTGCGTGAGCTGCGGCGCACCGGTGCCGCCCGCTGCTGCAGCAGCCATGAGCTGCTGCATCTGAGCAGGCGTCAGGTTACCTGCCGCCGCGGCAACCGCGGCGGCACCAGGCGCTGTCGCTGTCGCTGGGCTACCGGACGCGGTGGGCGTGCCTCCGGCGGCGGCGCCCCCGCTCTGAGCCGAGGCCGGACGGGCGATCGGCGTGGTTTGCTGGTTCTGCGACGGCGACGATTGAGCGCCAGCAGCGGCAGCGGCAGCGGCAGCGGCGCCACCAGCCACGGACGGAGACGAGCTCTGGTCAATGGACGCCGCCCCTCCTTGTGCCTGCCCTTGGGCCTGGTTCTGCGCAGCGCGCGCTTGGGCCTGCTGCGCCGCGAGCTGCTGAGCCTGAAGCAGCTGCATCTGCTGCTGCAGCTGCGCCTGCGCCTGCGCCTGCGTCGGTTGTTGCTGTCCGCCTTGCTGCCCTGTTCCGCCAGCCACTTGCGCTTGCGCCTGCGCTTGTGCCTGGGCTTGAGCTTGCAACGCAGCCATGCGAGCTGCAGCCGACAAGGCCGCCGGGTTGGCTCCATTGGCGCCTTGAGCACCAGGAGTCGCTCCGCCCGCCGCGCCGGGGGTCTGACCGTTCTGTCGCGCTGCGGCGTTGACGGCCGAAGCGGCCGCGACGGCATTCAAGATCTGTTGCTGGCTCGCAGCCATGTTCTGCATGCCTTGCCCGGCAGCCAAGAGCCGGGCTTGCGCTTGGGCCTGCTGCAGCTGTGCAGGCAGGGCCTGGCCCGGTGCGCCGGGTGCACCGGGCTGACCGGCCGGCTGTTGGCCAGGCTGGCCACCAGGTTGTTGCTGCTGCTGAGCGGCCGCCGCTGCCGCCTGTTGTTGCTGTTGCTGCCGGAACTGCTGCTGCTGCTGCTGGCTCGCAAGCTGCTGCTGGTTCCGCAGACGCATTTCCTCTTGGCGTCGGCGGGCCTGCTGCTGGAGAACCATGACTTCGCGCTGGTACCTCGCCTCGACGAGGTCCCATGGCGTAGCGGGCGGCGCGCCGGTATTGTAGTGCGCATGCGACTCGTGTACGTTGATCACGCGCGGCGCATTGGTCGTTGCTGCCAATCAGCACAACCCATCTACACACGGAAAGACTTACGCTTCTTCTCCTGGCGTTTACGGATCATACGGCGCATGGCATCGTAGATGATTTGATGCCTGATCGCCTTCTTGGACCCTTCGTACCTGTTCTTGGCGGCCGCACGAGCCTCGCGCTTCGACAGACCCGGAGGCGGAGGCGCCGCGCCGTCCGCACCGGTCCCATCTGCGTTCGTGCCGTCCGCGCTGGGCTGGCCGGCAGCAGGAGTACCAGGCTTGCCTTGAGCGCTAGCAGGCACGCCCGTGGGCGGTACGCTGCTGAGTGCAGACGAGGCGGGTCCGGCCGAGCCAGGCTGAGATGGACCAGCGGCCGCAGTGGCGGTCGTAGGCGTAGGCTGGCCAGGTTGCCCAGCTGCCGCTGCCGGGGCGCCAGCGGCAGATGTCGACGCTTGAGCTTGAGACTCGGGCCGGACCATGCCCTTGCCGCCGCCCCACTTGTAGTACCACCTGTCCCAGCAGTCGTACGGTGTGCGCATCTCCGTCGGGATCTTGACGACCTCGGAGTTGAACGAGTCGGCGATGAGCTGCCAATGGAACGGGTACGTCTGCACGAGGCGCAGCAGCGCGGTGTCATCGGCGTCAGACCACTGCAGCGCCGGCCTGTGGTGGAACGAGCTCGGCATGGCCTGGACGGACGCATGGTTGGCTGAGGGCGGGCGGAGGTTACGCCCGTGGAAGACGCTCGACGTCGCAGCCACGACCTCGGGCGCGACGTCGGTCGAACCGCGAGGGTCTTCGTAGAACACACCGTTGGTCAAGTCCCATGACTTGCCGTCGAACGCGTTCCGCGCCGGGTTCAGCGCTGTGATAAAGTACGGCCGGATATCCATCATGCGGGAAGTGTGCGCAAGCCGGTGTCCCGTCGTGAACCCTTCGTCCAGCCGGCGCTTGGGCTTGCCTTCTTCCGGCGGCCGAGGACCTTCGTATAGCCCCAAGTCGGGGAACAGGTCGGTGATGGGCGGAGCGGGTTCCGGCTCCGGCGCGCCGGGCGAAGCGGGCGAGTCTCGGATAGTCGGGGTAGGTAGCAAGTCGTCGTCCAGAATAGCCGTAGAGAGCGGCAGCTCGAGAATCGGTCGTCGTGCAGTGATGAGCTCTTCAGCATTGTTGAACCGCTTGTTGATGACCAGGCCATTGCGGAGGACAATGTCCTGTCGCTCATCTTGCTGTCGCGAAAGCTCATCTTCCTGGTCGTCTCCCGCATCCGCCCCATCGTCCCCATCATCGCCGTTCGCGGCGATATCTACCAGAGCTCAGTATCGTCTTGGGGGACTACGTGCCGATCCAACGTACCGTCCAAACCGACAACGCCCACACCGCCTGCCTCGCCATCGGCATCAGCCTCGCCATCTGCATCCGCCTCGCCTTCGGCATCTTCCTCTCCCTCGGCGTCCTCTTCGCCCTCGGCGTCTTCGTCGCCGTCCGCATCAGCCGCCGCAGCCTCGTCGACGTCCATTCGCTCGACCTTGACCTCGGCCTCGGCCTCGGCGTCCTTCTGTGCGGCTGCAGCGGGGAACATGCTGTCCAGCACTTCCTTCGCCTGCCCGCCGCCGCCGGCGCCGTCCGGACCCCGCTTGCTCGGCTCGGACCCTTCGCCATCATCGTCCCCCTCCGGATCAGGCTGGACGAGCATCTCGACGTCGTCGTCTTCGGCGCTGCCGTGCCCTGTCTGGCCAGACAAGTCCTCCATGCTCTCGTCGAGCGACATCTTGCCAGGTACAGGCAAATCATTACTCTCTCCCCATCCTCTCCCGCCGACCATGCGCTTGGCCCGCGCGCTCGGTGAAGCCAAGTGCCACTCGACGATCTGGTATGCCAACTCGCGCGCAGCAACGCGTTTCCATCGCCGCTCTTCCGTAAAGTCGACCTGCATCCATTCCTGCGTCGTCAGTCAGAGCACCAATTTCACGTTTCGGGCAGACTGACCATCTCCTCGAGGAGGTAGTCCCAGTGGGATTTAGGCACAGGTGGCGCGCGCAGCTTCTTCGGCTGCCGTAGGCTCCATCGGCCTTCGGCCATCTTATTCTCGATGCGCTCCATCGCACGCACGTGCCTCATTTCAGCCTGCGCGACCCGCCAGTCGTTCGTGAGCACGACTTTGGTACTCCGTCGTAACGCGTCAGCCAGCGGCATGGCGTTGAACTGCGACTGTAATCGTGACAAGCCGAGATGATCGTCCATTGCTCCAGCTATCGCTCCCTTGCCGTGCTTCCGCCGCTTGGCCTGGTGCTGCTGATGCTGCTGCTGCGCATTGTACGGTGCGGGCGGCAGTCTAGGCAACGAGGACGAGTAGGCTGATTGAAGCGGCATGAGCGGGACGGACGGGGCCGTGGCGGAAGGGTGCTCGGCCGGCTTGTAATTGTCGACTGGCTGCCATTCAGGTACCGAGTACGCTTCTGGCACAGCATACGCCTTGAGAGGCCTGACGTCCCCAAAGAGCCTGGAGGTGTCCATGGCCGGTACGGGCTGCTCATCGCCATTCCGAACGGAGCGCTTTTGCGGTGATATCGACCGAGACGAGCCTCTGTTCCGCCCCGGCGAGCGAGCGGGGCTCCGTCGTCCAGTATCCGGACGCTGGGCGGTGGCTGATGTTGTTGTTGCTGCCGAAGAGCGAGACGGTCCAGCCTGTGGCTCGTCAGGAAAGACGGTCACTCCTGGTGGGGGTGAGGCTGGCGGCAGAGACGGCAATTCGAGCTGAGCGATCCGCCGCACGTCTTGACCCCCTCTCAGGGCGTATTGCGACCTGAATGGCTTGAACCCTTCGGGGATACTGTTCTCTCTGGTGGCGTCCACCAGGTCGACGGACGGGAAGATGGGTGAAGCATTGTCGGTTGTCGCGAGTAGGCGGTACAGGCTGAGCAAGGCGCCTTCGTGTTCTGCCTCCAGTCGTCTGCAATCTCAGCGCTGTTCGACAATCTTCAACAAGCATCGTCCAACTCACTTGAGCTCGGTCTCCTTCTCACTGACGAGCTCATGCAGAGCATCCCGCAGGTCGAAAGACTGAGATAGTCAGTTCTGGCTGTTTGCGAGGCGGACGTGTGGGTTCGACAACGCGAACGTACAGAGATCGCGGAAGTCATCTCGCTCCCCGTTTCAATAGGTCCGGCCGATACCTATCTCATGAATCGGGTCTGTAGCGACTTCTGACGGCGTGTAGGCAGCGATCAGGTCAGACTGATGCCGATTGCCCGCGAAATGAATGATCAAGGGGTAGAGACGATCCGAAAAAGCCAGCCTGCAAACAACCTAACGCTGCAGCAGAGGTTCCTGCCGGGAGTAATAGGCGCGGAAGAGGGATTAGGCAACAAAATAGGCTTGCACTGGTCGGCTCTTGGCCGCCGGTGGGACCCCGGATTTTGATTGTCCACTGGTGTCTATTGTTCGTCTGACCACGCAGTCGCAAAGGGTATTGGAGGGAGGAGGGTCTTTTCCATTGTTACCCCCCTGTTCTACACTCTTACTCTGTGTTTGTGTGATCTAGGTAAAAAGCATGTCTGACGAACTGCGCGGGAACCCGAACATCTCGGCGCCTATGCCGCCGGTATCGCCCTCGACGTCGACCGCGTCGACCGCGTCGGCCGCGTCGACGGCCGCCAGCTCGGCTGCCACCCCGCTCATGCCCCATGCGCCGCAGTACAACGTCCGTGGATCCATTCCTAACACCCCGTTTGCCGTATCTGTCATTTCTGCGCTGCTGGGCGGGTTGATCTTTGGGTCGCTCGCGCTGGCGGGCCGGCCAGCGTGGGTCGCGCTCGGCGCGCAAGACTGGGCTTGGGCAAGGAGCAGGTTGGGGATGTACGGTGCCGCAATGGGGTGTTTCCATATGCTCGAGTTCTTGACTACCGCGGGATGGAACCCGAAGAAACTCAGCGTGGACGGTACGTACTTCCGAGGGGAATGGTGGCGGGCGGTCGCTGACCCAAAGTAGCGTTCTTGCTGAACAACACGAATCAGTACCACTACGCGCATGCCTTTGGACTGGCCGAGTACTTCATCTCGTCGCGCTTGTTCCCGAACAAGTTCGACTCGTTCATCAGCTCAAAGCCGTACCTCCTGGCGGGTAAGCCCTCAGACGCGTGCGAGCAACAGGCGCCCTGTCGCGCCTGTTGATAACGCAGTAGCAGGCCTGCGACTGACGCCATCTCGCAGTTCTGCTCCTGTTGGTCGGCGGGCAGGCGTTCCGATCACTGGCGATGATCCACGCGTCGACGTCCTTCTCGCACGTCGTCAAGGCCGTCAAGCACGACGACCACGTCCTCATCACCCACGGCGTCTACGGGTGTGTCCTTTCCTCCGAGAAAAGATGTGGGCTGAAGGTGCAGATGGTCACGCCATCCCTCTTACGCAGGGTTCTTCTACTGGGCTGTCGCGACACAGCTCCTGCTCGGAAACGTCGTCTCTACGCTAGCCTTCGTCGTCATCCTTGGCCGCTTCTTCTCCGCCCGGATACAAGGTCAGTCCCGTGGTGCTCGACACGCTGCGCGTGTCGGCGAATATGATGCGGACTGACACCGTGTAGACGAGGAGAAGCACCTGATCAGGTTCTTCGGCGACGACTACGTGCAGTACCGCAAACGCGTCAGCTCCGGTCTGCCCCCTTTGTTTGTCTCGGCATGACGAGGGCGCGCGGGGGCGTGTGGTGTGGTGTGCAGCGGGATATACGGTAGCGCTGCGCTGCAATAACAGCCTAGATGCATATATGTAGTACAGGGAAGGGGCCGCTCAGCGCTTGCCGATTTTAGACCCCTTGAAGGGTCGCTTGGGCGGAGGCACAGGCTCGTCTTCCTCGCTGCTCTCCTCGTCCTCGTCCTCCTCGCTATCTTCAGCCACATCCTCTGCGTCCCAGTCAATCTCGCCATCGTCCTCGTCCCAATCATCCTCATCGTCGCTGTCCTCGTCGACGATGTCGGCCTGACCGGCCGCCTTGGCTTTCGCGGCTTTTCGCTGACGGTGTCGCTCGAGCGCCTCTTCCGGGTCTTCGTCGATCTCGTCCATATCCACGTCGGACAAGCCGTCCACGTCAAGCAGACCGTCTTCGTCGTCCTCGTCCTCGATATCCGCAGCCCCCTCCTCGTCGTCATCCTCGTCGGCGGCGTCGCCGGCCCTGGCCTTGCCCTTGGCGGCCTTCTTGGCGTCCGCTTCGGCCTTTTTGCGGGCAACATTGGCAGCCTGCTCGGCGCGCCTCTGGTCTCGAATCTTACGCCGTTCCTCGTGCTCCTTCTTCTGCTCTGCCGTCTGCGCCTTGCTCTTATGCACTGTAACGGTGTCAGCCGATACCCCCAACTCTCATACTTGGACAGGACTAACCAAATTCATGGAAGACGGTTTCGCCTTCACCGCGCTTGGATCCAACGAGGCCTTCGACGACCTTGACGAGCCTGAGCTCCATCCTCGGACCGGTCTCGACCAGGCGAACGGCCTTTCGGTCGCCTTTACGGTTTCCCCGGCCGTAGTCGTCCGGCAGCTCGACGGCGTTGGTGTCGCTCTCGGCCTCACTCCCGTCGGTCTCGCTCCCGGTCTCGTACCCCGCCGTCGAAGCCGCACTCGATCCCGACGGCGTGCCCGCTCGTCGAAGGAGGTAGTCTGCAATGTCGTCCTTACTCGACAGGGTGTGTCGCGAGTTGAGCGTCCCGGTCGACGTGGTGAGTAGTCGCCGAACACGGCGGGACACGCCGTGGGCGCGCACAGTGATGGTGAAGTGCCGCATCGAGATCAGGTTGGTCGTCGGGTTGTACGAGATCAGAAGCACCCGTCGGAACGTCGGCAAAGCGGACTGCAGGGTCAGCGAATGAATTTCGCAATAGTACACGGCGTACTGACCTTCTCGACAGAGATGGCGGGGAACAAGCCCTGGAACATGGTACTCATGAGTCGCAGCTGCGGCAGAACCGGCTGATCAGGCTGCTGGCTGAAGTTGTTCAACACGAGCTGTCAATTGTCAGCACAGCCGATATCCCTGGGCTTCCGAGCTTACCAGTGGGGGCGTGCGGTACTCGCTACCAGGCGCCTTTCCAATACCCTTTAACGACGACTGCACCATGTCCCTGTCGGCCATAAGCCAAGACCACAACCCTTGCGATCGTCAAACCCACTTCATCAAGCTGTATCGCATGACGCGGAAGGTCAAGGTCGGGCCCTGCGGCAGTCTCGCCATACGAAGGTGCACGTTCGCCGCCTCCGTCAGGGTAAACGCCAGCAGATGCGTGACCTTGAGTGTTGGTGCGATAGTCAAGTAATCCCTCAGTCGAGCATTCGGTCTCTCGCGCAGTCGAGTAGCCGTATGAGGCTCCATGATCTGTCGCGTGTCCCGTACCAGCTGCGTCACCGACTTGGTCACTTGGCCAGACTGCGCCAGATCAGACGCTGTCACGCAAGGCGATTGAGCAGACTTACGCGGATGACGAATGACTTGGGCACATTCTCCTCATCCAGGCTCTTCTGAGGGCCCTTAAGATGCGTCCTGTTCTTTCTTCTTCTTCGTCCCATGGTGTATAGCCGACCTTAATGGAACAACAAGGTGTAAACGATGTAATGGAGAGCCAAGAACTGAAAGTGGACGTCGTCTTCCGGAAATCTTGAGCGGTATCAGAGTGACGAACACGTGACACGTCAGGATCTGTTTACATTGCGTTTCAGCGTTGCAGCGGTGGTCATAGGGCGTACAAACTGGGGCAAGAAGGTGTCGGAAAGAACGGAAAGGTCCAGAATGGGCTCATGCATGGCTCGCATGCGACGCCGATTAGGAAATGGCCAAAAAGATCACGACCTAAGACAGCCCCCATCAGACGGGAGAACGGATAGCAAAAAGTACAAAAGAATGACTCCGCCCGGGATCGAACCGGGGACCTTCTGCGAACACGCAGTGCTGTTAAGCAGATATGGTAACCAACTCCATCACAGTGCCATGTTTTGATGTTTTGCTGTTCTCTTAGTCAATATAACCCTACGATTTGTGGGGGACAGAGGGTGTAGGTAGGCCAAGCCAGCCAGTCCCTACAGCCGGCTTTGCTAACTACTGTAAATGACATGCATACGTGTACGACTTAGTACAGCTTCAAACAAGCATCAATATGTGTCCTCAGGGCCGGTTCATCAGGCGGCAGGGTACCCGCACTGTCGGTGGGCACCTCGTCGATCGTTCCGTCGGCATAAACGTATGACGCCCATCCTTCGTTCTCGGGACCGCACGTCTTTCCCCAGACGGGTTTCCATATGTTCAGCACCCGTCTTCGCGACTTTGTATCCTTGTCGACGTAGGTCTGCAGACTTTGCTTCTGCGATGCAGTCAAAGCAGACTTGCCGTTATGAAGGGTGCGGCGCAGGTCGTCGGTCAAGTTGAGCCAGCTCTTGTACTGCGCCGAAACGGCCTGCCACGAGGATCTTTGTAAATCGCGCAAGTCCCTTGTCGCCCCGCTAACAGGGACCCAGACAGGCACCTCGCCAAAGACGACAAGTTGCTGGACTTGGTCGTCAGAGGTAAACCTCCGAGTGGTTCGTCTCCCTGTGGAGAAGTCGATGTGTGTGCCCGGAGCTTTTCGGAACTGTCTGACCACGGCGCGAAGCACCTGATAGTCCCTCTCGAGAGCCTCGCATCGGCGCCAGTACTCGTTGGACTGTTGGATGTACGCTGACTTGAGCCCTTCGTAGCAGGTCGACAAGAGGCGGCTGCGGTGGTCCGCCTGCGACATGACCCTGGACAGGAGCATGGCCCTTGCGAAGGATCTCTGTGCAGCACTCCACTCGTCAGAGACGGAGCACTGAGGCTCATGAGGTGCGCTATAACCCAGGCCAGCAGTCCTCCGGAAGGTGGCTGTCGGAATGTCATGTGCTCGCGCGATAGCCACAGTCATAATCCCGATGCGTGCACAAGAGGTACTGTGAGTGGCAAGACCACACCGGCACGACGACCGATCACGACCTTTATGTACTGCGTGCACTGCTTTCAATCCGATGTGCCTTCTGCCTGGGCGAAGACTGGGATTCTGGGCGCCTTCCTTCGTTACGAGCAGTGGACCCACGTCTCGATAAGGTCTTCGAGCTCAATGGAGAGACCATCGATATCGAGGCGAGCAACACTGTTAGGGTGGCAACTCGAAAGAGGCCTGAAGCGAGTCGGAATTCCGTCTGGTACGTTTTCGCTCACCTCAATGAACAAAGAGCGTGTCTCACCTTTCTTCGCTCGCTAAGACTACACGCAGTGCATACCCACGTATCGTAGTATCGCCCTATACGGAAAGTGCCGCTTCGGCGCGCGCTACGGAGGAGGGACCAGCTCCACGGTCACACCGTCATTGTAGCAGAACTCATACCACTCGTCTGCTTTTGGACCGCAGGTTGTGCCCCAGGCCTGAGTCAACGACTTCAGGCATTCTCTCCGGACAGAAACGCCTGTATCGATGAGACGCATGAATGCCTTCCTTCCGTCGGCAGTCACGGTGTTCCGCACGTGTGAGGACTGCACAAGCACAGCCCGTAGCCGGTCTGTCATGTCAAGCCAGGCGGTGTAATCGTCCTTGATGTCATCCCAAAGGCTCGATCGGCGTGCCAGAATGTGTTCGATGTCTTGCCCGGGCATCACACCGTTCGTCAGGGAGCGAGGCTTTGGGATCGGCCGTGAAATCACTGAGGGGAAAGTACCGGCTCGATCTCGAGTACGGCTGCGGCCAAGCGTCCATGTCACCGGCGCCGTGAAGACCCGACGAGCACGGGTCTCAGACTCCCGAGACGCCAGCTTCGAGAGGTGTAACAAGCGCTCGCTGTACAGGCTCGATGCAGAGGAATACGCCTCGAGGAGAGATGACACTTTGGCGCTGATCGGCTGCAGCGGAAGGACTGTCTTTCGCAGAGCTTCCTGCTCTGTGATTGCCCTCGCCATCGTACAGAGCGCAACTCTCAGTCTGCAGTTGCGCGTTCCAGCTCGCATCTACCGTCGCAGCTAGTGCGACTATGCAGCTTGCTTGCCGCCGTAGAGCTCACGGCCATAGTGCTGGCAAGATAAGATAGAAACCAGACAGAGATCTGCTTGCGCACAGTATCATGCGCTTTCAGCGTAGCTACGATGCGACCGCGGTCGCGTGCAGGATCTTCCACTGGCCTTCTGGCAAGATCGAAGGCTGCATGCCGTGACCACCGTCCATTCACGTTGGGAACGTGTATCGCCTTCTTCACGAGACGAGGTAGTTCCACAACGGCGATCCTCGCGTGGGATCACCACTTCTCATGCATTGGCCTAGTTCCGAGTAAGCTTGCTGTCGTCGTCAAGGGATCATACCGGGACATACCTGAGGTCCATCTCCTGCGTCCAGGCCGATCTCGGCTGGTTGATGAGCGAGATATATGCCTGGCAGTCAGCCCCTTGCCCAAGCCAACCTGCCTGTTCCCCTCACCTCGGCGATCTCGTCTGGCTTCAGCCTCTGCACGCTCGTCAGCCTCTTCCGCACAAGCACTGCTCCGCCCAAGAGGACTTACCGTATTATCATCCTTGACCTCTCCCATCATGCCCTTGACTCGCTCCGTGTCAATCAGGCCGTCGATGATGACATGAGCGACGTGCACGCCCTTGGGGCCAAACTCCCTCGCGAGCGACTGCGACAGGCCTCTTCGCGCGAACGCCATCGGTGCACAGCTAGAGAACTGTGCGCTTCCACCTTGTAGAAGCATCATCATCAGCCTTCGTCCGGCTTCTCGACAGGATGAAAGGTCGGACTCACGGATACCCATTGTCGCGCCTGTGAAGATGAATGTGCCGCCGTGAGGCATCATCGCGGGGATGACCGCCTGAGCGAAGTTGACCGACCCCTTCCTGGCACATGCGTGAGCACTAGCATGCATGATGAGCGCATGCTGGGCTCACACGAAGAAATCGGTGTTCTCGCGCATGGTGTCCTCGCTGACGTCGAGGAAACTGCCTAGGGCGTACTTCGGCCCGGCGTGACTGATCCCGACGTCGACCTTGCCTTCTGGCCACTTATCCCTCATAGCTTTGATAGCCGCATCGAGACTGTCGCGCGACCCGTCAGACTGACACGCGAGCACCGTGGAGTCCATGTCAGGGATCCGCAAGTCCAGCTTCGGCAGGCTGCCGGGCAAGGAGCGCGAGAGGAGCAGGAGGGAGTGTGTCTTGGACAGAGCCTGCGCCAGAGCGGCGCCCAGGCCGGGGCCAGCGCCAAAGATTATCGCGATCCGCCGGGACATGATGATACTACGGAGCAGTCCAAAGTAGGGCGACAGTGATTTATAACTAGGTAGCTTGATGTCAGCAGAGCTACGACGCCGGATATCTCCGTCTACCCTACATCCGGAGCGGAAAAGTCTCACGGTACGGGATACATTCTTCTAGGCCAGCTAGCTACAAGGTCTAGTCGAGAAAACTGGAACAAACAGAATTGCGGGTCATCAGAACCATGCCAGGAGAAAGTCATTACAAACAGGTCGTTTCGTCTCGTGTCGTGTCTTGTCGTGTCGTCAAATTACTCGTGGTCGGTAGCTGCTCGTTCTGGGTCGTGGGTACTGCGCCGGACGGGGATCAGGCGCAACACACGGCGTACCCGGACGCTGGGGGCTTGGCGGCGTCGGTGTCCGGATCGGTCAGCTTGATGCTTGCTTTACGGCGAAGAGTCCGCTCTCGTTCGATCTTGTCCTTCTTCTGAACGAGAATAGACGATATCGCATGGAACAGCGCCTCGACCCCTGCCCAGTCAGATCCGTCCCCACGTGTGGGAGCGTGCTCACCCTCGCCAGTCAGGGCACTGCATTCGCCGAGGCGGATGCCCTCTACGTCGATACCCCATTGACGGTCGTCGTCCTCCTCGTCGCTGGACGCCTCAGCCCCGGGGCCATATAGCCGGGAATCCATGCCCAGGCTGCCGCCGCGAGACCTCCCGCCCATGCTGTGTTGCGTGGTACGTATCGAGTTCGCACTCGAAGTCGACTGGTTAAAGGTCGCGGAGCCAGAGCCGCCGGAGCGGTACGCAGCTATGGCTGATCCGAGGGCTTCTGAGCTGGGCCTGCGCAGGCTTTCGTCAAAGTCGCCACGGGTGTCCGCCGCACTCGGACTCTCGCCGAACCGCCAACTCCTGCTACTCCAGTCTTCGCTCCTCCGCCGGCCCTTCTTGAGGGAGCCAACAGCAGGCAGAGCGGCGCTTTTCGAATGAGGCGTACTGTGCAGCCGCTGTCGCCCGAGGCGCGGGACACCGTGTCGCGCAAGTGTCGCCAGGTCCTCGAGATTGTATCGCCGCGCACCGTCATCCGGCAGCATCAGCCGGTTGGAGATGACACCCGAGATTGACAAAGGCCGCTTGGACCGCAGGTACCCGGATGGCGCAGGGCGGCCGCCGGCAGACTCGTCCCGGTCGCGAAGGGAGAACACAGGCGACATGATCGATGTGGCGTGTTCAGTCGTCACAGTCGCCAGAGTCGGCGACCGGACCACCGGGAAGGAGACGTGTTGTGGCGAAGCCGGCGAGGTGGGCAGCACGATTTGAACGGAGTTGAACCGGGTCCGCCGGGGACGGGTGCTCTGGGGTGGTGGCATCGCTGCTGAATCCGATGACTCGAACGAGCGGGACGCTTGTGGTCGCAATGCGACCGGCGTCTGGGCGCGGAGAGGCGTTGGGACGGGCGAGACTCGCGGAGAAGTTCCAAGCGAGGGAAGGGCGCCGTGCGAGTTGGACCGTACAGGCGGCGTGTACGGCCGAGGTTGCGCCTGCACGTGAGAGAAGGATCCTCTGCGCGAGACGTTCGATAGCGAGCGGAACAGAGACCTGCCCGCCGAAGACGCCGATAGCATATTCGGCGGCGCGAGGGGCGGAGCCGACGCGGGTGGTGGTGGTGGCGGAGGCGGTGAGGCCAGCCCTGGGTTCTCCTGCCAGAACTTGAGCATCTTGGCCGCGGTCTGCAATCTGATACCTGTTCAGCCAGTTTCCATTCTTAGCTTGAGCGCACTCACGTGACAGCTCGCTCCCCGTCGAGATCCAGCTTGGATCCCACCACGAATATGACCGTCTCTTTCGATACCATGCGCGCCAGCTCTTCGAGCCAGCTTCGAACGTCGTCGAACGTCCGCCTGTCGGTGATGTCGTAGACGACGATACAGACGTGGGCTCCGCGGTAGAACATGGGCGCAATGGACCTGTACTGCTCTTGTCCTGCGGTATCCCAGATCTGTAGCTTGACTCGCGTGCCCTCATGCGTGATCTTGCGTGTGTAGAAAGACGATCCGATCGTCGACGCCGCTGCGTTGAGCGCGAACTTACCGGACGTGGACCGGAGAATGAGCGACGTCTTGCCAACGCCCATAGACCCGAGGAGGACGACTTTAGCTTCGAGGCCGTCTGAGCCGGCGCCGCCCATGTCCGGCGGACTGATCTTGCTGATTGTCACGGAGGGGAAAGGCGCCGTGCGGCGCGGCGAAGCCGAGCTGATGTCCGTCATGGCGCGGTGCAAGGTCGGCGGGTGGTTCGGTGGTTGGAACCATGTCTGGCTGCCTGATCGAGGTAGACCGACTTGCGCAATGAGCTTGGCGCGCGAGTCTGCGCTCATGCTTCCTCCCATACTGATGCCGGCCGAGTGCGGGTAAGAAGGGTGAGAGGTGTGGCTCCTGACAGGCCGAGGCGGCGGACCCATGGACCTGCGCCGAGCGGCCGACGAGGAAGAGGACGACGAGGCGGGCTCGTTGTCGCCAAGGCGAGGGAGAGCCGATGAAGAGGACTTGTGTCTCCGGATGTCCGACTTGGCGC
Source organism: Cutaneotrichosporon sp. M94-02A (assembly GCA_037040355.1). Taxonomy (NCBI): domain Eukaryota; kingdom Fungi; phylum Basidiomycota; class Tremellomycetes; order Trichosporonales; family Trichosporonaceae; genus Cutaneotrichosporon; species Cutaneotrichosporon sp. M94-02A. Next base: position 278,989 of record JAXQGU010000090.1, read on the forward strand.
GTACGAGATGCGGCGGACTCGGCGAGGTGACCGTGTCGACAGATACCAAGGACAGCTTCTTGGGCGTTTCTTCCCCGAGGAGAGACGGGCTCGACTCTTCTGCCCGGCTCGTATCGTCTCCTTCCTGAAAAGGAGCATCGTCCGCCGGCGGCGCCAGCTGGACCATCATCGTCGGGGCGGGGAAGACGGTCGGCTGGGGCTGAGGCGGTGGCGATGCGTCCGGCGTGGATGGGAACGCTGACTCGACCGACCCAACAGACTCGACAGACGCCTCAGACATGTCGGCCCTGATCTCTGGCAACGCGGCGACCTGCGTGCGCGGCGCCGGCGGGGGCGGGACGGCGCTGAGCCCGAGAGCGGTCTCTGGCGGTCCGAGGGCGGAGAAGGAGTGCGGCTGCGCTTCGAGCGGGTCGGGCGAGCTGTGTCGGTGCGGCATGGGAGGGAACGGAATGCTCAGCGGTTGAGACTCAGTCGGCTCGTGGGGTGCGACTGGCGGAGGAGACGCGAGGCCGCTGCTGCTGGGCGAGGCAGAGCCGGACGGAGTCGAGTCTCGTGGAGGGCGGTCGGAGACGGACCGATGAGCGGCAGTCAAGCCAGGTCGGTCATCGCCCATGATAATGACCCGAGCGGTCGCCCAGCTCGGTCACAGTGTCAACGATGGTCGTCGGTTGATCTAGCCCTCGCGGTCAACAAGAGAGGATTGAAGGGGGAAGAAGGAGGAAGCGGGGCGGTACGTTGACGACTAAGAAGATGAGCATGTTGACCAACTTGCCCGCCAGCAAATTTCCATTTGATGGCGAGATGGTACGCCAGGATACGCACGGATGAAACTTGCCTGCTCAGGGGAAGCTTGGACCGCTCGGACCGCTCTGGCCACCCTGTTGTCCCTGAGGATCGTTCAACCCGTCGTCTCACCTTCCCTGAGGGTCGTATCGTACAAAGTCGTTATACAAGGCTGTCGAGTCGAGAGAAGTGGATATGCACAAAAGCGCTGCAAAGAACGGGGTGATCAGCTGGTACCGCTCGGTGCGTGCAGTGGAAGGACAAGCCGCGGTGGCGTAAACAACGGGAGGGACGGGGTGTGTCGTGGGCTCCGATCGGACCGGCCGAGCGTCACGCACGCGAGGGGGGAAAGCTCTCGCTCGTCTGCGATGAGCAAGTGAAGAGGGCAGCCGCAAGCGGCGGAGGAAGAAGAGAAGGGGATGACGCGAAAGGAACAGACTGATCGACCTGACTACTCACTCAGGAGAGGTCGGGTGGGGTGGCTCGGTCGTTCAGTCGGTGATGTTACCGAACCATGTGGGACGACCCCCGTGGTCCCCTTGTTGTCCCCGATTGCAGCGCTGTGTGCACACAGACGGGCCCTTCCCGGTGCAGGTGTCCAGTGGTGGTACACACGAACAAGCGCAAGCGCAAGCTCTCGCCCTTTCGACCCCTGGGCGCCCCGCGTTCCTGGCTCGGCACAAGCAGGACACAGCGTTGTTTGGCGAAGCCACAACAGCCGGTCGAGCAGACCAAGCTGCCAAGGCCAACGGACGCTTGTGAGGTGGTGCTGCCACTGGGCAAACAAGGAGAGATGGGCGTAAGTGATCGTCGCTCAGCCTTCGGCGCCGAAGGAGCGCTTAGTGTTGGGTGTGGGCGGGTCGGATGAGGCCGAGGCGGTGCTGAGCGCCGGAGCCGAGTTCAGTCAAAGTGGGACAGATGGTCACTTGGCGAGAGTGAACAATGGGACTGATCTTCCCGGAGAGCAAGCTGTAGTGTTGCAGGTGTACAGGACAATGTTGCACGGGGGAAAAGCTCGCGGACTGGAGGATTAAGGGATGTTGTTGTGGTTGCGTCAGGGGCGGAAATGTGCACCGGCCGACGAGCGGCGCCGAGGTCTCGGGCGGCGGCGGGAGGCACTCTGGCTGGGTCAGGCCGCGCAAACTCCTGTGCTATTTGAAGATCCCTTGTCGGACGGTAAGACTACTACCAGTTCACTGCATGCATAGGCATCAATGCATCTTGTACCAGGCCAAGCACCAGCGTGACGCCGACGGACTTCGGGCCCCGCAAAAGTGCTTGTTGTTGTTTTGACTCGCGCGCTCGCCATATCGGCTCGGTCTGCATGCCGGCATCTCGTGCCTCGAGCAAGGGCATGAAGAGCGTGGCAGGGTGGCAGGGAAGCTGGCAACGCCGACAAGGTGCATGACTGTATCGTTGACTATATATATAGTACACATCACGCTTGGTTCTAGGCAGCCGTGGCTAGATACGAGCTTCGCTCCCAAGCACGGTCGCAAATAGCGCCAACGGGATAGGGCCTGCTCTCGGCGTACGTTTCCGGTCCCGGCCATCTTGATATGTTATCCGCTGCCTCAAGCTCTTCAGCATACCTCTTGTCGCTTTGAATCTGCTCGTATCTCTTCCACACTTTTGCCTGCTCTTCGATCCTTTCAACCTCCTTAGCATGAGCGTCTAATCCATTGGGATACAGCGTGCTGGTCTGAGTCGCCTGGGCGTACGTAGGCGGGGCGTTGGACGGGATCGATGTTGCCGAGTTGGCGGCCGCGCTGTAGTTCTGCTGACCGACGGTCCAATTGGAGCTCGGCATGGTGCCGCTTGGGTACGCTTTCGAGTAGGGTGATCTGTGAGAAGGCGACTTGAGGCTTGTCATCCACCGGGAAAGTCCGCTCTTCAGCTCAGACATCATACCGGTTTTCTTCCCGAGCCCCCATGTGGTGCCAGTCGGAGCAAGCGAGCTGCCGTAGTCGACGGGACGAGCAGCTGGGTATCGCTTTTCAGTCGTGGTCGAGCCGAAGCAGGACGAGAAGAGGCTTGTCGCCCCGCTGGCGAGGCTCGAAGCCACTGAGCCTGCTGTGCTGAGTGCGCTGCGAGCGAAGCGGTCCAGGCGGTTAGGTCTCGAAGGAGCGACAGGTAGGCTGGGTGGAGTGGAGAAGCTTTGATGGCCGGTCGTGGGCGTTCGAGTGACCACCCCCGCGGTCGGTCTACTCGAACTTAAGGATCCAAGCGCCGCGGAAGTGAGCGAGCTGAGTGTATTCCTCATGCTGAGAAGATCAGTAGCCTGATGCATGGCCTGAGGGCGGAGGACATACCTTGGAACACGGGAGAATGTTGGCTGGTAAGATGGCCGACTGCCCTGCGGCAAGAGCCGGGAGCAGGACCGGGCCAGACTTCTGATTGTCCCCGACGCTGAAGACAGAGTGGAGACCGGCCTGATGGAGCCATCCCAGCTGTCATCGTCGGGTAGGGCGCTCACGTCAGACCTAGTTGATCGTTGGCTAGGGTAGCGTGCCGGGCGAGAAGTCCATCCAGATAGGGTCGTCATGGCAGTGTGTTGTATGTCAGGTCGGATGATACGACTTGAAAGACAATGGTGGAGTGAACAGAGAGATTGGGGGCCAGTTGAATGATGAACAAGAAGCAATCAGAACGATTAATGGCGACTTGGGCATCCGGTGGCCATGTCATAGGGAACGGACAAAAGAGGGGCGCATGTGTTGCTCGGGAGGGTGGAGTGCCCGCTGAAAGGTAGGGATGAATGGATGACCAGTGCTCAGGTCACGCGACAAGGAGATGCACACCAATACCAAATCGCTGCTTAACTACGATACGACCATTGAAGACTACTGACTCAGGCTTCCGAAGAGACAAAAGCGTGACTCGAAGTCCATCGAGGGACAGAGATTGCTCCGAAAGGCAGCTCTCCGCCAGTGGGCGTGGACGACACCTGCCCGTTGGCGGTCGTGGACGGCCGGCCCCCATTGCTTAGCCACTGACCCCACATGTTGATGTTTGCCGCCCTGTCCTGCTCATGACGCGTATGCTCGAAGTTCTGCCACAGGTCGGCGTCCGCGTCACGCGTTGCCTCGGCGTACGAAGGCGGGAGGCCGGAGAGACTGGTCATGCTAGCCGCCGGAGCTACGCCGGAGTAAGGCGACTTTGAGATCCACCGAGAAAGACCGCTTCGTAGCTCGGACATCATCGCGGTCTTGTCTCTCGGCCTTGTCGAAGCGCCGGACGGCGCGAGTGAGTAGGTTTCCTCCGGAAGGTGCAGGTCGGATCGGTGATCCTTGTATTCCGGGGGCGCACCAGAATCACTCAAGTCGAACGAAAGAGCGCTCGAGTTATCGTGCATCGACGGGGCGTACCGGGACTGGGCCTTGGTCGATGCGAAGCAGGACGTGAACATGTTTGCCGCCGTACCGACTACACCTGACGCGACCGAGGCTGCCGTGCTGAGCGCGCCCCGAGCCATACGCTGCAGGCCGGTAGGCGGCGGTGCGGGGACATTCAGGATGGGTCGACTGGTGATGCTCGGCGGACCGAAGGTGGACGGTCGACTGTAGACGCGAGCGGTCGGCTTCTTCGACCCGAAGGGGCTAATCGCTCCAGAAACGATCGAGGACATCCGCGCTCGCCATCTGAGAGCTGTCAGCCATGCTGATTCTCAGGGTAGGGAGGGACGTACCGCGGGAGCCTAGAAACAGAAGCTTTGTGAGACGGGCGCGGCCTGGGGTCCAGTTGCGGCCAATTGGAGCAGTCCAAGCTCTCCGTGGAACTGTTGCGCGACGACCAGTCGTAGTCGGGTTGATTCCACGGCTTCTCCGACGGATCGGTCCCCCCGGTCGAAGCAGTGTAGGAAGACATGATAGTCGATGCGACTGAATTGAACAGAAAAGCAGTGTTCTATGGATAAGAGCAGTTGGGAGGGTGTAGAAGAGAAGTACAGAATGAACACCGACAATGTGCGCCTGTCTCCCTGGGGGGTGGGACCGGGTGGCAAGAACTCCCTTCGCGGATGGCGACTGGAAGCATGTGGTGCTCGGAGGGGAGGAGTTTCCGCTGAAAGGTAGGGTTCAAGGGAGTACCAGCATCGAGCACGTCAGCGCCTTGTGGCACGTACATAGTGTGGAGGATCTGAAGACAAAGGTCGATGATGTTCGTACTGTCGCATCTCCCCTCAAATGATGCCCGAATGGCAAAGGTCGAAGATGTCCGTACTGTCACATCTCCCCTAAGATGATGATCCGCGTCAGAGGAGCAACAGATAGCTGCCGGAGTCTGGCGGCATCGCACCGGAGCATGTCCCAGCACGGGCCCAAGACAAAGGGACCGCGCGCTTCGCCGGCCTCGAGATGTCACGACATACAGGCCATCCACCGCACACGTTTTGCCGGCACCGCCTTATCGGAGAGAGCGAGATGGAGTTACGGCGAGGTCCCGGGCATGACTCAGTGTCGCTCGGCGAGCGCACAGCGATCCGCAATCTCACCGCCACATGGCGCCGCGAGCGCCACTCTCACTAGCACCATCCCGACCTCCACCTCTGTGATATCGGAGCCATGACGGACCTCATATTTTGTGTAGATCGCATTTACCATCTTGGGACAAGCTCAGCATGCCCCCGCCACGAAGACTTTCCAAGCGCCCAGCGGCCGAAGACTCGGCGTCAGGCGGTCCGTCGAAGCGCAAAGCCGGTAAGGGCAAGAAAGAGCCGACGTACGATACCTATGACGAAGCGCTTGAGGGTGAGTCAGGTAATGGGTGTTCTGCCAGAGTGAGGGTCTGATCCGGTGCAGGAGGTGTAGAGATGGAGGAGAAGGGAGAGAGGTATAAGAACGGGGAGAAGGTAAAGCAGAAACCCCCACGCCTCTTTCCTCAGCTGAACGAGCGCTAGGCGTACAGGTTCTATGACAAAGCGGTGGAGCTGTACAAGAAGGCGTTCGACTTCCAACAGACATACGACGCTGCGTATAACCTGTAAGCCATTCCCCGAAAGTCGACCTTCCGCTGATGCAGGACTCAGTGCGCGCGTGTACTACACGCTTGGAACCTCATTCCTCCTCCCGCCAGAGGCTAATGAGCGGTTAACCGACTCGATCAAGCTGTACCAGACGGCCATATCACTGACGACGTCGCCTCTTCTCCAGCTCGACGCCCTCTTCAACCTCGCTCAGTCGTATTCGTCCCTGGCGGACATTCTCGAGGATATCACGCCCGTGCCGAGCGCGAGGCTCGAAGCGCGGGACGCCTTGCAGAAGGTGTTGGCGGGGCAGGTGGAGTATCTGGAGAGAACGGCGGCAGAGGCGGCGGTGACCTCGGACGGTGATGCGGCCGTAGAGGCCATGGAGGAGATGGAAGGCGACGCGGCCGAGCCAGCGGCTGGGACCGCTTCCACGGCCGGAGCAGAGGGCGACAGCGCGATGGAGGTGGATGTGGGCGACGATGACGACGACTCGGCAGACGGCACATTCGAGACGTACCTACCGACACAATCGTCCGTCATCGACACGGTCCTCGCGCTTGTCGACATCCACTTATCGCTGTGGGAGTCCAAGACGCCTACGTCGCCGCCTACGGCAGAAGAGCAGATGGCTGTCCGGCAGGTCTTGGACCAGGCGGCGGCTTATGTTCCTCCGGGCCGACAAGCCGAGGTAGACCTCGCGGAGATTAAGGTCCTGATGGCCGTGGATCGGATCATATGGGAACTGTTCTGCCGTCAGGCGCATGCCGGGGCAGCGAGCGAGCGTAGCTTGGAAGGCGCCATCGGTGCGCTTTCGGCGCTGTTGGCGAACTTGGACGCTGTACCGCCGGACGAGCCGACGGTCCGCGCCGAGATCCTCACGACGCTCGCCGAGACGCATATGACCGTCGCGAGCCGGATGATGTTCCTTGGAGACAGACACGACACACCGCAGGCTTCGCCTCAGTCTCAGCAAGCATGGTACCACCTCGGCCAGGCCGTCACGCATCTCACCACTGCGCTCGAGCTGCCTGTTTCGCCCAGCACGCCGAAAGAGTTCAAGCCGAGCGTCCTCTTGTCGCTCAGCAGCGCGAGTCTGCTCAGGGCAAAGCTGTACCCTTTCAACGAGGCGGCTAAGCGTAACCTCCTGCAGCTTATCGACAACGCGGCGACATACGCCCGTCGCGCCGGCGACGCTCTCGGCATGCCGTGGATGGGCATCGAGGGCGACGTCCCAAGCAGTATCGTCCTGCCGCACGTGGCAGGGTGGGACGCCGAGCTGCTCGGCAGGAACATCTACTTCCAGCAAATCCGCAACTGTATCTGGGCGTCGATTGACGAGGACTTCCCGGAAGGCGAAGGGGAGAAATGGGAGAAGGGCCTACGAAGGCTGCTTGATGCGGCGGAGGCTATCACTGACAAGGAGCGGAAACCAGGTGCAGACGACGTGGATCGGTACGCGTCGGCTCTGTCCGAGGAGGAGTCGGAGGGACTGTGGTCTGGGTTCACCACCGAAGAGGCAGAGAACTGGCACTCGGTCGCTCAGAACCTGGACCCCAGCATTGGACGATGAAAACCGGGTCACACTGTGCACTGAGCCGATGGCACTATGAGCGCTGTAGACGCTCAGTCTACTGCTCAGCATTTGTATGCATCTTGGGTCTCGGTGACTGAAGAGTTCTAGCCGTGTATCTCGCACCGATGGGGATCTGCGGAGACCCTCGAACTTTGTTTGTGACGGCATCGTCTGTGCCTACACGACACCCCGGCAACTCCCTCGCGCATCACCAAGGGACTTTATTGTTCATACTTGACCTATCTCAACTTGCATCGCACCATCTGCCGCCGGGCTGAGCACACCCTGATTGCCAGAGCCAGCAGACCGCGCACGCACCGGCAGCATGTCTGACGAGGCTCCCGGTCCGACCGTGGACAAGGACAAAGAGAAGGGTGGACATGAGGCCGAAACATCGGCCGAGCACCAAGGCGGCGGGAATCGCCAGTCGGACGCACCGGCCACGGACGCGGTCAACTCGACATTGGCAGTCGAAGCAGAATCGGGCTCTGATGAAGGTCGGGAAGATGGCCACAACGAGGACGGCGAGTCGAAGGGAGATGTCGAGCCGCCCAAGACACCGCCTAAGCGGAAGGTGCGTTTTGCCGGCAAACGTTTGCATGGTGTGGTGTATTAGCGTTACATGCGGTGCTGATCGGCTGGCAGAGCTCGCTCGAGCCTGCTCCTCTGCTGACGCCGCCAAGACACCTGGACGAGCATCCGGCGGACGAGCTGCATGCCCCTGACTCGCCAACAACCGAGCTCATCACTTCGCTCCGGACACAACTGCACCTCCTGTCCGAGCAATCTCTACAGCTGAACACCAAGCTCGTCGCTTCCATCTCACGACATGCCGATCTGGAAGACCAGCACTTCGCGCTGCAGCAGAACCACAAGCAGCTCGAGCAGACGGCCGAAGAGCTTCGTAAGGACAAGGCGCAGTGGGAGGAGAGCATGCAGACGGGACTGCTGGTGGAGCGGAGCCAGATCAAGGACGAGATGCAGCGACTCGCCGCGGGGCTGGTCGAGGAAGAGCGGCGGAGAGGGTCTGCCGAGGAGAGGAGGCAGCAGGTGGAGAACGAGGTGGACGATCTGGCAGCGACGCTGTTTGACCAGGTCAGTACACCCAATCTTCAAGCGCGGACTCGGCTGACGCCATAGGCCAACACGATGGTGGCTCAGGAGCGATTGGGACGGGTGCAAGCCGAGTCACGGCTCAAGACGGCCGAGGAGAACCTCGCTGCTGCAGAAGCGGCCGTGCGGGACATGCAGCTTCACCTGCAGTCCATGCCGACGACTGCCGCCCTGACGGCCACGACCCCCGCTGCCGGGGCACAGGCGGCTCGGCGGAAGTATCTTACCTCGCACCTGCCTTGGACCGAGTACGCGCTCTTCCTGCAGCACCTGCGCTCGCTTCGGCCACTGAAGGAGACATCGAAGAATGTGTTCCCGCCACCACTCATCGCCAACCTGCTTCAGCAGCCGTTCCTGAGCCGAGCAGTTGCAGAAGACCACGAGCCAACGCTCCGGCTCGACGCCGCGCCCGAGATTTCGTGGCTGTCCCGTAAGGGCGTCAACCAGGCCATCATCGCTGGTGACCTAATCATTGAGCCGGTGTCTGCCGCAACGGTCATCTCGGCCTCGAACAGCGTCATGAGCGATATTGGCTGCTCCCTCTGCGGCAAGCCGGTGTTCCCTTATGCCGCGTCCGCCGCGGCGACCGGATCAGCCGAGGGGCCGCACTCGCCCCTTGTCTCGCAGTTCGGCGCACCACCGCAGCACCCCTCGATCAGCACGCGGTCTTCCAGCTCACGATTCAGCCTGAAACCCTTCTTCGCGACATCGTCTCCAGGACCGTCGGTCCCCGCGCCAGCGGCGCCCTCACCATCGCATTCGCCCCTGGCGTCGCCTCTTCCGGGCAACGCGCACGGCGGCTCTGCAGCGCCTTCTGGCCCGGTGTATGTCTTCCGGATAGCGTCCAAGCCCAACGCCACGCAGGGTACCGAGAACAGGCAGTACCCTCTGTGCAAGACGGGCTGGTGCCTCGAGCGCCTGCGCGCGACATGCGAGCTCTGGCGGTTCATCCGCACGGGTATCATCCAAGTCGTGTGGCACGGCGACGACGGATACGTCCTCCCGTCCGAGCGCGAGGGCGGCCTCGTGCCGCCCGGTGCAGCGGGTCTCAGCACCCCAGCCCCACCGTCGTCTTCTCGAGGACCGCTCGCGACCTTGTCCGAAACGCCCATCACCGTGTCTTCACCCGCAACGTCGCTCGCGACGCCGGTTCCAGAACCACCACGTCGTAAGTCCGGCTGGGGTCTCGGCTTCAAGCTCGACAAGGGCGGGTCCGGGTGGGGCAAGGCATTTGGTGGGAGCAGTGGTCGAGGGTCAATCGCCAGCCCGCCTGTCAGCCCGCATCTCCAGCGCGAAGGGTCGCTCGGTGCCGAGAAAGAGGACGATCCCGTTCCGCACCGGACGGCCGTCAACGGCGTGACGGCAGGCAAGCTCGGCGCACCGCTTGAGCTCACTGAGCGCGTCTCAATGGACACAGCGACTGCCGCAGCGGAGGTCGCGGCTCTGAACGAGATGATGATCTCGCCTAAGAGCCAGGACAAGGACGCCGGCGCAACCATCCCTGTGCCGCTGGCTGTCCCGACACCGACCGAGGAGAGCGCGACGAGGGAGACCGACACGGCCACTGAGGGAGACGCGGCGGGTGATAGTGGGCCAGAGGCATTCACAACCCCGAACGAAGAGCGCGACGAGCCGGCACTTGCGGTGCCAGACGGTGAAGAGCCTAAGGCGGATGCGCCCGTATCTGCCGTCGCTGAGCAACCAGCATCGGATGCTTCTGGCGAGAGCAAGCCTGAGACGGAGACGAAGCCGGAGACGGAGGCCGAGCCTCGGAGCAGCCGGCCGGTCTCGCTCGTTGGCGGCACAGCTCCTCCGCCCGTGCCCCGGCGAGCTGCCGCGCGTAACAGGCTGTCCAAGGTCGACGGCGCGACCGGCGGTCCTAGCAGTAAACCCGACAGCGGCGCAGCTACCCCTGTCGAGCGCAAGTCCCTCGACGGCGGAGCCGCTCGTCCGGCCACGCCACCACCTGTGGCAGCTGATACCGAGCAGGCCGACATGCAGGCGATCAGCCTCAACGACACACCCAAGATCGAGTCTTCTGCGACGTCCAGCGGCGAAAAACGGCTCAGTGCGGTGTCGACCTCTTCAGCGGCTGGAGCGCAGAAACGGCTTTCGGTCCCTGGCCCGCCTCTCCCGCCACGACACCCGTCTGGCGCCGCCGCAGGACACGAACCCACCACGCCTATAAGCAACAGCAACGGCGGACATACCCGATCAGGATCCATCGCCGCTGGCGGGGCGTCGACCGGTCCGCAGGCTGTCGATGGCGAAAAGGCATTCATGCGCCCCGCCTCCTCGTCCGGCGAATCTGCTGCCGCCGCAGCGGCGCCCTCGGCTGTGCCTGCCGAGGACAGCTGGGAAGGCAAGACATGGAAGGAGGTCGTTCGTCTCAAAGAGGAGATGTGGCGTGCGAGAATCGGTGTCGTCGACTCCAAGCCAGGAGAAGAAGACGACTAGAACAGACTTCCGCAGGTGCGAGGGCGGCGCGAATGTACAAAGTAGCAATGCAAATGTGAACAACAAGGCAGTGCATACAACGAAAGGCTTTGCATACGATGCTCAAACGCTAAGATTCAGTAAAGTCCTACCGGCGCAGGCAGCACGAGTCCAGAGATATTGTGTACAGTACGAGTCGAGACAGAGACAGGGTTGCTAAAGCGCCGGTGGTGGGTATATGCTATCAATATGGGTTGATAGGTTGAGCTCGAAGCGCTTACGCGCCCGGGTTGTGCCAGAACGAGCTCCTGCGTGCAGCGTCGAACCCGTGGTTCGCCGTGCCCGGGCCCTGAGCGGACGGGAGGGGGGCCCAGATGTTCGTCCGGGCGGTGCCCGTCGCGGGCATAGAGGGGATGTACCAGATCCGCGGCATCAAGGGTGGCCCTTGGCCGGGAAGGTTGTTCGCAACCTGCCAGTCCTGAGCTCGGGAGGGCGCCTGCGAGCCTGGCCTTGATCGACAGGCGTTGAGTGTCGTCTGCTTAGGCGAAGGCGACGCGCGGCCCTGCGAGGCGCCAGCAAGCCCAGTGGTGTACCGAGTCGTAGGCGTGATGAGCCGCGAACTGTCCTGGGAGCTCTCCGAGCCGCTGCTTGTCGGCGACTGCTGCTGCTGCTGCTGATGCTGATGCTGCTGCTGATGCTGCTGCTGTTGCTGCTGGTGCTGGCTCTCGGCGTTCGCCTGCAAGAGTGGCGTCGACCAAGGGGCGATCGAGGCCCCTGTGGCTTCGTCGCTCCCGAGCAGCAGACGTTCCTGAGCGGTCACCGCGCTGACCACGGCCGGCGTCAACTCCTCGATTTCAATTTCGACTTTCTTGATGAGCTGGTAAAGCCGATGTCGCTCGCCGAACAAGCGGGAGAGCTCGGTGATGGGACTAATCTGTGCAACACTGGGTTGTCAGCCTATCAACCCAAACAGACCGGGCGTCGTTCACTCACGGCGCGTCGTTCTCGTCGAGCGAAGGGCTGTTGCCCTGAGTATTAGCCTGGCCGCTTCGCCTCGCCGCAGCACGTTCCTCTCGGAGCATCCTCTGCGCCTGGACTAGTCAGCGCTGGCCACGTTTACAGCAGGTACGTACGGGACAGTCTGCGATCTTGACCTCCATGGGCGAGCCATTGAACGGCTCCCTCGTCCACGGGTTCACGAAGACGGTGCCGTGTAGGTTGTGGATCGCCATCTCAGCCGAAGCACGACTCTCCATCCTGGTGGGATCAGCCAAGATGGTTGACCATGCAACGATCTGTACTGACCTGGCAAACGCCGTGCCTGTCCGATTGCCGACTCGATCCAAGTTGATCTTGCACGACTTGACCAAGCCATACGGCTCCAGGAACTTATAAAGTGTCTGATGGGAATCAGCGCTCCTACCCTGGTATCAAGCACTTGGCACCGACCTCCTCAGTAATGTCAAGGGGGAGACCACTGATGTAAAGGTTGTCCGAGCTGATATCCTCGGCGAGCTCGATCTCCCACTTCCACTGATCCTGCCGCATGTCAGCTGTATCTTGGCTTGCTGAGTGAGGCGTAAGCTCACCTGATCAAATGCAAAGCGAAGACCGGATTCACGCTCTGTGGCTGCAACGCATGCGGCAGCGTCTTCGGGCCGCTCGAAACTGCACGCGAACATCAGTCCAGCCCTCTTCTTTTGTGGCGAGCCATGTCAGCATGACATACACAACGTGGAATTGGCTAAAATGTTTCAGTAAAGCCTGCCTGCCACTTGTGACGACAGTGTACTCACACGTCGGTCCACGATGGATCGTGCTTCTGGCCACCGGGCACGGACCACGTACAGCCTCGCAGAGGACCGAATCCTGCCGCAACCCGTCTCACCAAGATCTCCATGTCTAGGCTGAAAGGACCGGCGGTGACTGAGCCTTGGTCAGTCGCGGATCATCTCAGCCATGACGACGGTCTACTTACCGGTCCTCTTTCGCATGGCTCGCACCGCGGCCTCGTGGACGCGTCCGGACCCCTGTTTCGGCCTAGCAATGGCCAGGGCGGTCATGGCGTGACGGCGGGTAGGGCTCATACGGGACTGCCCGTGAGGCGTCGTCCCCACTCCTCGATGCTGCGGAGGAGGCGTGCGAAATCTGTTGGCCGGAGGCGCAGAACAGATGTAGGCATCCTCTCCAGGGTGTACAGTAGAGTGGCGGGCCGAGTCTGCGGACGGGACGACGGCGGTAGTCGCATCGGCGGGGCCGAAGTTGAGTCCGAGACCGACGGTGCGGTTGCCGTTCGAGGTGAGGGGGAATGCGTTCGCATAGGCAGGCCTCGTGAGTGTCGGCGCGGTCGGCGCTCGCTGCCGTTCATGGGCGGTGGCAGCAGTAGCGTTCGGGGCGGACGTTTCGGTAGAGGATCGGGCCCTGGAAGCAGGGCGATACACAGAACCATCGACGTGGACAAACATCGACGCCAGCGTGTCGCACGATCCATCCGTCCGAAGGGGCGAGCGAGGCGACCGAGCTCCGGCCTGAGCCTGCCCGACGGGCGACTGATGGACACCCGCGCCGCCAGCGGCTCGCCTCACAGGAGACACCGCGACCGGGTCTTGGTAAACGCGGAATTGGTACGCTCCGGGGCTGACCGGCCGGCCAGCGGTCGGAGGGTATGTATGAGTAATTGACTGAGCGGACGGGGGGATTGCGGCCTGCGCAGTCGCGTTACGCGGAGGGGAGTAGTGCACAGCGTGCTGCATGGTCGGGGCGGGTGACGTGCGCTTGATCTCGACGAGGGGAATCGGCGCGTCACGAGCGACCGGCTGCCTCACGTGCGACGACGCTCGTCGAGCCGAGGCCGAGGTGGCCAACCCAGCAGGTGAGCCTCCCAGGCTCGCGACCGATTTGATCGCCACGGGAGTCTCTGTCGCCACGCGCCGCGTGGTGCTGGTGAAAGCCGGGGTCTTCGGGTTGAGCGGCGGCCCCTGCCTGTTCATATCGTGCATGATGACGTGTAGACCAAATCGGCTGACGTCGCCAGTGGATGGTCACTGGTAAGACTTGCCAAGTCGGGTAGCTGCATGGATGAGCGCGGCTCAGGTGGAGCTATCTGGAGAAGGGCGGGGTGGACTCACGATCTTCGGACCTCGTCAGAGGGCTGAGTTGAGCCGGAGAGTGGGCGACTCCGGTAAGGGGTGGTACAGAAATCCGGTGGGATGTGTACCGCGAAACAAGTCAGAGAGAAGGAGTACGCGTGTTGCGCCTGGGGCTGGATCTCAAGCCGCAGGGACACGATACCCAGATCGAGTGTGGCCTCTCGATGGGAAAGCGGAAAAGGAACAAGTGCTCGAAAGCACAAAGAGGAAGAAGAAGATGGGGAGGAGAAGGATGAAGAAGGGGGAGGGTTGTGACTAAGAAGTGAATAAGGGGATGAAGAGAGCCATGCTGCGCGGCACTGGGGCGAGCTTGTGCAGTTTCGGTTGGACAGCACGGCGCCACGCAGAGGTAATGCCGAGCTCGAGAGCAAGTGGCAGCAGCTCTAAAAGTGATATGTCAGTAGAGTGAGGATGAGTAGAGCTGAAGAGTAGGCTGGTAAGTAGAAGCATATCCGCATTAGGCATTCCCGCTTGCGCGCCCACACGACAACACACACACAAGATCAGCCACCCGGTCCACGTGGAACCTTGTTTCATCCGTCGCTGCCCCCCATGAGGGTATCAGTACACCCTCCACGAGCATCAGTGTAGGTCGCACGTCTGTGACTGCAAGTAATGAGCTGCGTTCGCATGCTGAGGTTCACGCGTCCACGAGATGATATGGTCGAGAAGGACGAAAAGACCAGACTTGAGCGATCCACCGTCATGATGCCCAAGGCACCGGAGTTTTTTCGATCTAGGCGCGTGAGGCCGGATGCTACGTCTAATAGGATCAAGACTCGAGCGATCTGCCCCAACGGCAGATCGTCATGCATACTGGTTCTGGGACAACGCACGGGCTTGGACGTGCGAGCACATCCAATGAGTCCTGAGCCCTGAGGATAATTCAGAAGAGATCTGATTGTGGATGACGCTGAGCCGCTAACTCTGATATGGTTGGGTGGCCCGCCAGAAAACGCACCACGGAGCCATCATCATGGATCCCTCTCCATCGGCCTCACCTCAGGAGTTGAGCCATGTCTTGAACGACTAAAGGGCTGATGCCAGGCAGCGCGTCGACGTCGTCCCGCGGGAACAACGAACAAGTCACTACGCGCTGGCGGCTCATTTCCAAGAGCCGAAACCTGCATGTCACGCGGTACTCGTCTTTGTTGCGGCCTGTCAGTTGACCTGCCAGAAAGACCGAGTCTCTCGTCCAATCGGCGCTGGCGAGTTTGCAAGCGCAACCTCGGCCGCGGAGATATCACTGCATAGGTCGTTGACAGCCCTCTACCCTCTATGCCAGCGCGCCCTCCTCCGCAACAGCCTTGGGCTGCTTGAAGAACGCCCGTCGCCTCTCTTCGCGCTCTGGGCGAGGGGTCTCGAGCCTGTTCTGGCCAGTAAGAGACTGTAAGGGTCAGCAGCGGCACTTGACAACATCACAGCTGTACGGGCGCAGCGTGACTCACGTTACCGGCGGCGTTGAACGTGCCGATCAAGGTGGCCATACCGGCACAAGCACCGCACGCGAGAGGGATGGACCGGGCTGAAGCAATGGTCAGCTTCTGTCCTCCGCTGAAGCCACATAGCTGCCGCTTAGTTGAAGGCAGACGAAGCTCACCCCTCAGACCAGCGACGAAACCAGCCGCGCAACCACCAGCAGCGCCGTTCAGAGCGTCATCCGTCTGCATCTTTGTCAGTTTCAAATGCACGAGATCCTTCCTTCCTTCCATGTGAAGGAGACCTGGCAGCAGACGAAACGCACCTCTCGCATGTTGGCGACCTGCGCCTGGGCATATGAGAAGGAGAAACCCATTGCGGCTGAAAGGGTCAACCGCGTCCTTATGATACCCCAGTCTGCCGGCGCGCCGCGCGCCTGCATCAGGGCGTGATTCGAAAGAGCTCACCAAAGAAGCCGATGGTTCCTCCTGTTCTCGTCAAGATACCCATCGCACCCTTGTCGTGCCTACACACGGATCAGCTACGATGTTCTTATCATGCGCGTGACAACCGCAACGCATCCGCTTGACATCCAAGCGGACCCCGAGTCCGGTTGGTTAGGGACTGACGTTTGGAGAGCGTTCTGGACGGCGCTGACGAGAAGACCGACGCCGGCGCTCTGCGCCGTGGACTTTGCAGCGAGGGTCATGGGCGAGTACGGGTGGAAAGTGTGCTCTCCCTCGGCCGACGAAGGCAGGAAGAACGAGCCATTGGGCAGGC
The DNA here is from genome assembly GCA_037040355.1 of Cutaneotrichosporon sp. M94-02A. Lineage (NCBI taxonomy): Eukaryota > Fungi > Basidiomycota > Tremellomycetes > Trichosporonales > Trichosporonaceae > Cutaneotrichosporon > Cutaneotrichosporon sp. M94-02A. Next base: position 295,208 of record JAXQGU010000090.1, read on the forward strand.
TTGGAGGCAAGAGCGGCGATCGAGATGACGAGGACATGGCTGCGAGGAGTGCAGAACAAGAAGGAAGTCGAGCGCGGTGTCTTTTGCTTTTACAGCTGCTTCGACGTTGCGACTGCCCGGAATGGTTGCGACGGACGAGCAGCAGAGAGAGGGGGTTGAAGCGGGATCAAAACCGCGTGGCGAGGGGGTTCACGTAATAGGTGGGCCCCGATTACCGGGATCAACCGGGCAACGTCACTTGCGTTGGGTCAAGCGACTCAAGGCCGTCACGCACAGATGAGCACTGAAACCCGTATCGCTCAGCTTGTGATACCTATCAATTACAGCTTGTCTAGCTACCTTCTTCACTTTATTGAGTATCGTCTGATCCGCTTGACACGGACAGACACCCAAGACAACCATTCGGTCCGCTCCGTCACACTCCCTCAGAGCCCCGCCCAGGTTCAACCCACTCGTAGCTCGCGATAGGGAAGGCGCAGCAAAGCCAGCCAAGATGATAAGCCCTTTCTGAACCCGGTCACTGAGTGGAAGCTTACCGGCGCACAGTTCGCCAAAACGTCGGGTCGATACCGATGTCATGAAGCTGTAAGTCCTCTTCAGCACCAGCTTCCCTTCCCGCCGTCGTCGCTGCCGCCGCCCGCCTTTGCCGCCAGGGGATGTTGCCACCCCGGTACGACCGGGCGGGTGCTCAGGCGGCTGGCGGGGAGTATGCTGCTTCCACAGCTTCCGCCATCACGACAGTTATCATCCCACCTCCACTGCTAGGCCCTCATGCGCTTGTACCTGCCGCTGACACCCATGCAGCCTCATGTCCGACTACCAGGTGACTCTGGTCAATAACAAGATGTCCGAGTTCTTCGTCAAGTTCCATGGACCAGCAGAAAGTGAGCATTTCTCGGTGGTGAAACAAGGATTCAGGCCCACGAGCATGCCTGGAGCCCTTGACTCCGCAATGGTGACTGACGCCCGCAGCGCCCTTCGCTAAAGGCGTGTGGAAGATCCACGTCGAGCTGCCAGAGGCGTTCCCTTATAAATCACCCAGTATCGGCTTCATGAACAAGATCTTCCACCCTAACATTGACGAACTGTAAGCTTCTCCTCATACATCGGGCTCGGCGTGTCTGACTCGCCCAGAAGCGGTAGTGTCTGCTTGGACGTGATCAACCAGACATGGTCGCCCATGTTCGGTAAGGCTTGCCCCACACCCCCCTGCCAGCTGTACGCCGCTGACCCGCCCAGAACTCATCAATGTGTTTGAAGTGTTCCTCCCGCAGCTGCTACGGTACCCCAATCCGGCCGACCCGCTGAACGGCGAGGCGGCCTCGCTGCTCATGCGCGATCCCAAGGCGTACGCGAAGAAGGTCGAGTCGTACGTTGAGCGGTACGCCACGCCCGAGGACGCCGACCAAGCGGGCGATGAAGATGGTGATGGACACGACGACGGGAGCGACGAGGAGATGGCTATGGGCGGGAAGGGCAAGAGTGCCGCCGCTGCACGTCGGGATTCCCTCGGTGCCGCCGCGCAGGCGCCCAAGAGCAACGGTCTTAACAGTAATGGACGGACAGGCGCGAATGGACATGGGAATGGCGTGAAGGAGGAAGATGAGGACGATGACGAGGACGGCATGAGCGATATGGGCGAGCTCAGTGATGGCGATGAGATCATGGGCGAGATGGACGACTAGGCGGGGCAATTCTACAAGCACCAGGTCAGTCGCGGACGTCCCACAGAAGCAGCGGGGCTTCTCGGAAGGAGCCAAAAGCTGATATTGCAGACCCTCATCTCCCATCTCCCGCCATAAGGACCTTGCAGCCCATCCTGCTTCCGCCTCATCACGATTCGCCCCTCCCATCACTCGCATATGCCTCATTCCGGATACCATCCTCTTCCAGTGTCACCTTATCACACAGCCCCAGATATCATTGTTGTAAACGGCTTTCATACCCCTTCATGAAATGACTATCCCACGACTGTTCATCAGCGGCCTCCTGTCCGACTGTGGCGGAGAATACGACCATACTGAAGCTCACAACGGCCTCGCCTCTGCGCCTCAACAGCACAGAGCGCTCGCTGAAGAGTCGAAGGGGCACCCTGGCTGGTGCGCGGCGATGCTGAAGGACCTCTAGCGCAATGGCACTGCTGTCGCTGAGGATAAAGGAGGCGGGCGATATTCAAGGAGAACAAGGCGGAAAGGCCCCTTTAGTAAGGGTGGACTTCCAGCTCTCCTGCCGATGACCAGGTCGCTCCATCTGATGCGCCAGATTCGACCTGTTCGTCCTGTTCTCCGCTATCCTTGCAGCACAGATCTCGTCCTCTCAGTCGCTCATTACCTCGCTCTGTCTCCGAGATCGCTTCAACTACTTGTGGCGTGGTTTAGGTAGCTGCTGGACAGCCACCTTCACTTGATCGCTACTTCTGGCCGCCCTTTGTGCCCAAGCTACGCATCCTCTGCCTCCTCTTACTGTGATCGATATGCCGGCGCAAGCCTTCGCCATCGCCGATACGTCGCCCCTATTCGCCTACACGCCATGCACCAACTGCGGTAACTCGACGGGATGGTTATCTGCCTACTCGCCCCGCGGCGACGGGTTCGACCAGACCTTCCACCAGTCCCTTTCCGCCCAGTCAACCGTCGCCTTCAACATCACAGGTGAGTCCATGGGAGAGTCAGGAGATGGATGGGCCAGGGCTGACGCCGGGAAGCGTCTTCGTTGGTGGTGCAGACATCGGATATGGGCCCGCCATGCGTCATGCAGTTCAGCATCAACGGGTCGGAACCCGCCAGCGCATGCGGTGATTCGGCGCTGTCAAAGCTGCCTTTGGGCCTACACCGCGTAGTGCTCCAGCCATCAGGGTCGAAACCCGTCCGATTCTACGGCGTATCAGGGACGTTTGAGCTCGCGGCCGAGAGCAGCCAGTGAGTGTTGACTGGAAGGGTGCCACATTGGGCTGGGCTGACGCGGGGGCAGGTACGCTAACAAGACGGTGGACTCGACGGCTTCGGGGTTCTCGTACTCGACAGGATGGGTGTCCCTCCCTACAGGGTCTGACGCCGCGTCAGACACGGTCATTGCCTCGCAGTACTCGGACTTGTCCCGGTTCTACAACCGTTCTGCCAGCATCACGACCCAGCGTGGCGCATGGGCCAATTACACATTTGGTGCCGCGGCAGAGGCGGTCTACTTGTACGGCATGTCTGGCCCGGAAGGGGGAGCAGCAGAGGTGTACCTTGATGGTGTCCTCCAGGACAGGCTGAACCTCACGGTAAGTCTCACAAGAGGCGCGCAAGAGGTGCCCAAGCGCTGGCGACACCAGGCTGATGAGCAGAACTCGTGGCGGACGTACTCGTCCTTGTTGTTCGCGGCACCGAGCCTGGACACTACCGTCAACCACACCATCTCCGTCGTGAATGTGCAAGCAGGCGGACACCTCGTGCTCGACTATGCCAAGGTCACTCGAGCAGTTCCCGACAAAGTGTACGTCCGCCAGATGGCCAGATAAAGCGGCGGTATGCTGACAAGGGCAGATCGCCACAGCTGGGAGCCATACTGGGCGGCGTGTCCGGCGGAGTGGCTGGTCTGCTGCTCCTCCTGGTCGGCGTGTACTTCTGGCTTGCCAAGCGCCGGGACAACGCGCGCAAGGCATCTACTGCTCATGTCGCCTACGGCTTTTCCGGCGGGATCGGCGGAGGCAAGCGCTCCGGTGGCGGCCTGCTTTCCTCGTCGTCTGCCTCGTCGGGCATGTCCAACAGCTCGGCACTCGACCAGTGGCGCCGAATGCAGAAACTCAGTCCGCAGGGATTACCGAGCGGTACTCATCCGCCCCACAGCCCTATCACGCCGTTCTCTGTGACGTCCATCTCGCGTTCAGGCGCTGATCCGGCATCGGCCAAGAGTTCCGCCACGGGCGGAGGAAGCATGTCGACGGCGTATGGCCAGCCGAAACTACAGGTGTTCAACTCGCCTCCGCCGGAGTACGACGACTATATCCCTTATAACGGGCCGATATCGTCCCCGCCGCCAGGAAGCCAGGACGCACTGTACTCTGCTCCCCGCACGTCTCAGCGCCAAGGCGGCAGCGGGTGGCCAGGAGCGGACGGGTCGCCTCGGCCTAGCGTCCGCACGCTCGACAGTGAAGAAGGCGGCCGGTCGGCCGCATCGGGCCGTACCGACCGGTCGTCTCGTAGAGACCGACCATCTGCCCGGAGGTCGATCTCGTACGGCACGGGTCAAGACCTCGCGCTGCCTCCGTCGCTTGACAGAGACGCCTCGTCGGCAAGGTACTCGTACTACCCCTACTCGAGCCCCGTCGGTTCCGGACGCCGGCCGACATCGACCCAGCCGCCACTTTCTGCTCTGTCGAGCGAAGTGAGCGAAGCACAAGTAGGCATGGGCCGAGCTGTCGAAGCGACCCGGTCTGTCGCCCGCCTGTGGCCCACAAGGGCAGCTGTGCCCAGCCACTACGTCACAAGCGGCCTCGAAGAAGGCGTAGGGGGAGGCCTGGGCCCTAGCTCGGTAGCTGCTCAACCTCCTGGCAGCAGCGCGACCGGTGCTGGAGGGAGGTACCTCCCTTCGGAGGTGCCGTTCTCATTCATGGACTCTGATCCGGCTGCCGCACACGACCGCCCGTCTTCGCCGTCCCTCAGGCGAGGCGTGTCCGTCAAGTCTGTCAAGACCGTCAGATCCTTCTTCTCCGGCTTGCTGGGCAGTAGTATGGGCGGCGGGGGAATAGGCTTCGGCCAGTCAGTCGGGTCTTCGACCACTGGCCCAGCATCTGCTGCCCGTCCCGATTCGGGCATATTCCCGTCCGAAGGAATCATTCTCCCTTCCATGCCGTCCGGTAGTGGCGCAACCGACCTGTCCCGGGGCAACAGCCGCAGTGCGGCGTTCCTCGCCGCCGCGAGGAGCAACGCGCCCAGCAGGAATACTATTCGGCGAGTACCCGTCCCTGCGGAACCTATCGCCGCGTCCAGCCTCGGATCGCGCACGCTCCGGCTCGGACCCAGGCGGTCCAGCCCGACAAACTTCTTCATCGAACTTAACCCGAACAGTCCAATGACCGAGTTCAGCAGGCGCGATAGCGAAATGACTACTTGGAGGTAAAGGCGGGAGGGGCAGGGACGTCCACAGATCTGGCATCCGTAGTATCCGATGCACCCTAATGGATACCCGACCGTAGCAGTGCGATGCGTCGAAATCGCATATCCTGAGAGCCAAGTGACTGCAGCGCCGCAATTGCAGCCGTGATCATGAGCTGGCTGGGCCGACTCCCCCAGCGCATGGACGCTTAAGGGAACAGCCGCCACAGTCGACCAGGCGGAGCAGGTGACCTTTGTGTTCGGCGAAACACCTCTCCGGCTCGTCCTTTCACGAGGTGGTGTTGGCCATCGAGCACGTTCTCGGTGGCGACGGGACAGCCAAGAGGAGCACTTCTAGCGACTGTTGACAATACTCTTTCCACCCTCTTCCACCCGCCACGAGACTACTCAGAACACTTCAAGAACACCCTGATCCGAAAGCTGGATCGACTGCCGACACGCTGCTCCTTGGCAGACATCGAAATCAGCACCTGCCGCCACTTTGAACCCAAACAGCCCATGGGAGGACGAACTGCCTGTCCTGAGTAGAAGAGAACTCCCGTGTCATCGCTGGTCCACCAGGACCGCTCCGACCCATGTCATTGGTCTCTTACGGAGCTCCACCACCACACTCATTCGGCCCCCCTCCATTCGGCACGCAGACATTCTTGCCGAGCTCGATCCCGTCCTGGCAATACAACCCGTATTCCCACATGCAGGTGGTCCATCCGTCCGCCGTGGCATTGTCCTCAGCGGCGGTGTCTGGACCGTACGGATCGTACTACAGCCCTCAGCCACAGTGGTCAGGTTCTCGAGTACCGTACGTCTCAACCCCAGGATATCCCGATCACGGCTTCGTCATAGGGGAAGAACAGGACGATGGTGAAGATGATGAAGACGATGAAGATGAGAACGAGAAGTACGTGAGAGAGCGGAAACGAGCGCGTCAGAGGCGAAAACGAAACGCATCCTCACGGAGACGCTCGGCCCGCGCGCGATCACCATCACCCCCGCCAAAGACAGAAGATAGTCCGATGAAGTAAGCTGCCGTGCAAACGGGAGAACTTGCCCGCACTGACCTCAGCAGCTCCATCACTCTCACACCCGAGCAGCTACAACAGCTCTTATCAGCCGTGGTGGGCCAGCGACCTTCAGAACCGTCTTCCAAGCCTGCATCGGAGGAGCCACCGGCTCCCGCTCAACCAACCCTGCCACCTACGACCGCTATCGCCACCACGCCTGCTCCCTCTCAACAGCTCGTCACGATCCCACCTACTCTCGCCGCTCCCCCGAGCGTCGCTTCGGACCCCGTCGGGATCATCACCGGCACCGAGCTCGTCCCCTACACCGGCCCATACTCCCCACCTGAGGAAGACTACCCCGATACCGACCCCGGCTCGACCGAGCCCAGCCTTGTTCGATCGGCGTGCACCGCCCTGGGTTCCGCTATAGGCGCAACGGCCCAGTTTCCGGTCAATGTCGCCTGCGCGGCCATTCCGCCCCTTGTCGAAGGGTACAGCTGGGCGCTCGGGACCTTGTCCTCTGGGATCTGCCAGCTGGCCAATTCGGCCAGCGGGGATACTGGCTGGTTCAAAGCGATCAAAGACGGTGCTGCAGGGTCTGTCGCCGGAACAGGTAACTGGTGGTCCGGCGCGGGAGCCGCCACGGCCACCAGGTCAGATAAGTGGAAGAATCGCTTACAGAAATGGACGGGCCGGAGCAAGCCAAAAGTGCCAGAGTACCCAGTAGCCAATTGGATCGGAGGGACCGCTGCTTCGGCGTACCAGTCCGGTCTGAACGCGGCGAGATATACCCAAGGCGCAGTGACGTCGGGCTTATCGTCTGCGCTGGTGCGCTCGACCGCGCCGGCGACACCACAACAAACCGTGATAAGCACGAACGGCGCCAGCGCAGGTACGATTCAACCAACGACACTGGCCATTCCGCAAACGACCGCTCAGACCGCGCCACAGCGTACCAGCCGAGCTCCGCCCTCAGTCCGGAGCACAACAAGTTCCAAGAGGCGTAGCTGGCTGGGCAGGACGCTTTCGCGTTCCCGCAGAAGGAGTCGGTGAGGTTGGCATGGTCACTGTTGGACATCGAGCGGGAAAGTCACGTTGTATAGCCCTTAGAATACCATAATGTATGCCATCATCTTCGCATGCCCAGTACATATGTACAATACAGCATCTTGTTCATCCGCATGTCTAAGACCCGTCTTTACATTGGCTTGGCAGACAGCAAGTCTGCACCATCAGCCTCTTTTCACGATGCAGGTCACACTTGTGCAACTCACCCGTAGCCGTCTTCTTCTCTGCACCCTTGAGCCCCTCGTCGTCCTCCCCGTGAGCCTTGAGGAACGCCTCGACCTGCAAGAATATGTAAGTACCACCTATTGGCGCTACGCTGAGAACGCTGACCTCGTCCATGACAGCGTCGTCGGCGCCACCTTCCTCGTCCTCTTCCTCGCCGTCGCTGTCGCCAATAGCGTCGATGGCGAAGTTGGGCCGCTGCATGACGGCTTCCTGCGCCGCCCGGACCATCTCGCTCTCTTCGCGGTACCGCTGCTCGGCCTCCAGAAGAGTTTTGCCCTCTGGCGTTGTCGCAGACACGCTCGTGGCAGATGTGGCGGACGACGCTGAGGCTGCAGACGCAGCGCGCTGACGCTGCTGTTGTTGTTGTTGCTGTTGCGACGGTGTGAGCATCGACTCCCGCGCTGAGAGCTCGGGCGCGCCCGTTGCCAGCGGCGTCTTGGACAGCGCGGGCTTGCGCCACTCGGCGTGTTTGCCCAGAGCGGCGCCGAACCCGTCGGCGAAGCGGTTGAATCGGCTCTTGTTCTCGTTGTTGACGACAAGGTTCATGAGACCGCCGAGAAGGCCTTCGGCCTTCTGGTTCGCCTGGTGGTAGTCCTCTGCAGACGTTCGCTCCAGCTGGAACGAAGCGGCCAGGTCGTGGCCGAAGAAGCCTTCCAGCAGCTCGTCCGCCAGCACGACCATCCGGAATGTCGCAAGGTCTGCAATCAGTCATCTGACGGAATACGTCGGAACACGGTAACCTACTGAGATATGGCTGGTTGTGCGAGCCTGAAGTCGAGTTGGACCGTTCTCGTAGATGACTCGCGGTCTTGTTCTCGCCATCGATCAAAGCTGGCTGAGTACCGTCTGGCGCGTTGGCGTCACCGAATTCGTATGCGTTCAGGATGAACCGCGATACAGCAGCGAGGTACTGGTCCCCAGGCTCGTTGCGGAAGATGAACTGGGATCAGCGATGATCGGGAAGGCAAACCCACTAGTAAAGACTCGGACAGCTGGATGACCTCGTTCTTGGTCAAGAACCCATCCTTGTTCTTGTCGTGCTGCGAAATGAGCCATCGTGCGGCGCGAAGCTTGAATGTAACCACTAACCAGGTTGAAGAACCACTCGATCGACTCCATCAGACCGGCTGACATGACCGTATCCAAGCCCACGACGACATCCTGCAGACTGAGAGTCCCGACGTGCGCATTATCCCACGCGAAGAACAGCCTGATGGTCAGCCAGGGTTCAAGAGACAGACGTTCGGACATACCGATCAATGACCTCATGCTCGGCGACTTTTCGCTCTGTCCGCTGCATGAATGCATTGGTCGTGACCGTCTCCTCCCTCGCCCAGGTCGCGATACCGCTGAGGAAGTGCCTAAACGTGGCAAGATCGATCCGCGTCTCGACTCTGCCCTGCGCGTCGACCTGTATTCTCGGTTGGTCGAACTGGTCGCCGGGCATGTACGCCTTTCCGACTGCCCCTGAAGAGTTTGCGTCCGAGCACTCGCATACGGCGGTAAAGTAATGGTCGTAGATGATTCCGATCTGGTCCTTGTCGAACTTGCCAAGGCTCTTCAGGTTCCGCACGGCGGCACGCTTTGAGAACTTTTCGATCTCGTCGGAGATGATGGCTCGGAGGCGCCGACGTTCCGCCTGAATCGTCTCCTCGGTGATGACGTTGAACTCGCGGAACGCGACGACCAGGAGTTCCTGGAAGTTGGTGATGGCCCGCACGCGAGGGTCCGGGTGGTCCGGGTGCGCAGAGTCGCCAATCTTGGCAAAGTAGTTGCGCATCAGGCTGATGAACATGCCGTCGTCGGAAACTTCCAGCAGCGCCTCGCCGTTGATCTTCAGCACGGCTGAGGTGTCAGCCTCATCCCTCAGGCACACACATGTGGTGTGCTCACCGAGACCAATTTGGAACAACACCTTGACGCCCATGGCCAACACGCAGTCGACAATGCGGAAAGCGAAGATCAGAGGCATCGAGTTGATGTACAGACTGAGGAACCATCTGCCTGTCAGCTGGGATGTGCGGCAGAGACTCACGGCAAAGAGGCGACCGAGAGCTGGACATCGACCGAGGCAAAGTGGTCCTTGATCATGGGCAGACAGCGCTGCACAAGCGCCTCGAAGACTCGCTGGTCAAGGAGCGTGCCCTCCATGGACGGACTACCGTTAGCGCGGCGTCTGCAGAGTATGCTTACCTGTAGTAACCTGGTAATATGCGGTCGCACAGTACTTCCAGGAGCCAGAACGCCTGCTCCTCCGACATGTAACTGCCCAATCAGTACGGTACCGCTGCTTCGTTAACGCGACTGACATCAGTAGTCTGCAAAGGTCAGCCGAAGTCAGAGTGGTTGGAGGACGGGCTTGACTCACCCGGCTACGACGATGTTGAGAGCCTGGCAGTATCCTAGCTCGGGGTTGCGGAAACTGTAGGCGACCAGCACTCTCCGTAACTTGGCAAGCCCCTCTTCCGTCTGGTATGCCTTGTACTCTGGCAAAGACCTGTTCAGGTCCTTCTCGATCTCATCTGTCGACTGCGACGATTTGCCCGCGTTCTCTGACAGCAGCAGCGAGTAGGTCTGCGGGTTGGCGAAGCGCAGGTCTGTGATGTCAGCCTACTCTGGCTATCAAGACGCACGGCCGGACTCACAGACCGATCCCGACATGACTTCCCACAGCTCGCCTCGTAATCTCGAAGGCAGACCGACCTGGAGTAGGCGCTGGAAGGGGGGATACCGCAGGACTGGCTGTGTCAGCGGGAGGACCGGACAAGCAGGGTGTGGTCTCGGCTTACGGGTCAGATTCCGTCCGTGGACTAAACGCAGTCAGCAGACGCCAGAGCGGGCGTTGACGAAGTGACTGACCGATGAAATACTCCTTCCAGAGGCGCATCTTGCTCCGCTCACGCATCTTCCTCGCGTCTCCAGGGAACCCAAACGTCTCACCGAGACCGCGCTCGTAGTTGCCTTTCCCATCCCCTCCCGGTCCACGCAGATCACCCTCGCCCCCGCCGTCGTCCTTCTTCTCGGTACCGAGTTCCGTGCCGAGCAGGAGGTGGTCCGTGCCGCTGCCGGAGGGACCACCCTGTTGCTGCTGACCCGCGGTAAGGAGGAACTCGGAGTACAGCGATGGCAGGAACGGCTTGAGCTGCTTCATGGATGATAGCTGTAGAGCGTCAGGCCTACGCAGCCAAAACGAAAATTCGTGGCTTCTCGATCTGATGCTTGAGCCTGACTGACCTGAGCTTTCAGAGCGTCTCGAAGAAGGATAGAGAAGTGTTCGGCTGTCGGCAACAATGAAGTGAGCTGCAGGATCTAGACCGAGTCAGCCCTGTACTGCCCCCGTAGGAGACATCCTCACGATGCGCATGCCGTGCCATGTTGCCAGCGAGAGAGCGAATACGCCGGCTCGGGAGTTCAACCTAAGGACAGGACCATCAGCTCCACTCCTCTCCGATGAAAGGCCCCTGCCTACCGCTCGACACGGCGGATGGTGTACAGCGGCAATGTACATCGGCAGGACTTGCGATCGAGGGAGATGAAGCACAAGAAGGGCGGCAACAAGCTTAGCTTCCCTGCCTATACAGCGCATCAGCCCACGTCCACTAAGTTCCCGACTTCTCCGCTCCTATCCCTTCCCGCACGCAGCTGGACTCACGTAGACCTCCTCCTTGCCTTCGACGCTGAGCACGGCATTGATGTCCATTGACTGGAGAGCCGGCCCCGCTTGGCTATCTCTCCTGACCCCGCGGAGCTTGGTCGAGCTGGGCGGGTCGCCAGGTCGAGGAAGCTGTTCCTCCATGGGCACGTTGAAGAAGTCGCGCGTGAGCTCGTCCTTGGACTTCTCGCGGTACGTCCGCAAGTGCATCGGAAGCGACATGGCGGCTGCGAAGCCTTCAGGCTGAGGTATCTATATAGCAGGAGAAAGTGGGCAAGAACGCAGACGGCCACCAGGTGCGGCACGAAGCTTCCAGCTGGGTTGGCACACTAGTCGTCGTGCCCAAGCTTGGCTCGGTCGGACAGGTGAGACCCGCGTCTCACCACTCGTTACGGCATCCGACGCGAAGATAGCCCAGTGGTGGCGGATTCAGACCCGTTGGGAGCGTTGATTTCTCTTTGGCTGCGCAAGGCGTGGTGCTGGTACAAGACATGAGACAAATGCATGACAGCCGTACAAGGACAGAAACGAGAGACTATGTATATAAGTGTAGCAGAACGGATCTGTTTGACCGTCCAATTGAGAAAACCCCTCGATGCCTTCATTGTCGCCGCCATGGTCGTCCCTGCCTCATAGGATATCGATAGCGGCGAGGTACATCGCCCAAACCTCGTCCGCAAACGCCGGATCCACCTGCCCATGCCTTCAGCCCAAGCTCCGCGTCCCGAGGACGGGTGCCCCTCTCAACAACCTTGACACCCACAAGCGTGCTCCGCACGGACCCCTGCAACTCGTCCAACCGGTTCGGGTCACCGGACGACAACGACCCGTGTCGGTACGCGAGCGTTGCCGCGACCGCCTCAACAATCTGGCGCCGGTCTTCTGTGCTCAATCTGGGAGCTTGAGATCGGGCGACGGGTGTCGCTTGGGTCGCCTGAGCGAAGGTCGAGTCGCCTACTCGGCCTCGCCGCGGCGCTTGTCCGGTCATATTGCTCTGCGCGGCTGAGCGTACTTGCTGCGCGGGCGACGGAGCAGCGGGTTGGGCTGTTCGTTGCTGAATACTCTTGGGCGAAGGAACACGCGCGTCGGTCGGTCGGCCGTTGAGCGAAGGGGTAGTAGTGCTCGGGCTGAGGAGGCTCTGCAGGAGCCTGTCCACACTGTGCCCCGCCTCGGCGGGCCATGATGGTGAAACTGCTGCTGCCTGCTGGGGGAACATTGACCCCGGATTACTTGGTACCAGGGAAGCACCATTGGGCATAGTCGTTTGGTTAGCTGAGGATCTGGTATCTGGGGGCGCTGCAGCCTGAGGCGCAGGCTGTGGAGACCGTGCCGCCGATGACGGTGATGACTGTCAGCGCGTCAGTTCCAGATCTCAGTCGTAGATGGTCGCAAAGCTTGCGAGCAGTACTCACAGGTTTGACGGCGTTGAAAAGCCGGGCAAAAGGATCTGATGTAGCCGGCTGCGGTGCGGATAGCCCAGCGGCGGCGCTGGCTGGGGAGCTTGTACGGCTTTCGCCAGCTTCCGACTTCTTGATGGGCTCGCCGCATATCCTGCCATGCGTCAGTCTTGTGTCGCTGGGAGCTCGCTGGTGCTCGAGGGTCACCTGAGAACGGCGTTATGGAACCTGGTGATTCCAGTGGCATCGTTTTCAACGGGAATCCAAAGACTTCTGCCCTCTGCATCAAGTTAGCCGAGCCTTCAGGACGATCGCTGACGAGAATCCCACCCTCTCCGCGTTTCCTGATCTGCAGGAGCTCGTTATTAAGGAGAACCGTCTTGATATCGCCGGGGATCAGCGGTATTGTGACGTTCTTGAGACCCGACCTGTTCAACATGTACACCGCATAATGGGGTTTCTTCGACCTGCACGATGTCAGCTGAGCTCCTGGACCCGCGCAAGGAGGGCACTCGCCGTCGGACGACGAAGGTTGGTCCCTCCATCTTGGTCTTCTTCCACTTGCCGTTCTCGTCGTTCAGGAATACGGTTGCGTGGTCGGTGAACTCGAGGATATCGACAATGGCCGGGTCGGTCCGGTTGACGGACCGGAGGTTAGCTCCATTGCGGATCGGCTCGAGTTTCTCCTCCTGTACTGGTGGTGGTGGGTTTTGCGACATCGTGTAAAAGTGAGTGTGTGGCGATCGTGTGGAGTTGTGACTTGCTATGAACGCATAGACGTCGAAGTCGAGACGTGGATGTGTTGTGTAGGCTGCGAATGCGGCGAAGCGTGGTTGGTGTGATGGTGACGAAGACTGTTCTGAAAGATGTTCAGAGTATCTCTGGGTCTTTATACTTTCGCGACGGGGTGTGTCGACAGACCGATTCGAAAGAAACTGTAGTTGGCTTGATTTACCGACTCGTCGTCGAAAGAACCTGCCCGAGACCAAGAATCCTTCGAGAGATGGCTCACAGGCACCCACACGCGATATCCCGTAGGCGTACGCTGAGTTCGAAGTCCGCTGAATAGGCGACAAATGTATCCGTTCTATCTCCGCTGTCGAGTTCTATCGTTGCTGTATGTACCTTCTCGCCCCACGAGACAAAGAGTGAATGGCAGGATGACTACAAGGCAAGCCCGCCCACCACTCTCCCCGCTCGTTTGTGTCGGTGATGAAACCGTGCCTGAATACGGGGTCTCCGCTTAGCTGAACCGGCTCAACGATGCGAGCCGGTCCTAGATCCGAGTAATTCACTGATCACAGTAGTGATTTGACTCGTCCCGAGTGATCCCCTCAACGAGACTACGACGAGACGGCGACAATGGCGGTGGGATCAGCAGTCAGGTCTTTGTGGCCAAGCGTCGTCGTCCGAGCCGCTGGGCGCCACGCAGCTACAGGAGCCCCTCGACGGACGATGTCGTCTGGCTCTTCGAGCCGGACCAAGCTTCCCGAAGCATTCACCCGCGCCGAACTCGATCGCATCTCCTCGTTGCTCGCGATACCACCGCCGCATACGCCTGACTCTCTCCCTCCCCATACGGTGACGTTCCAGAAACGTCCCGCGAGCGAAGCAGCTGTCCTAATCCCGCTTCTCAACGTGAACGGGGCAGCCCACGTGCTCTTCGAAGTCCGAAGCGGGCACTTGCGCACGCACGGCGGAGAAGTCAGGTGAGTGTAGTGTCTCGTTGCTAAGACCACTCTGGCGCGGCCGGCTGACGGTCTGCAGCTTCCCCGGAGGGAGGATGGACAAGGTGTGTCGCCCGACAAAGGAGCGGATCTTGTGCAGACATTAATCCTGCGAAGACAGATACCCTCCTGGTCCACACGGCGTTAAGGGAGACACACGAAGAGCTAGGGTTGTCGCCGGATAATGTCGAGATCCTCGGCATGCTCGATCCTCCAGAGTACAGTCTCGGCAACAAGTCGCGCGTCTGGCCATTTGTCGTGAGTGTGCTGAGTAGCTCGTGCGCCGGGGCTGACCAGTCCTGCAGGGATTCGTGCATGCCGAATCATCGTCGAAAGGCTCTGCGTCTGACACACTTGTATCTTTGGATACTCGACAACTCACGCCGTCGCCAGACGAGGTCTCTTCGCTCTTCACTTTTCCGCTCGCAGAACTGCGTGATACCCAACCCCACTCGATCCACCATTTCCGCCTAGACCCCAGGCGGCCGTACCACAAGTACCGCATCGGACACCTTCTCCCGCCAGAGAGTCTCGCCACGAACGAAGCCCGCCAAGCAGCCGCCAAGCTCGAGGTATGGGGTCTGTCTGGCTGGTTCTTGAACCGACTGGCCTGGCAGGTCGGGTGGATGAGCCAGCCGCCAGTCGAGGAGTATGACGCGTAGGCGGACACGCACGGTCACGATCGACCAGCCTGGGGTGATCGTCAAGCATTGCATGGTCGGTGGAGGCCGAACAAACTTACGAGGTACGCCGCACGGATCTTATCCGCCTCGGACATCTCACTTTGCGGTTCGTGCCGATGGCGCCGGCTCGCGGTCCCGAAGACATCCTCGAAGGTCCCGCTCCATCGGCACTCGACCTCATTGCTGCCGCTTCCGCTGCGTTCGCTGCGGACGATGATGGTCTGACCATCGTCATCAACTGGCTCACGGGCGATCTCCATCCGGCTGAAACTCATTGATGGCGGTCGTAGCGCCAGCGAAAGAGAAGACGACGCCAGGGATGAGGAACGAGGCGGAAGAACTGTCCCTCCGGACGTGTGTCGCATTTGCTGCCACGTTGGCGTTCGGAGAGCTGGGCGAGCTGGGGGCGACGGGAACAGGTTGAGCAGGTCGAGGTCGAGGCCCAATGCATCTTCGGGTGTCCTCGCCGGGCGGGATGGAGATATTTTGTCGGCAACGGAGACGCAGGAGGTCCTCGATGAGCCTTTCATCCGCATCGACGTTCTTGGTCCGTTCCGAGTTAGTCGCGCGCTCGACAGGCGAGAAGAGTGGTTTGTGCTGAGCTCAAAGGGGTCGTCCGGTGTCCACTCGTCCGGGCTCCAGTCCATGTCCGACGCAGGCAGAGCAGTAGTCTGCCATACCACGGCCTTTGGCGGCGTTACAGGCGAGAGGAAGGCGTCGCTGCTGCTGCCGCTACTTCCACTCCCACTACCGCTCGAGCTCGAGCCAAAAGACGCGTAAGAGGAGACCGAGTTGGAAGCGGCGTGAGCCTGACTGGGCCGTCTGGGTGGCCTGGGCGGACATTTTGGGAGCGGCGGGAGCGGGCCCATAGGAGGAGGTCGGGGAGCTGGGCACCTGAGCAATGCCGACGCGCGATGAGACGCTGCAGGTGTTTGTGCTTCATTGCTCTGGCCAGACTTGAAATTTCGTATCAGCCCAGGGCAAGGGCTGAGGTTTAACGATAGAGCCTCACCTTGAAGACCCCTTTCAGGACGGCCCGCTCGTCGTGCGGTCCGAGCTCTGCCCTGAGGCTTGTCCTGTTCGAGGAGTGCTCGGCGGACATCGAATCGACGCCTGGCGTGGCTGGCTGATGCGAGTGCAACATAACAATGATGCTCGAGGCCGGAAAACGCCAGGAAGGGGAACATCTCCATTAAGCGAGTCCTAATGAACTTGGCCATGGCTGCACACGCTCGGACACGCGGGCAGAATGGTTCGGCGAAAGGCGCGTCCGAAGCCTTTGCGGACGATCTAGCACGTCGGCTCAGCCGTGTATGCACGGATGTCGTGCCGTCTGGCCAGCTGAGGGCAGAAGACCTGATAGAAGGACCGAAGGGTCTTCGACGTGTGTGTATGTGTGTGGGACGGGGAAGGTGGCGTCTGCAATCGATTCCCTCAACGGACGTCATGGCGCGTCTCTCCGTGCATGGTCGCTAACCGGAGTCATTCTGGTCTTAGAACCGAGCTACTGCATGTATTAACCTGATAGAGCTACACTAAATGGGAAGTCCCCGTGCGAGGTCCTGACTGTCCGCGTATATCGGCCATCTCCAAGGGCACCTTGGCATCTATAGCTTCTCCTCCCTCTCCCGCCGGCCGATCTCTCGTCCTGGTACCGTCTGGACCCTCACCATCCTTGCCATCATGCACCCTCTGTACAACCTCCTCCTCTTCGCCATCGCCACCGGCCTCTCGTCCGCCCTTCTGCCCACCGGCGATCCGCCGCTGTTCCTCCTCCATCAGCCTGCGGCTGTACGGCGAGCGTTTCCGGATCTCGGGGCCGTAGAAGAACGCGATGAATGGTACGGCCGCGAGAAGCATCGCAATGCAGCCCATGAGGAAGATGGCCCATCGCGGTGTGAGGTTGCGGATCATCTATGGATTTCAGCGACGATAGGCGGTTGCGTCCGGAAACAAACGCACGTCCTGGGTGAAGAAGGTGAATGCGCCTCCGACCATGTTCCGCGCAAATGACTGGCCAGCGATCGCAGACGAGGCATATGAACCGTAGCATTGAGCCAGGCTGAAGCGTCAGTCCGGCGCAGTGCGATCCATCGCATGACTCACTAGACGAAGGCGGTGATGTAGATGGTCAGAATGCTCGCTGAACCGATCAGCCAGAATAGCCTTGGAGGTCCTTGGGAGCCTACCATTGATGATAGTCAGACCGATGCAAGGAACTATCCAGTGCACCGTCGAGATACTCGTGAAGCCGTACAGGAAACAACTCAAGAAGAGCGTCACACCCGAGACCATCGGCGCGTACAGCCTCGCTTCGACGCCGCGCTTGGCTGCTTTGCGGCGGTACACCGCGTCTTGAATGAAGTTGCCCAAGAAAGCGATGAACGAGCCGATGCTGCCCCGTCAGCGACACACCGGACTGTATCATTGGCGATACGTACCATAGCGTCAGGTAGGTAAGACCGGTCTCTGTGACGTCGAAGCCGTAGATCTGCTTGAAGATGTACGGCAGTCCGCCAATCTGAATATAGAGCACGCCCCACTGCTCGAGTCAGCCTGCGGGCGCGCGATGTGATTGTATGGTAGGCGTACTCCAACAGATATCCAGATTGAGAAGAAGATGACGACCGGCTCGACCACCAGGAACGCTGCGAGGCGTCAGCATCTAGGTGCTCTTGTGGTGATGGCAGACTCACTGAGCGGTCGGAGCAGACTCTGTCGCAGTGCGATGGAGAATTTGACCTTCTCGATCTCGCTTCTGGCGGTATACCGTCCGCCGTCCCTCTCGCCCCGCTCCTTGCGCAGAGCTGCCGCTTTCCGGCGCAGAATGACCGTCGCTCGGGTCTCCTTCAGGGCGAGGAACACGAACGGGAAGTACGCGCCCATCATGACTACCGCCAGGTCAGCCACTTTCCGCACTGCGTTTGGCACATGCGACGCACTGAGTTCGATCCACTGGATCCAGCGCCACTCGAGGCGCGGGGTAGCTTCCACCCATGCCATCATGACTGGTCCGAGACCGGTACCGAGCATGGCGAAGAACGCGAACACCGCCATGGGAAGGCCTCGGTCTTCAGGCATATAGATGTCGGAGATGGTGCCCCCGACGAGAGTTGCGCCGATTGAGCCGGCGCAGCCGAGCAAGAACCGGTTGACCAAGACCGTCTCGATGTTCTTCGCACTACATCGGGTCAGCTCTGCACCCGATTCTCAAGTCGGCGTACTCACAAGATCATCATGAAGTGCAGGATGGTGAAGACCGCTACGGCGATCACATATGTCCATTTTCGGCCATACTCCTCAGACAGAGGTGCCAGCACCAATGGTGCTATACCAAAGCCCTGCTCGTTAGACACATGAGAACGCGACTCCGTAATCCTGGCAACTCACGAAGGCGTACAGCCCGATCCCCGCCATGGCTTGCAGATCTGTACACCCGATATCCCTGCACATGGAGGGAATGCCGATCGAGTACGCCGAGGTGGTATACGCCGTGATGGCCGTGAAGAACACTGCAACACCGACAATGGCGCGTTTCCGCCGCTTACTGAAGAAGAACGGGTTCTCAGATGACGAGGCGGCAAAGTCGACCCAGATGGCGTGTACAGGGTCCCGGCGTTCCTCCTCGACTTCTCCGCCTAGACGGCGTGATATCGCTCGAGAGATCTGCCGCGACATCTGGCGTGATGGACCGGTACCCCCGGCAAAGGGAGACGAGTCGGGCTCGTATAGCTCCGGCCGGCCCTGGGCATTGATCACCACCAGCGGACCCAGCGAGCATCCTTCAGGGAGCGGCCGGACCGAGCTGTTCGACGGCGACCGGCCATGCCGGGACGACGACGCCTTGGAGTCTGATCTTCTCAGAGCAGTCTCGCTCATGGCCGTGACGGAGTGATTGGCGTTCATGGTGGTCGCGCGAAGGGATTGCCTGAGGAATCGGCCGAACCCGAACGTCTAGCGGAAGGCGGTCAACGCTCGAACTGTCGATATGCGCAGTCGTACAAGTCAACGAGCGATAGTTTGTTCACACCAGAGACCCGACCATGCCACTACGCCAAGAAGCACTGCGGGGCCGTGTATCCATCCGACAGCGGCATCATGTAAACGAGTCGATCCCATCGCGAGACTGTATAGGAAAAGTCCGAAGGATTTATCCGCGAGTTCCCGGATGCCGAACGCTAAGACGGCCGGGACAAGTCAACGGATTTAAGACGGACGTGGGGGGGGGTGGAGGAGCGAATGAACAGCGGCACGTGGCTGTCTCCGCCGGAACATAACATGCGCACCGGAGGCATCCGCTCATGCAAGTAGAAAGAGCCTTTGGATGCAAGCGGAGTGTGCGTGGGCTTAGCCGAAGTTGCTCTTCCCTGGACAGCCACATGTGCACTAAGCCGCTTCTCGACTCTTGACCCTGTCTATGCATGAGAAATGCCTCCGAAGCGAGTCTCGCTTCAACGCCGGCCGAGGGTTTCGTGGGTCCTGGATGGGATGTATCTAGTCCCCCGACTTACTGGTTATCAGATAGCAGAGCCAAGGGACGCTGGCTCTATTTTCGGGCGAAAATGCTCGACGCCCGGAGAGGGCCAGCCCGCGCCTCCTCCCGCGGCGTGCCAGCAGCGTCCAGGCATGGGACCTGTCTAGACGAGCGAAGGGCCTGGTCTGCCATGTGACGCCACGTCCCTTCTCGGTTGACGTTTCTCGCGCTCCGTATCCCTCCCTTCCTGCCCTCACCACTCGCACGGCCCGCCCGCCCGTCCTGTCGCGGCCCACGCTCGTCTAGCACCCCAGCTGAACGATTTCTTCCGAGCTACGGACCTCAATCCCTGGCTGTCCCACCCCTCGTCCGGTTATCTGATAAAAAATCGAGCGCCAGCCTGGTCGGCGTTAGTGCACTTCAGAGGAGTAGCCCAGCGAGGCATATAATCCCCTCCGATCGCCCACCAGCAGTCTTTTCCGCCCCCTCCTCACATCTGAGCATTTTTCATACCAAGCCGCAGCAAGATGGTCGCGCTGCAGTCGCTTCTTATCTCGGCGGCGGTCCTCGTGCCGTCTGTCCGCGCCGCTGTCCTCGAGCACTGGTGGAATATCACCTACTCTCAGGCCAACCCCAATGGCGTGAGTGTTCCGTCGAGGTGTTTGAGCTGCGCTGATGCCGATCTGTAGCTGTACGAGCGCCGGGTCATCGGCGTGAACGGTACATGGCCGTGAGTATCCTTCAGTGTGCACCGCCTGGACTCGGGCTCACGTCCTAGGCCCCCTGCTCTTGAAGCCACCCAGGGGGACGTGATCGTCGTGCACGCGACGAACGGTCTTGGCGACCCTAACATCGGCACAGCACTCCACTCGCATGGCATGTTCTTCAACGGGACCAACTACTACGACGGCGCGGTCGGCATCACCCAATGCTCAATTCCCAACAACTGGACGATGGACTACCACATCGACACCAGTCTCCAAGTGAGTTGGTCGCATACCGCTACACTGACCCTGCGTGCTGACTCGAGATAGACCGGCACGTACTGGATTCACGGCCACTACCAGGGGCAATACGTCGATGGCCTGCGAGCTCGTACGTCCTTCTCGTCTCTTTAGGACTCCGCTCATCCTACAGCCCTGATCATCCACCCTAAGAACGGAACCGGGCGGAGCGACAACGTTACATGGGACGACGAGTACACTCTTGTCGTGTCGGACTGGTATCATGACCAGCACAGCGTGCTCCTCGACCAGTTCATGAGCTGGAAGAACCCGACCGGCGCGGAGCCCGTCCCCGGTGCGCACCCCTTTCCTTGCGCGAGCTTGAGGCATGCTGACTAGGCTAGACGCCGCCGCCATTTATGTGCTCAAGGACGGATCGTACGTGCCGTCCGTGGCGGATATCGCGTCCGGCGCGGCTGTCAACGATAACGCCACGATCGCCTTCGAGGCTGGTAAGACATACCGCATCAGGATCATCAACATGGCTGCGCTTGCCAGTACGTCTCCGCCGACAGTTCCCTGTGCGCTGGTGCTGACCCCTCTAGTGTTCTACGTGGGCCTTGAAGGCCACGAGATGAGCGTTATCGAGGCGGACGGCGTGGAAATGGTCCCTTACCCGATTGACACCCTCACTGTCGCGGTGGCCCAGCGGTACTCTATCCTCGTTACGGCCAAGAACGACACCAGCAAGAACTACGCCATGTCGCTCATGCAGAGTCCCGACATGTACGACGTCGTGCCCGACTCGCTCGTGCTCAACAACACGGTGCAAATCGTCTACGGGTCTGGCAACCAGCCCGCTGCGACGCAGTACGACACGTTCACCGACCTGACGGTGCTGAACGATACCGAGTTCACGCCCGTCCTGGTCAGGCCGCAGGTCGAGCCCGACGTTGATCTCCGCCTCGACGTCTTCTTCGACACGTACGACGACGGAACCAACCGCGCAAGCTTCAACAACATCACTTACCGCGAGCCAACAACGCCGTCCATCTTCACTGCGCTGTCCATGGGCAACGGATCGTCCCTTGACCAGGTGTACGGCGCGCAGACCAACGCCATGGCGTACCCCCACATGGCCCAGGTCCAGCTCACCATCTACAACTGGGACGCCGGCTTCCACCCTTTCCACCTCCACGGGTATGTCCGATCGACGCAGTGCTGCCCAGAACAATGCTGACATTTGGACAGGCACGAGTTCCAGGTGATCTCCAAATCGTTCGATGTGACATCAAACGACACCAGCATCAACCCGCCCGTGACGGAGGGCCACGCAAACCCTGCTCGCCGAGACACGATCACGATCCCTCCTGGCGGCAATGTCGTGCTTCGCTGGAGGGCGGATAACCCGGGAGCATGGTTCATGCACTGCCACATTGACTGGCATCTCAGCTCGGGTCTCGCCATGGTCATGATTGAGGCGCCGGAGCAGTTCCAGAAAAACACCACCGTGCCTAAGCAGCTGTACGACCAGTGCCAGTACTGGAACAGGCCGACGAGCGGTAACGTCGTTGGTCTCAACTCGACCACGAACTTTGCCGGCCAGCCATGGGGTCCGTTCCCCCTCGTCATGGTGAGTTACCCTCATACGTGCGCGCGGGAGCGCGCTGTATGAACCTCGCCCGCATCACGCGCTTACACCTGCAGGGCTGGACACCCAAGGCGATCGGCGCGCTGGTCGGCTGCATCGTCACTGCCCTGATCGGTATCGGCAGTGTTGTGTGGTACGGTTGGGGCCCGCTCGATGACGAGGACGTCGAGGACGAGATTCAGCGCAAGATGGATCAGAAGCAGAACAAGGTCAGCTTGGCCAAGAAGATCTTTGGAAAGAAGTAGACAGGGATACACAACGAAGGACGAGCTGCATGAGCACATGCATGGCGTATCTGCAATGCCAAAGACCTCAGCTTCCCACTCCGAGCCGTGAATTGCTATCACAGCTCTCCAGGTCTCCGTGAGGAGGGTGCCACAGCGAAGCCCACGTTACGGCAAGCTGCGACCGGTTCTTGTTGCTGCCTTTTCCGTCTTTACCATGTCTGGGGACATTGATGGACCTCGTGCACTACGACTCGGACGGCTCAAGCGGTGAAGACGAGACTCTCAGGCCCGCTGAGCCGAGGACTAGAAAGTCGCCGGCCCCAATTAGACCCACAGGGGACAGCCCGCCTGCGAAGCGGTAGGTGTCGACTCTCCCCAGGATCAGCAATGGCTGACCAGGTCAAGGCGAAAAGCTCTACCTGGCTTGCCATCAGCATACACGGTTCAGTCTGGCGATGATCCAAGCAAGCACCAAGGCCGGACGCGATCGCGTCCGTTCGTTGAGGGCGAGTACAATGCCCACTTGTTCCTTAACCGTCAGTCCATCGGCACTGGACGCTGTGAGCGCGCTGACTCGTGCAGTGCCTGTTTCGAAAGCCTTGGGCAAGGCAATCGAGGATATCTTAAATACTGCAAGGCAAGCGTGTCCGAGGCATACGCTACACTCGAGTCTGGCCCCTTTGTCGACTCCCGATGCCACCGACGACCAGGCGCAAGGGCGAGCGGAGCGATATCTACCGCTGCACGTCTCCCTCACTCACCCACTACCGCTCCGTCGATCGCAAATCGATTCGTTCCGCCTGGACATCCAACAAGCAGTCAAGAGACTAGCGTTCAAGCCTTTCCGTCTGAGCTTTGCCGGTCAGGTCACGGGATACGTGAATGGTAGACGGACCGGCGGGGAGGGGTCTGGCGGGAGGGCGTTCTTGGCCTTGCGTACAAGTGCTGGAACCGACCAGGTGAGCCGAGTTCGTGCCACTGCACGTGGCCGTGAGCTGATGCTCTGCGTAGCTGGGGCAGATGCTTCGTGATGCGGTCCATCCAGAACTGGCCAAGCTGCATTTACCGCTGTACCACGACAACCCGGAGTTTCACGCCTCGTTTGCCTGGTGCCTGGTCAAGCCGGCTGAGGCCACCACGAGCGGAAAGCAGTCACCTGGCGGCGACGAGGACATCGCCGAGCCAGGGGCGAATACGCCTTTCACGCCAGCGGTTCTGACAGACCTGGCGTCCCGCTTCGCCTCTGCCATCCTGGACGCCCAACCGAGAGAAGGCTGGCTTATCGACAGTGTCCAACTGAAGATCGCTAAGGAAATCTATACAATCCCATTTGTCTAGACTATACTGTACAGCTATGCATGAACGCGAGACGCGCGCGCACCTAATACTGCTTGTAGTCTCCCGACTTGCCGCCGCTGAGGGGCACTGGCACACTGACGAACCGCCTGAGCACCTCGTGTTCCCACTCTTGCAAGGGTCGTTCCCTCCTGCGCGCCATGATAGCTTCGCGGGAGAACCGCGTCGCTGCCTCTTCGGGACTCAGACCTGACGCCTCGGCCTCTTCTCGCTCTTGTTGCTCCGCGGCCAGCATCGCCTTGCGCTCGTCCAGTGCCTTCTCCCATACCGCCCACGGGATCGACCCGGTCGATGGCCCCGATGGGCCGGCGGTTCCCGCCGTAGGCTTGGGAGGCTCCGCCGCGGCTGTGCTGTTCATGGCGGCCTCTTCGGGGTCTTCCGTAACTGGTGGTGCCGCCGGCTGAGCCTCGGCCTGAGCCTGTCCTTCCACGGCAGGCTCGGCCTGCTGCGCTGCGCTCGCAGCGGCGGTAGCGGCAAGCACCTCCTCGTCGCCGTAGAGGGAGTACTGTCCCTGTCGCGTACGCGTGAGCTTGACGACGTGTGCGGCGCATCCGAGGGCGAGACCGATATCGTGCACGATACTCCGGACGTACGTCCCGCTCGAGACGGTCATCCTGACGGTGAAGCACGCGGGCCGCAAACCCGTCTTCTCGCTGACTTCAGGGACATCTGGTCGTTCCAAGTCCGGCACGGCGGGGTCTGCGGCCGGTTGTTGGTCCGCCTCAGACGCCTTGTGCACCATGTCTGTCAACTTGCGGAACACGCCCTTCTCCTCCCCGGAAAGCAGCTTGGTTGGCCACCGGTACGTGTGTCCGCCGTCTCCAGGCTCAACAGACGCGGGCTGGAAGTCGATGAGCTCGATGGAGACTTCGCAGTCTCGGACCGGGATCGGACGAGGAAGCGGGAGCGATTCGCGAGCGTATTCGTACAATGGCTTGCCGTCCATCTTCAGAGCGGAGAAGCTGAGATCGTCAGCGGTGTAGACATCACACACGATGCATGTTGCTTACATCGGGGGCGTTTGGGTAATCTTGCCACGGAAGCGGTCCAGAACCTTCTCAACATCCTCACGAGTGATACCGTCGAACGGCGCCGTAGCCAGTACCGGGCCCTCCGAGTCGTATGTCGTGGTTGAAGCGCCGAGCAGGCCGATGCTCTCGTACTCCTGCCTGTCAGATAGACTGCGGGCACGATGACTCACCTTTGAGCAGCTCAAGAATTCCGACAGGTGCTTCGTTCCGCGGCCGACGCCGAGCACTACATACCGTCAGCCGGGGTCGAGGCTGTGCGAACAGCCCTTGACTAACCGAGTACACCATCCGCAAGGGGGTCGAGCGTGCCACCCTGTCCGATCTTCAGACCCATATGGGTCAAGTTCTTCTTCTTCTTCCTGATATTGTTCGCCTGAATGCGCTCGGGATCGACGAACAGGCTCGAGTCGAGGAGTAGTGGTGTGATGGCATCAATCACCTTCATCCTGCACGGTGGTCAGCCTATCTGTAATTGGCAAGTCCAAGGGCGGGCAAGACTGACGACGGCGGCCCTGAGGGCTTGGCGATGGGGAACAGCCCATTCAGAGGGATAGGTGGATTACTCGTTGCTTTGGGCATGATGCGGGTAAAGTTCATGCGAAGACACGAGCTGTCAAAACATACTCTGTGCACCGAAATCTTCCTTCAACAGACCCCACCCTCCCCACTCTGGTTTCAAAGCGCGGTGCCCCGGTACATCCTATGAGCGTGAAAGCGTCATACAATTATCGTCTGGCTTGCGGTATGCGTGCCCGTGCGATGGTCAGAGCCCTCCTGATAGACTTGAATGGAACTCTACATGTAGGCTCCGAGCCCACGGCCGGTGCTGTCCGTGCGGTGGAAAAGCTGCGCGAGGCGAATATCCCGTTCGTATTCTGGTACGTCTACTGCTACTGATCGCCGCGGATCTCTGTTGTATATGCACACGTGCTTATGCCTGAAACAGCTCCAATAACACGAAAGAGTCGACAGGAGCGCTGCTAGAGAAGCTTAGAAGAATGGGATTCACCGCTCACAGACACGAAGTCATGACGAGTCTCGGCGCATGTCGTCAGCTTATCGAAGACCGCGGCCTCAGGTCGGTGTCTCCGTCCGTATTGCTCTTGGGGTCGGACGCTAACACCGACCAGACCGTATTTGCTCTTGTCCAACTCAGCGAAAGAGGAGTTTGCCAACCTGCCGAGCGGATCATCTGGTCGGAAAGAGGCACACGACTCGGTTATTCTCGGCCTTCACGAGCCATCTTTATCGTATGGTCCACTCAACAAGGCTTTCCGTATCCTGAAAGGCGAGCCCGTTGGACACGGCCGACTGGAACCCGAGAAACGCCCACCTGTGCTCATCGCGCCGCACGCGTCGATGTTCCACCAAGCAGCCGAGACGGACGATCTGCCTGCTGGGCTGTCACTCGGTATCGGCCCGTTCGTCAGAGCACTGGAAGCTGCTTCAGGGGTAGAGGCCGAACTGGTCGGTAAACCGACAAAGCGGTTCTTCGAGCTGGCGTTGCAGCGCCTGAGGGAGGCACATGGACGAGAACTCAAGAGCGAGGATGTGGCGGTTGTAGGAGATGATATTGAGAACGATCTAGGAGAGGGCGCTATGGATTTGGGGCTCAAGCGTGTCTTGGGTGAGGCGCCCAAAGTTCAGCACGTTGGGAGAGCTCGAGACGCTGATGTTGGGCAGTCCGGACGGGAAAGTATCGCCCAGAGAACGAGCATCACAGCGATCCGCCAGATCAGACCTACGACACATTCGCTGCCTTTGTTGACGATCTCGTACAATCCACTTAGACCAGACCTTCTGAGGCTCTCTGTAGCATCGTACCCCACACATGCATGCATACGAACCAGATGCTGAGCCCGGAAGATTGCTCGAGGCCATGCCTCATGCTACTGCCCAGCGGAATTTGCTTCCGTTCCGTGATCTCAAAATGTCGGCTCGGCTTCGTCCATTTCACCTTGCACCTGGTTCTCTAGCACTTCTCAAACGGTATCACCATGGCCAGCCTCATGATGACTGCCCCTCGGGCGCCTACGCTTTCCGTTCAGCTACCAAGGCTGTTCTCGGCTTTCCGCCCGTCTTGGTCTCAGCCATGCGAAGCCAGCTCGTCCTCCTCGGTATCGGCCCTTCCTCCATCATCCGCGTCCCACGCCGGACCCGAGTCCACGCCCGCGGCCTCGTCATGGTCCGCTTCCTCGCTACTCAGCCCGATCTCGTCTCTCTTGGAACTGCTTCCTCCGATCCTTCTCGCTGTGCCAAAGCACAAGGTCACGCATTCGCGCAAATCCATGCGAAGCGCGAACAAGGGTCCCAGAAACAAGACCAGTACGTCGCCCCGGCTGTCCCACACAATCCGATCCTGGATTCTCATTGAAGGTCGGGGACGTAGGAGCATCCGCTGACACTGTCGCAGACTTCAACAACTGCGAGGCGTGTGGACAGATCAAACTCGCACACAACATTTGCCCAAACTGCTACAGCCTTATTGCCAAGGGGTGAGTCCTTGGCTGACGCCATCACGCTCTCGCGTACGAACTGTCGGGCGCTGACTCACGGATAGATGGAAGCAGCAGGCGAGGGATGCGTGGGCGAAGTTCGGACAGAGCACGTCGGAGCCTCGGCCATGAGACGGGAGACTCGGACGCGGACATGGAGAGACCGCCTCTCCACATGCAGATGAGCCGTTCCGATCTGGACGCTCAGATGTGCATGACCTTGAGCTACAGTCTATCCCACCAATCCGCCACCACACATAGCTTTGGTATCCGAGCAGGATCGACTCCATGCAGATGTTGTAATCTTGATGTCCCAAAATGTCCCGCCTGATTTTCGGATATTTTGATTTCTGTCCTGTTGTTGAGCATTCGTGCAATAATGTAC
The DNA here is from genome assembly GCA_037040355.1 of Cutaneotrichosporon sp. M94-02A. Classification (NCBI taxonomy): domain Eukaryota; kingdom Fungi; phylum Basidiomycota; class Tremellomycetes; order Trichosporonales; family Trichosporonaceae; genus Cutaneotrichosporon; species Cutaneotrichosporon sp. M94-02A. The sequence goes on from JAXQGU010000090.1 coordinate 322,623, forward strand.
TGGTACTTGTCCTTCCTGCGCCCACCGCCGGTCTCTGCGCAGGTCGGCGGCCATGTCACGATCACGCCGCAAGTCGCCAATGACCTGAGGACCGAGTGCGTGCTTTCCTGCGCGACCAACGGACAAGGCTGATTTGATAGGCTGCAATATGAAACGACGCATATCTCTTACGCATGGCAGCGGGTCTTTCCCGGTCCTGCAGAGATGTCTTCTGCCCTCGAGTATCTCACCGAGTTCACGCCGCCTGCGAGCACTTACCGCCCTCTGACTATTCCGCTACCGCCCGGCGCCAAGATCGGCGAATCATGGCGCTTGGGCTTGTTCGCGCAGGATCCGGATAGCCCCTCTGGGTCAATGCCTACACTCTCGCCATTGCTCGACCTGATACGCGACGACCCCCGCCCAGGCGTGATTGGCGTATGGAGCACGCCTATTGAGGTGTGTCGACCGCAAGGGTCCAGCAGCGGCGGCAGTAGCAGCAGTGCCGGCGGGACGACCAAGACGGTCGGGGGCAAGTCGGGCAAGGCGACCAGAGGCGCCGGCGCAGACGATGCGGGGTCGGGAAAGAAGGGAAAGGGGAGAGATAAGGGCAAAGAGGCCAAAGATGCGGAGGGGCCGAAGCAGAGCAGGATCAATCGCGAATGGTCGATGGGCGAGGTTGTGTCTCTCAGGATCATCGAACAGACTTCGTTCGATCTCGACAAGGTGGGTTTACGGTGTGATCGCGCGGCTCTGTTGAGCTACGCTTACGGCTATGCAGAAAGTCTGGGACTCGGGGCTAGCCCTCTCGGCCTGGCTTCTGCACCGCTTGGACAGCGGATGGGACAAGGGGGATGATGACTTGGTTTGGGACATCTTCTCTACACTTAGCCGGCCAGACTTCCGCGCCGTCGAACTCGGTCAGTCATGCGCACCGGCTCCGTGTACCGGCAAGCAATGTATTCAAGGAGCCTAGTGCTGACCAGGCGCAGGCAGCGGAACAGGGCTTGTGTCTCTCGCGCTGGCTCTGGCACTGAACGCACTACGCGCAAAGCACGACCCGCCACCATCGAGCGTACCCCAGATCGTCACCACGGACCTCGGTTCGTGCCAAATAGCTCATCGCGATAAGCGTGCATGGCTGACCCAGCAGAATCGGCTACACCGCTGATGGAGGAGAACTTAGCCCTCAACGGCCTGGCGCGTTCCTCGGCCACAAACGGTCAAGGTGTCGAGCAACGTATCCTTCCAGACGCGAGAATCCTGGACTGGGAGCAGCCTCTACCAGACTGGGTCGGCCAGTCTTCCCACAGTGAGGCGGAGCATGATGGAGCATCCTGGCCGGATCTCATCATGTGCGACGCCCTTGACCTTTCCTCTGAGGTACTTCTACTGACCGGTGCAGTGCCGCGGATGTCACGTACAATACATCCTCATTCCCCTTCCTTCTCTCGACGCTACGCGCACTGCTTCTCCCTTCGCACCAAGCGACCAAACAGCAGGACGGCCGTGACTCGTCACCAACCCTGCTCCTGGCGTACAAGCAGCGCGACCTGGCGGAGCGTGAACTGTGGCAGATGCTTGACAAGGAGGGCATCGACATGCGCAAGGTGGATATCATACAAGGCAGCGAGGACTACGGCGAAGTGGAGATCTGGGTAGGGCGCCGTCGTCAGTCATAGCTGCAGAAGTGTCGCAGACCAAGGAATGATTGCGGGTAAATCCCGGTTAAATATTTGTTGTGAAGCTGGTCCTGTCCGTCTGAGATTTGCTTTCTGTGCGAGATTGTAATAGACTAAACGGCTGGCACGATGAAGCAGACCACCCCGTTGAAGCTATACGCTACCGAGCACTCGGCAGACAGTATCGAGTGGTGTCCGCTGGAAGGCTACCGCGACTTGTTCGTCTGCGGAACGTACCAGGTCGTCCAGCCAGACCCGCCGGCAGCATCCGATCAGGTCGACAAGGGCGACGACGGCAATGAGGCTGCGGATAACGGAGCGAGCGGATCAGGATCCGGCTCTATAGGAGATTCGGACGACGGGGGCTCAGACGAGGTGTCCGTGCCGAGGCAGACTCAACGGACCGGCCGGCTGTTGCTGTTCCAAGCGGACGGCACGAGTGGAGACTTGTGAGTCTGGGCTCGCGCCTCTCAACCGACAGTCAGGTGCTGATCAGATAAGTAAAGAGGTGCAGAGGATCGATACGGCTGCTATTCTCGATGCCAAGTGGTATGAGCCTCTTGAAGGCCCCAGAGCCCTCAAGTCGCCCCGACTGACAGGCTCAGGTCTCCCCGCCTAGACGATGCTGGCCGACCGGTCCTCGCTGTGGCGGATGCCAAAGGCGTTGTCACGTTTTACCGCATCAGTTCTGAGACTGTGCGCTCCATTTGCTTCTGTCTTTACAGATTGGTAACACAGGTGCTGACGACCCAGCGACGCTTGGAAGAGCAGCAGCGTCTGCAAGTCGCAGGAGACACGATCCTCTGCCTCTCTCTCGACTTCTCCCCTCACACAACCTCGTATGTCTACACAATCAAGCGATGGTGTATCTCACGCTCAGCATACGCAGTGGACCCCCCGAGCTTATCGTGTCCCTGTCAAATGGCGAGCTGGCCCTCCTAGCACCTGAAGACGACGGCGCTGGCTCAGGCGGAAGGTACGAGGTCGCGCAGTCATGGAAAGCGCACGACTACGAGCCGTGGATCACCAGCTTCGACCGGTGGAATCCTCGGAGAGTATGGTCTGGAGGCGACGACTGCGTCTTGAAGTGCTGGGATCTAGACGACACGTCTTGCGCCGTGTGCCTCAATAGGAAGTACGTCTCGTTGTCCTCCTGTGATGCGCGTTGGCTGATGAGGTAGATTCGACGCTGGCGTCACGACCATCACGTCTAGCCCTCATACACCGCACTTGCTCGCTGTTGGCAGGTAGGTCGAAGCTAATCTTTGGTAGAAGCCGGCGAGGGCGAGTGTTGCTGACTGTCGCCAGCTACGACGCCAATCTACGGATATTCGACAGCCGCGCACCGGTCAAGCCAATCGTAACGATTCCATGCGCGGGAGGTATCTGGCGAACACGATTTCATCCCTCTGCGAACCGAGCGGGCGATATCCTCCTTGCGTGCATGCAAGGGGGATTCACCGTCGTCAGGCTAGACGAGAAGATAGCTCGCGTTGACACGAACCCGGACGACCTCGACTGGTCGGCTTTGAAGTTGGACGATGACGAGGGACGGTCTGGGCGGGGAGACGAGGGGGAGGAGGTATACGAAGGACAGGGATGGAAGGTCCTTGCGCGGATGACCGACTCGTCGGTGTTGGCGTACGGCGCGGACTGGAGCCGTTTACCGCCCGAAGACGGCGTATCGCTCATCACCACGTGCTCGTTTTACGACCACACCATGCATGTATGGCGGGCGTAGCCCGGTGTTGCCCCGAATAGCTATGCGTCGACTCCGTCGAGGTCCTCGGCGTCTTCACTGGACTGCCGGATCTGCGCGCCGCCGGCTACGGCGGCCTGGCCGGCCTTGGCTGGGGCACGGGCCGGCGCAGCCTTCATTTGCTCACGGTACATGTCGGCAAACTGCTGACTCGTCGTCGCCTGCTCCCATGTCTTGTCCTCCCTGAACTTCATGAACCGCGGGAACCGGATCGACAGCCCGCGTTCCCCGCCCAAAAGGCTCGCAGCGGCGGGATATACCGGCGACAGCGTGATACTACAGGTGTCAGTGCGAAAATCGGCGATTTTTAACCCGTTCAAACCTACTCTGCGCCGCGGATCTCCCAGACTTCGTCGGGAGAGAACCACACGTCGGGCCTGAGACCATTGGTCTCGTAGTACCCCAGCATCTCGTCCTTGTTGCACTTTTCGGGAATGGCGTTTTCAGGCGGATACCGCGCGATCATGTCCTTGTAATGCTTGTCCGAGAACCCGGAGATGCCTCGAGGTCAGCGATATCAGTGCTCGACGCGACTTACATTTGCAGACTGCCTCCAGCGCGCCAGTCTCCGGGTTATGGCATGCGAGCAGGATAGGCGACCACCATCCTGCTTTCCTGCCCTGGCCCCACCACGCCCCGATCGGCACCAGGTCCAGGCTGTCGCCTAGCCCCTCTAGATAGTCTGCGGACTGTGAGCGACGCATATGTTCTGGTGGCCGACTTACCCTTCTTGACCTTGAGCCAGCCCATGGTCCGCTGGTCAGGCTCATAAGTTGACGGGCGAGGTTTCCTCGTCCCCGCCTTGACTTCCTTGGCCTCCTCTTGAGCCTTGACCGCCTTTGACCGCTTCTTCGGCTTGGTGCCTTCCCCCTCTTCGTCTTCCAGCTCAGACAGGTCTGAGTCGTCCGCCCCGTCTGTGGCGGACGCATCGCCGCTCTCAAGCAGCTTGACCATCAAGCCTTCGCACTTCTGCTGCACGACGTCTGCGAAGAATGCCTGCATTTCTGCTTGGACGTCGGCGCAATTTGTCGAGTCGATCGACTCTATGTGCGCAAAGCGGGCGAGGTACAGGTCGTTGGGGTCCGCGAAGGGCGGGAACAGTGTGCGCAGGAGATGGCGTCGGTGCGAGAACGGCGAGCTGAGCAACATCTGTATCTGTCAGCCAGATCCGCCGCCTCATCTGACGCAGCCTCACCTGGTCGTTGAGGAGCATGAGGTCAAAGGCGTAGACGCCCACGACGACCTTGATGTCCTCGACACGGACTCCCTTCTTGGCGCGGTTGGACAATTCTTGGAATGTTCGGTACGCGCCCGTCTCCTTGTCGATAGCAACGACTTCCGCGTCCATGACGAATGAGGTGATCTTCTCGGTTCGCAAGAGGTCGATGAGGCGTTCGGGCGGACGCGATGCTGTAGATGGGAAGTCGGCAGGCGCGCTGGGGAGTTTCCGCGTGAGCAGCTTGAGCACCATTTGGCTAATGTCCGGGTACTTCTCCGTCATATCTTCCAGATGTCTATACCCCTGGGTCAGCACCCTCGCCACTTGCCGAGTTGGGTGAAATGGCTGACCTGCTGAACAAGCGGACCCAGACCCGCGTGCCATCGTCGTCCACGACCCAACGGCCGCCTCCATCCTCTTCGCCTTGCGGCCCGTCCAGCCTGGCGTGAATCTGCACTCGCTGTCCGTCCAACTTGGCTTCGGCCGTGAATGGCAAATCGCCCACCGCGGCGTACACGTCGTTCATTGACCGGGTAATCGAGCCGAGCATAGGTGATAATGGAATCCCTGACGGGAGTCAGGCCAATTCTACTAGAAGAAGAGGCGGGACGTACCGACGCTGACGGGCACCCGCTCATCTAGGCCCGACAAGCCGCCTTCTTGGATTCCAGCAACGAGATGGCCGTAGTTCGGATGCCGCACATACACCTTGCGGACTAATCGCTCGGCGGCCTTACATCTCGCCTCAATCTCGTCCCGCGGTCCAGGTTTCGGCGGCGCTGCAGCCTTCTTAGCTTTGCTTTTCGTAGGTGTTGGCGGCTCCGCTTTGACCGCTTGCACGAGTTCAGGAGGGCATTCGGACAGCGCGATCGCTCGCGCTAGTGAGCTCAACAGGGTCTAATCAGTCAGTCACCATCGGTGCAGTGCTGGTCAACCACTTACGAGCTTGACAGAACCGATCTCATATGTCAGCGTGGTTGTGCACCAAGGGAGTAGGGGGACGCACCCGCAGATTCCCCACCAGGCTCCTGACTAGGAACCGCATCTCCTCGCCTCTCGCTTGAACCATCAATTTGCGCACCACATCGCCCTTGATCTTCCCGCTATTTGATCCCTTGATTCGGCTGAGGCCAAGCATGCGTTCGTAGACGTCGCCGACGAGGAGCGGACTGGGTGTAACCAGTGTCCGGAGATTACTCTTGGCTTCGAAGGCCATATCCCCCGGGTCGCCCGTCTTGTTCGCCAGGCGCCGGAGGTCGGAAGGCTGTAGCCCAGACACATCCATGATGGCCTTGGAGAGGATAGACGACCCGATGCCGAGCTCGCATGGCAGGTAGGACGGGAGCAGGTGATTTGACAGAAGGTACAGCGTGGGTCTCAGGTCGTTTGGGAACACCTTGTGCACGAAGTGCAGGAAGCTGTGGGGGTCATCAGACGTGGACTAGATGTGGATCTGCCGGACTTACTTGGTCAAGACGCGCGTGATGGTCAGGCGCGACCGGGTGCTTGAGACCTGGACGTATACCCCCACCAGGACCGAGTACGGCAGCTTGCCCTTTGGCCAGGTGGACACATCGATCGAAGTAGGGTCGAAAGTGAAAGCATCGACATCAAAGTCGATTGGCGCCACTGGATCAGAGGTCGCCGACGTGATGTTCCCGGACGACTCTGCCGTGTCCGGCTTGACCTCTCGCATCGCAGGCTCGGTCTTAGCCGCTGGTATTGGTGGGGCATCCTTCTTCTCCCGCTTGGCAAACATCGGATGCACCGGTTTAGCCTCGACTTTCGGCGAGGGCAGCAGAGATCCATTGGTGCTGGACTCGCCGTTCAGGCTCGGCCCGGGACGAGCGGGCGCCGTGTCGAGCGCGACGATATCGTCGTCTTCGTCCGCCGGTGTGGGGTCCTTCTCCTTCCCCTTGCCTTTCCTGCCGCCGTCCTGGCCAGCAAGTCCGCCAATTACCTCGCTCTCGAACTCATCTGCCAATTTCCGAGCCAAGGCGGCGTCGCCGTCGATTCCCCGACAGACCTCCTTAGTGGATGTTGAGTACTCCCGCTCGCCATCGCTGGACGAGCCAATGCTGATCACACTGCTTTGGCGTTGCGGCGCTTTCGCCTTGCTCGGACTTGAAAAGAAGCTCGAGATGGATGTTTGGGCACTACCATTAGATGCCTTCTTGCTCTTCTTGGCCGATGGCGGCGTCGATGCCCTGGTAGTGGACTGCCGCTTCGGCGGCGCCATGATCGGTGTGCCGGTGACTCGGGTGAAGCGGGTTTGCTTGGCCAATGTGAGGCATCTCCGAGTAAGCGGACAAGACATCCGTTAGTCTGATGCAGTCGACATGGACAAGAAGTGCTAACGAGGTAGCAGCGATGGTAGAGTATTATTGTCCTGAGTGTCGATTCCACGACAATAAGGACAGCGGTCTGAGCGCTGTCATCTATGATGTCAAGGTCACGTGCTCCGTTCCTAGCAGTACTGCGCAGGAATCACTTTAACAGCTCTCTACAGCTCTTCTCGCAGTCATGCATTGCTGCATAGTCCCGGGGATGACATGCCTACTGAGCGCTCACCTCGTGGTCAAAGCATAGTCTTTAGCGGAACGTGCAGCTTAAGCTCCCAAGACCGCCGCGACTGTATTTGAAAGTGGGACAAATACTCGAGTCAAGATTGGTCCAAATCATCTGCGTCCGAGACTGTCGGCCAGGTCCGATCTACTAGCCGGTGTGGATGAACGAGTAAGAGCACTTGGACTACAGTATCCCTCTAGTAGCTGGCCGCCGCTACAGCAGTGTGTTCCCTGAGGGGAGACAAGGCATCAAAGCATCGTCCCATGGGTTCGCTCCGCGTTGCCCGACCGGCGAGCGGAGATCAGGTGCTGTCGCTGACCGATGACCTAACTGAATTGCATCCGAGGCGGGCCCGAGGGTGGGGTTGATATCGACTTACCATACCTGTCTTTCCGCTGGGTCTCGCGAGGTCTTCTGCGGATGACTGTATGTCAGGCTACGTCTCCACTTGCACACCCGTCTACTACCTGCGGTGTACTACTACATACAATTGGCAGACGGTCTCCACAGAGGTTACCGCGGATGGACCGGATGCCGATGTTGTGGTGATCGGAATTAATGGTGATATTGCCTCCGAGCCAAGGCACATCTCCACCCCCGCTCGATCAGACTTCGTCGTCCGCTTATAAGGTGGGGCAGCAAGGTCATCACCGGCAGATCGCCCCCTGCCCATCTATCGCATAGCTGTGTGACACGTCTGCATGCCCGGCAGCATGCTGCAGAGCGGTGCAGCTGCACGATCGAATGGGTCTGCATCCTTTCGATCGGATACCGGCGCCAAGCGGCGCCGACTGTCGCCCGACGGCACCGACACGACACCGACCACACCGACGACGACTCGGGAACACCCACGGTCCGGAGTGATCGCGACAAGCAGTAGCAAGACGTCGCTCGACTACATCCTCTCGCCTTCGCCGTCGCGGGACAGACCGGGATCGTCTACCACTTCGGCGCCATCGCCAGCTCGTTGGCCATCCACTTCGCCAGGTCATGGATCCGGAAGGACGTCAGCGCCGCCGCCTAAGGCGGCGGCGGCGGCGGCGGTATCGCTGGCCGATATGCCGCGCAATATCCTGTCAAACATCGCATACCATCTCATTGTCGACGACGACGGCGTCGGGCGACACCCGTGCGCCCTCCTCCCACTCGTGCTCGCCAATCGGGCGATTCACGATGCCGTGTCCTTTGACGATAACCCGGCGCTATACAACCGGCTCTTCCGAGCGACGTTTGACCATGCCGCTCTGATGAGGAGGTTTAAATGGATGCGAGCGCATCTCGCCGCCAGCGCTACTAAAGGCGGCCACGGACGGCCCCCAGGTCCTCCCCCTTCCGGAGGACCACCACCAGGCGGACTGCCGGGCGGACCGCCAAAGGCGTTCGACCTATTCTCCGACCCGCGTAGCTGGGCAATGGACTACAAGAACCGGTGGGAGACGGCCCACCGGATGCGCCAGGCAGTCAAACTCGGTCGTCTAGCGGGCGTATGCGAGGGAGAGCAGTTGAGCGACGATCTCTGGACTATCTGGTTCCTCCTCACCGAGAATGGTGAGTCGCGCGCGCGGATATGTGCCTGCGAATCAGGCTGACGCTGGGGCAGACGGGAAGAACGTGCCGTTCTTGGCGGAGCAGTGCCGGTTCCACGAGTGGATCCGGGTGTATTATAGGGACGACCTGCTCAAGGACGCAATGGTCCCTGGGTACCCAAAAGCAACAGGCGACAAAGCGCTGGGGATCTGGTGTGCTTTGCTCTCCGGGACAGACGCCGCGGCGGAACAGACCGCCGCAGAAGTGGACGAGAAGATCTTCATGCTGAGACCATACGTCTTTGCCTGTGCCAAGGTGGGTCACCACCGCCGTGCCGACGATGCTGGCTGTCTCGCTGACGAGACAGTACGAAGTCACTTATGCGCCGTGGCACCACCGACGGCTCCCGCTGGGACCAGACGCCGCGAAAGATCAGGACAAAGACGGCGACGTGACGCTGCAGTCCAAAGCAATCCCGTACAAGCGGTTCGGGTACACGTGGCGCCGGGCGCCACCGCACTTCATCCTCGGGGCATACCTCGTCTTCCTGCGCTTGCTCGAGCGACACTCAAATCGCGTCGGCCTGGAGCCCATGTCATCGACGTTTTCGATGCCGGCTGCGCTTCGCCACTTACCGGGCTTGTTCTCCACGACACGTATCTTGCCTTCGGTAAGCCATGACAGCGAGTGGCAGCGCAATACGGTCTGCCAGGACCCATGCGCCTCGCCCGGGCTACCGCCCTCGACGTACATGGGCGAACTGCGCGGGTTCTGGCGGGGCAAGTTTTTGTTTTACAACTTTGAATCGTATCGCCAGATCCTCTCCGGCGACATGCGTGCCTTGTACACGGGGAGTTTCGCCGAACAAGCTGCCGAGCTCGAACTGCACGAAACGGTCGTGCGCGTGCGCGCGGACGAAGTCGGTGGAAGAGGACCGCTCCTCGCTGCCGGCTTCGATGACGACGACGAGAGTCAGGCAGTTAGCGACCTCGAGCAGCAGCGCATCCGTGCGGGGTACGGCCACGAAGTGGTGGATGTTCAAGGTCGGACACCGGCAGACATCGATACCGACGAGCCAGGGTGGACGAAGGAGATTCTGCTGAGCGGGAGGTTACGCACCAGCTGGGGATGGGCTTGCGTCCGCGGCAGGGTCAGATCATGGGACGGGCTCGTCATCCTCGCCATCGCCTACTCGGTAAGCCTCACCTGGGCTTACTTACCCGCGCTGACGCCTCAGCCTCACGTGATGGGGAAATGGCTGTGGAGAGGGTACCTCCACACCGGTGGGTACTTTATCGGCCGATGGCGCGACTCGTTCACGCCCGAACACCTACGGGGCAACGAAGGTGCTATTGGGATGGTGCGCGCCGGCGCTTTGTTCTACCCGCCGCATTTCCCACAACGGATGGAAGACTCGCTGGGTGTTAGGATACCGACGCCGAACGGCCCGAGCTCAGCCACGAGCGGGACCGCCACGCCGGACCAAGCGGCTCACGCGTCGAATAGCACGGCTGAGAATTCACATAGCAACGGGGGTGCCTGATTCACGGCTACCATGAGCATCCATGCTGTCTTGTGGAGCCTCACAGTCTGACTCTTGCCCATGCACTCGCTCTATATGCTCTAATGTGCTCTACTCTGGTCATGCACTGGCGCCATGGTCATCACGGCATGCTGGACATGACGTGCCTGAACCGAAATGTTGCGATTGCACGTTGTAGACGGTGTTTTCGATATCTGCTATCGTATACAGCTAGGAGTTAGCTCCCGCCATGCAGCAGGAACAGGCAGTGTCTACTCAAAATACGGCCGCTGGGCCTGTCGCTCAGCTGAGCGGACCCGAGGCGGACGCTCTTGTCCTGAGCCCAGACCCCGAGCACGTCAGTCGACCCAGCGGGTCCTTCACCAAGCGAGGTGTAATGCTAATATGGCGCAGCCGGCCAACCTCATCTGCGAGCTGTGCCGAGACTTCTACAGCGAGTCACTACCGAGTCATCCGTGTGTCGTTGCTGATCCAGTCGGCAGAGCTCGGATGGGTTACTGGTACCGGAGGAGGCATCAGCATCAGGCATGGGTGCGTCTTCTTTCAACCCGCTATGAACGTCCGCACAAGCTGACGTCGTAGCGAACACGTCTACCTCGCTCCGTCAGGTGAGATGCCCTGTACACGGCGACTGTGACTCTGTAGCTGACCCCGAGACCAGGCGTGCAGAAAGAGCGAATTAAGCCTGAGCATATCTTTGTTCTCCCCTTCGCGCAGTCGTCCGTCCCGAAGCCCGGATCCATGCGTGACTTCCTCAGAATACCAACGAAGAAGGCGAATCGTGCTCACTTAGAGTGTGAGACGCGGGCTGACGCCCGCCTGTAGGGTTTGAAAGAGTCTGCGTGCACGCCGCTGTTCTGGAACGCATTCACGATGCGTTCGGCCGGCGCGTGCATCCACACGCACTCGCAGCACGCCGTGATGCTCACGCTGCTGCTCCCCCGACGGGCCGAATCGTTCCGTATCTCGCACCAGGAGATGATCAAGGGCGTCCGTTTGGGCGGAACAGGCAAAACGCTCCGGTTCTTCGATACCCTCGAAGTGCCCATCATCGAGAACACGGCCGACGAAGAGGACTTGACTTCCGGCATGGCAGAGGTGCGTCCAGTGTATGCTGGCTAGGTGGTCTCGCTGATACAGGTAGGCGATGGAGAAGTTCCCCGACGCGCCGGCGATCCTCGTCCGACGGCACGGCGTCTACGTCTGGGGTGAGTGGCCAGCTTGTGGGGAAGCTCGCGTGCATTTCTGACGACCAGGGAACACGTGGGAGCAGGCTAAGACGCAGGCAGAGTGCCTCGACTATCTGTTCGAGATCGCTGTCAAGATGCTGCAGGCTGGTCTGCCGCTCGTTGGCGACGAGTAGACGAGTCGATGCATGCAGTCCAGTCAAGCACACCCGCCAGCTCACCTAGTCCGCCGGCTGGAGTTGCTGGAAGAGTGTTGCAGCGGCTGAGTGTGGGTTGCACGTATTGGCGAATCACAGCATGTTACATACGTCGTACATACAACAATACACAAGACGGTCTAGACCCCGCTTATGCGGCTAGCACATCAAAATTGTCCGTTGACAAGACAGGCGAATATCGCCAGAGAACCTGTTGCCTGTTTCCTTACAGAAGCGACGAGTCGCGAGGGAGGCACGCGGAGCAGACACCCCACGGGCAGTTCGGGTCGGGCGTTACAGGTCGCACCGGAAACGTCTGCGAAGGCCGTTGAGAGTCGGGGCTTCCCTGCTTCACGGTCTGTGGCGAGGTGCGGCGCGGAACGTTTGCCAGCTCGAAGGTAGGGTCACCGGCCGCCAATGTGGGGGGCGATGCTCGCCGTGGTACAATGCTGAACTGAGAGTATCGATCCTGAGTCGTAGACATGGCCATTGGTACTGTGACTGGCCAGGCTGCCGAGGATTGGAAGTTGTAATTGGGCCATGTTGCCGGTTGAGCAGACTCGAGGTACTGAGGTCTGTCCCGCTGCTGCAGAAGCGACTGGCGTGCCAGGCGTGCTTCTTGTCCGATCTTCACTACGTCAAGAAACCGCCGCTGCGGCCCAGCAGGCCGCGAGTCTTGGACAGCGAAACGTTCAGCGTTGTTGGCGTTGTACTGATCCTTCTTCTTGCTCTTCCTCTTCTTGCTGCCGGGGATGAGAGCATTGGCGATATCACGACCGAGCCGCTTGATCCGAGAGGTGGGTTTCGGAGAGTCGGTCGTATCAGTCAGGTCTGACGAATTTTGAGGACCTCGTGGGCGGACACGTCGCACCGCCTGAGCAACTTCGAGCTGCTTGACCGGGTCAAGGTGCTCTGTTGAAGGACCTAGTTCACCCCCATGACCCGCGGCAGCTGTGAGGTCTGGATCCGGATTGGCGACCATACTAGCCACGCCGGCAGAGACGCGCGTCAACGGCGAAGAAGGCGGCGACTCGCGTGGGATGTACTCCGGTCGGTCGATGGTTGGCGCTTGGAGGACCTTGTCCTCCGCATACTGCGAGGCGCGCTTGGCCACGTGAGACTGCCGCTTGAGTGCGGCGGGTCGCGTTCCTACGTACCTCAGTCAACGGCTCCGCTCAAGTCCGCTTGAGGATGATGGGCTCACCATCGATAGGATGGTCTTCCAACGCAGCGGGAACTGGTCGAGCTTCTTCTGCAAAGGTCAGCTCGCCCCTCCAACTGTCGATGTTTCGAGACTTGCCGTTGTCATGCGAGTTGGCGACGCAGACTTGCAACTTGGATTGACCCGCTGCGGAGGTCAGGCAGATCCGTTGCAGGAGCACAGCAGCACTTACCAATGACTCGGTCGTTTGCCAAGATCTCCAGCCAACCTTTCCGTGGCTCACCTATTCGTATGAGCGATACACCGCGAGCCGGGCTTGCAGTAGGCCTCACGATCGGGTGGGACCGGGGGTAGAGGCGGTCTCGCTCTGGCCGTCTGACGGGTAGGGGAAGGAGGTCGAATTGTCGATTCATCACCTTGCACGCGAGGCTCCTCTGGGATAGCTTCCAGCTGCGCAGAGTGGCCATCCTGGTTCAAAAGGCCAGAAACATCCACTGCTGGGAAGTACTGCTCCAATACCTGGTCCGTCCATGTCCAATTCGGGTCGACCTGTGAATCTGTGCCGCCAGGCTGCGCATCCGGTGGGGAAGGATTGGGCATCGGCTCGTCGCCACCTGGAGCTGGAGGCGGGGGAGGAGGCTGGTACCCACCACCTTCCCCTCCACCGGGAGGCGCAGGAGGTGGCGGAGGCGGCGGCGGTGGGGGCGGGAAGGTCTGCGATGTCAAGTCGGTGAAGGTATTGGGATCGAAGACGGGCGGGTAGGTAAAATACCAAGGAGGTATGGGCCACTGTACTGGACCAGTAGGGATACTGTCGGCGGAGGGAGGTGTGATCTCCACGCAGACCAAGCATCGCCCGTCGGAGTACGTGACCTTCATGGTGGCGGAGTGTCTCAGAGCGGGAAGACGGCAAGAAAGGCGGGGTATGAGGGCTGAAGGGGTCTGAGGAAGGAGAAAGAAGGTTATGAGAAGTAACATTGGTTTCCCGCTGTGAGACGCCCGGTGTAGAGGGGCAGCAAATGGCTGGACGACATGCCGCTTAAGGGGCAGAAGGAAGCTTGTGAATCACTTCTGTTACGACCCATAATTGACTCTCCGATTTTTGGCTACAGCAGTAGAGGCGTCCTAAGGCTTGTAACATAGCGCTTCCCACCGGCCGATCAGCATCCTCATGCATCCTTGCTAACGAGCTCATCAACGAAAATGACAGGATACATCGATCGCACTGTGTCGTCGCCTGGCTGAAACACCACTTCCCGCTGGCCACTCAAGCTGCCGGCATACCACGTGGCAATTACATAATCATACGGGGACACGCTTGCGCATTACGCTGATGCTCGACATGCAACCAGGTGATTCACGACGAGTTGGTGGTTTGCTTCTAGATCGTAGTCTACACTCGGGTCCGCCAAAGCAACACGCGAGCTTTCACACAGGATACGACTGAGTCAAACCAAGTGCACCTCGCCTGCTTCATTCCCGCATTGCCGCTTTCCTGATCGCCCAACATGTTCCTTACAAGGTGCGTTGAATCGCCAGTGCCGCGAGTATGGCTGACAGAGGCCAGATCAGAATATGACCGGGGTGTGAACACGTTCTCCCCTGAGGTGAGCCATTGAGTGGAGACTGTGCTGGATGCAAAGCTGATAGTACTAGGGCCGGCTATTTCAGGGTGAGCGCGGCGAGCAATAGGAGCTGGGAAGGACGAGCGAGTACTAACCTTTCGTGCAGTCGAGTACGCCATGGAGGCTATCAAGGTGAGTCAGCATCCGTACACAGGGCAGAGACTCCAGTCTCTCGTTTTTCTGTGCTGGATAGCTGACGTACCGCAGCTCGGTTCAACCACCGTCGGCATCACCACGCCTCACGGCGTGATTCTCGCCGTGGAGAAACGTGTGCCATCTCCTCTGCTCGAGTCATCGTCCATCGAGAAGATCATGGAGATCGACACGCACATCGGATGCGCCATGTCGGGTCTGACGGCCGACGCACGGACGATGGTCGACCACGCGCGTGTGACGGGCCAGATGCACGCGTTCACGTACGACGAGCGGATCGGCGTCGAGAGCTGCACGCAGGCTGTGTGTGACCTCGCGCTCCGGTTCGGCGAGAGTGTCGAGGATGAGGATGCTCTGATGGTCAGTCCTAGCGGCGTTCTGTAGGCGGGGCGCCTGCAGCCAAGTCGATCGGGGCTCACAAGAACAGTCTCGGCCGTTCGGTGTGGCGCTGTTGATCGCTGGTATCGATGAGAAGGGCCCTCAATTGTGAGTTCATCTCCCACGCCGGGCTCTTGCTGACCCTGCAGATATCACACCGACCCTTCGGGCACGTTTGTGCGATACGACGCCAAGGCAATCGGCTCGGGATCAGACGCCGCCCAGCAGTCACTCCAGGACTCGTTCCACAAGGCGAGCGTGTTGTCTGAATCTTGATCCAGGTGCTGACGGGCGTAGCAAATGACGCTCAAGGAGGCACACGCGCTGGCGCTGCAGGTGCTCAAGCAGGTCATGGAGGAGAAGCTCGATGAGAACAACGTTCAGCTCGCGCAGGTGGGTCATGCCTTACCTCCAGACGGAGAGCATAGCTGAACACTCTAGGTGACGAAGGAGAAGGGGTTCCAGATCCTCGGAGAGCAGGAGCTCAAGGAGATGATAGAGGGCGTTGCGGCCTAGGCCGATAACTACATGCATGTATGAGTTCGGATGTCGATCCATTTCGGGTGTTATTGAGGCGACCCCCCGGGGAACACCTTGAGACCGCTCCATTGCCAGTTGGCAGCACGGTCCCATACGCCTCCGGCGCCCTTCTTCCGCTGCTCATCGGTCAAGACCTCCGCTCCGCCCGGGTCCAGCAGTTCCACCATGATACCTATCCGGGCAATCTGTCGCCCCTGCAGCCGCGTGAGCGGCTCTGTCTATCTGCACAGGGGGCGACGGACTCACCTCGTCGCTTGATGCTCCGCCTGATTCCAGCGCGACGTCGTTCCACTCCATCCAGGGAGGAACGCCAGCGAAGCCGCCCACACCGCCTCCGCCTCCGCCTTTGCGTGATGGCTCGCCTAGCGCAGCGACGAATTCCCTTCCGCGAGTCTGAGCCCGAACGACAAATGTCTTGTCCCTCTCGCGCGTGGTCGGCGCCGCCGTCGCTTCTGCGGAAGGAGATGGAGGAGGGAGGGTGATGGTGGTCGTGGGGAAAGTAAAGGTTAAGTCGAGTGGGAAGCGCGCGAAAGTCGGTTTCGGTCGTCGACCTGCTCGGGTCGCAGCGGTGGTTGTTGATGCGGACGGATCGGCATTGTATATGTCAATACGGTCGAGCACGAGCCTCGATGAAGACGCTTGTGTTGATGTGGGCGGTGGTATGTAGGAGAAGGAGACGCCGAGGGTGTAATAGTTGTGGAAAGTGACGTCGGGGAAGGACGAGACTTCGGCTTTAGGCCGTGCGTCCGAAGAGGTGTTTGTTGCGGCAGCAATCGTATCGACGAGCGAGGCAGTCGCACTGGAGTCTGGGTCTTGTCCCAGTGCAAACGAGAGCGCGATGGCGTCCATGCTAGGCATTGAGTAGCGATATGATGGAACGAGACGTCAATAACAATAATTACCCGCTATCGGCCAACTCCGCGTCTCGGGTGGCAGCAGTACGGTGAGAGAGGCGACGCTGCGGATTCGACTGCTGTTGTGCATTACTCGTCCGCGTACAAGATACGAATTATAGCCTTGTTAAGTTACTATGAGGTCCGACAGGCATTACAGAGGGCCTTATACAACTTGGCAGTCATAGGGAACAAGCCGCTATGTGCAGCCCCTACTACTACTTCTTCGCCGAAGACAGGTCGTTATTGTCCTGCTCCTCGACTGGGCTGTCAACCAGTGACAGCTGCCCCACCTCCTTTGCGGGAGTTCCCACCACGCCAGCGACGCCAGCGTCGGCGCCGTGCTCTGAAACTGGGCTTGCAACGATATCCGGCGCTGAGGCGTGGTCTTCTACTGGACTGTCGACCGTCTGCCACTGCGAGGCGTCGCCCTCGGTCGGGCTGTCGACCATAGCTACGTCGCCGGTGCCGTCTTTGTCCGATACCGGGCTATCAGCCGGAGACTCGTAGACCTCGATTGGGCTTTCGACAGCCTGGAAGCCGTCGGTATCGTCCTCGACGGGGCTGTCCACCATGTTCGAGGTCGCTGCTCGCTCCGGTTTAGCTTCGCCGGCTGACGACAGCTGCCGAGAACCGGTGTCGATGCCCAAAAGACCCTTGAATCGGTCTCGAGCTTGAGCGACAGGCGCCGCGGCGTCCTCCCCGTCCGCGGTACCGCCTGGACGGCCGCCCGCCCGCTGGGATTCTCCACCGCCTTGTCCGTCTGGGTTGGTATCCTTCCTTTGCCTAACATGCCGACGATCTTGGTCCGCGTCTTCCGAGCGTCGTCCGATGTCCAGCGTTGGCACATGATCGTCTGACCCTGGGGTCGGGCCGAAGCTCGCAGGGCTGAGCACCTTGGCGGTCAACCAGTCTCGGCCTTCGGACGCCTCTGGCGAGGTGATGTTCGAGTGTGACCCTGGTGGGTTGGACGTGTATGAGTCCATAGATCCGGATGTGAGCGAGACAGCTGTCGAGCCGGGACCCGACCGTGTGGAGACAGTATTCTGCGACGCTTGACGGCTTCGGCGCAGTGTTGCGAGGAACCTGTCAGAATGTTAGCCCGTATCGACAGAAGACGCTTCCAGCTCACTTTTGGGCAGCCCGGACGACCGTACTAGTGTCGTTAGCATTATCCGGTAAGGCCACACTGTGAGACTTACAAGACACTCTTTGTCGAGATGGCCTTGCTGAGTTCCTCCTTGGTCGGCTCCTCGACTTGCTGGCCGACAGAGTACAGATTGTCCCAAGTGGAGATCATGGGCTCCTTGCCATTGTCTGTCACCCATGAGTGTGCCTACAGGATTAGTAAGGTCTCCTGACGCGACAACTTGCGAAGGATCGAAAACGCACCCTAATCTCATCCATTGATAACCGGCGGTCCGGGTTCTTCTCCAACATGCGAGAGACGATGTCCTTGAGTTCCGATGCCCATTCTGGCGGTATTCGCGGTCTGACGATATGAGCGCTGCTTCTTTTCTGACACTTGATACACTGACGACTGCTTCTGTACGAGCTCATATAGCTCTAATGGCTGAGCGGTGTTGAATGGCAGTACTCCCGTGAGCATGCAGTACAGCGTGACGCCTGTTGGTCAGTATTGATCCCCTCTCGATGCTGTTCAGCCTTACCGAGTGCCCAGATGTCCACTGCTCTGCCATGGACCTCTTGCGAGCTTGCTGCACCTGTTCAGGAGGGGCCGGGTGTTCATACGGCGCCCAACTCACATGTGAAGCTCTCAGGGCTGAGGAATGCTGGACTTCCTCCAGACTTCTTGATCCGGTCATCGCCCGTACCGATGAACATCTCCGACACGCCGAAATCGCAGAGCTTGACCACTGTTCGGTCCGCAGACACCAGCACATTTTCCGGCTTGACCTGGAAGGATCAGTCCTCAGTCCGGCACGTACAGTCCAGTCTGAGCGGCTCACGTCTCGATGGATGATGGCGTTAGAGTGCAGGTACTCGAGGCCAAGGCACAATTGGCGGAAGTACTCCCTCGTTTGATCTTGCGGGAATGGCGGATCGGAAGGGGCTTCTCCACCCGGCGTCATTGACATGAGGACTCCTCCAGGCAGGTACTCCAGCACGAGAAACAAGGCGTCCGCGTTCGGCACCGAGATCGCCTCGAACAGTTTTACGAGCTGCACAATCAGCATTGGCGTTGATCTGCACCACGAGACACGTACATATGGATGACTACAGGTGTCAGCGGAGGACCGAATGCAGTGGCGTCCTCAACCAAGCTCACTCTAGCTTCTTCATGACGGCAATCTCCCGGCGAATCAGCCCTAATGGGTCCCTCTCAGACAGCTCCTCCCCCAAAAGGCCACCCTCCTTGGGCTCGACCTCATTTGAAGTCTGATCTGTCTTCTCGCCAGTGCGCAAACGCCGTAGCCGTTCCTGCGTCTTCATCCGGTGCTTCTCCTGTAGCGAGTGCAGCTGCAGCCGGGACTTGGAGAACTCCTTAATGGCCTAAATCAGATCAGCTATGGGACCGGGTGTCTGGCGAGCGGTCGACTGACGTATTCTGTCCCTGTTGTCATATCGACTGCGAGCTCGACCTTGGCAAAGGCGCCTTTCCCGAGACTCTTGCCTATTCTGTACTGGTTGATCACCCTCGCCCCGTCCTCTGTGCTCTTTTGCTCGCCTGCGACGGTCTCTCTGACTCGATGGGACGAGCTCCGCCGGCGCATCCGATCGCTTAGCCGGATATGATGGAACGAAGGGGAAGAAGGTGATGGCGAGCGCGGGAAGGGCGAGGTGGATGTACGAGAGGATGAGCCGATGTCTGGCATCTCCGGCGAGTCAGGCGGCGGAGGAAGGAGTGAGTCTGTGCGAGACTGCGAGGAAGGTGACTGCTGGACGAGCTGTTGTCTCAGGCGATCGGCCAGGTGTGCCGGAGACATTGGTTCGCGGTCGTGGGCGCCATGCCCACGGGGTGTGCGTTCTTTGTTGGTTCGGGCATGCTCTGCCGAAGGGGACCCCAACGACTCGTGTGATGCTTCGGGGGACGACACTGGCGACTCGACAGTCAGAACACCGGATGTGTCGTCTACCGCTGGCGGAGAGTCGAAGACGGATGGCCCATCCGACTTGGCATCAATAGGTGAAGGAGGCGAGATGATAGTAGACGGAGGCTCGAGTCGCGTCGGGCGAACAGGCATGCTCGAGCCTTCCCGGCTCGAAGGACCTGGCACAGAAGGACCGGACTCCATGTCGACCTGCTCGAGTCTCTCGATCAAGAACTAGTCACACCAGCTCCAAAGAAGCAGAGCGTTGCAAGACGGAAAATACAGAACCGCAACTGCTCCTCCGTTCTTCTTGGAATGCCGGTTGCGTCAAGGAGCGTGCCGTAAGGGTTAATTATAACCCGACTTTCGGGGCCACGAACAGACGTTCATAGCTCCATCGAGGCACTCTGCGTAGGAGGCAGTCACTTCTGCTCAGATAGGCTCGCGGAGAGTGGGTGCCAGGACGCTTGCCAGTCTCTGCATCGTACGTGGACGACCAGGAGCTCAGGCATGATGGTATGTGGCCTGTACCGACGAGGCGCCTGAACCACGGGCTGCCACTGTTGCTGTCGTCATGCTATCTGAAGCCTAAACACTCGGCGACGGGTTCGCGTGGGTGTCGCAAGGGTACCTGAGACCGGCATGTCCTGGCCAGCCGATCAGACATGCTTGAGAAACCTGCCTTATACAGGTGTTCACTTGTCTCCCGGTCCGAGATTTTTCCTCACTGGGAGGAGCCATCTTGCGCAAGGAGCTGAATGCACCTAGGATCCTCCTCTGCGACCTCAAGACATCTCAGAGCTCTAGAATGAGAGTCTACATTACTCAGAGACGCTCGTCTTCTGGGCAGAGAGCCAACTTTCCCGACATGACGTGGGACGCCGCCTAGACCGAGGATGTCCCGGCGAAACGCGGGGCTCCGTGCTGATACCGGCGGCTAGCACTGGCTCGCAGCGTCACCCGCCCGTTCCCCCCTGACCGTCCCCCCTGCCCCCTGGCCAACACCGCAACCCGGCGGCGCGTACCTGGAATCCAGCCGGCCGTGGGGTTTTGGCTGGCGTACCGTTACCTTGCTCTTGTTCGTTTGGACGTCTCTACTCCATTGTGCATAGTCAGTCAGCTGTCAGGGAAGGATTCCCCGACAGTACTCAAAAGGTAGGCTTTGCACCGTCAGACAAGGGGACCCCACTGTGTCAAAGGGACCCAAAGGAAGTAAAAGCAAGGGCGGAAAGGGGCAGTGAGGGCGCGGACAAGGGGCACTGATCGCTCGTCACTACACACACACGACAGAAACGGTTTTCGCTCTGGCACAGCTCAAACAGCATCTTGCCCCATAGATCTGTCCCTCCGTCCCCAGGTCTTTGTTGATCTACCCCTCTATATTGATTCACCCTCCCCGCTATTATTGATTGCTCGCTCCGCTCGCGACTTGCCGACCGCTGACATGACGATCCAGACACCCCCGCACGCCGTCAACCCCCACTTACACCACTTGCCCACTTTCGCCATGACGGCTCCTCACCAGGTCGACCCTCTCGCTGAGCGCGTGTCGGGCATGACTCTCGGCGGGTCCAACTCGCCCCGCCGGGCGAGCCCCGCGCCCATGAGCCCCGGCTCGGCGTCCCCAGCCCCCGTGCGCGACAACGGCACCAACACCGGCAGTCTCGCAGGTCGCAAGGCTTCGATGCGCGCCGAACACCCCGGCAGCCCCGCTGCTGCGGGCCTCAGCATGGAGCGCAGGCAGAGCCAGGGAGGCACCCCCGTCCCCTTCGACATGCAGCGCAGGACCAGTATCGGCGGAACCGGCAGGAACAGCCGTCGAGGTAGCGGCGTCCTCATGACTCCCAGCGGACCCGGATCCGTCTACCACACCAGGACCGACGTGAGTACCCGAAGGTAAAGCCGCGCGGAACGCGCTGACAGCTTTCCAGGAGACAGCCGAGTACCCTCACGCCGAGAAGAGCATGTCTGCCCGTTTGAGGCGGGAGCGACTTGGCTGACCTGACGCAGAGACCATTTCGGACATGCTCCGAAAGTATGAGTCGCTCCTGAGCCGTGAGTCTGCTCCCCACGCCAGATTTGAGGGTGTTTGGCACTCGCTGACTCAATAGTGAGCCCGCAGCGAATGCGCATGATCGTCCAGGCGATCGAGGAGTCGCTCGACACCGGTCTCCAGAAGGACGGCCAGATCGTGCCCATGAGTGCGTCCAGCCGTCGCACCTTCAGAGTCACCTTGCTGACCCCTCAGTCCCCACCTTCGTCTTTGGCGTATGTGCATGAATACTACGCTGGTGTGCCGTGACTGACTCCGCAGTGGCCCACTGGCGAGGAGGTCGGCGAGTACCTCGCGCTCGACCTGGGCGGAACCAACCTCCGAGTGTGCCTCGTCACGCTGCACGGACACGGCAAGTTCGAGGTCACTCAGACCAAGTACCGTCTCACCGAGGAGCAAAAGCAGGAGGATGGTCAGAAGCTGTACGTCGGCCCAGACTGGCTCTTGCACATCCCCCAGCGGATAGGCGACCAGCATGTCCTGGAGCTGACGGCTGCAGCCTCGACTTCTGCGCCGAGTGCTTGGACAGCTTCATCAGGGAGACGCTGGGCAGGACCGAGGCTGATGACAAGCTGCCTCTCGGCTTCACCGTGAGTCGTTGCGCGCCAGGTACGAGCTGTCGCTGATGTGTACAGTTCTCGTACCCTTGCTCGTGAGCATGCCCTCATCTCACTAGAATCATGGACACCTGCTGACACGCACGCAGTCAGGACCGAATCGACCACGGAGGTAAGCTCACCCATCCTTTGTTGTGTCAGATCGCGCTGACCCCGCAGTCCTGATCCGATGGACGAAGGGCTTCGGTGCGCCCAACATCGAGGGCGAGGACGTTGCGGCCATGTTCAAGAAGTCGCTCGCGAAATACGTCAGTCCGGCGTGTATACTGCTGGGCGACCAGTGCTGATGGGGCAGAACGTCGGCGCGGAGCTCACCGCGCTGATCAACGACACGACCGGTACCCTGATCGCGTCCAACTACGTCGACCCCAACACCAAAATCGCCGTCATCTTCGGTACCGGCTGCAACGCCGCGTACATGGAGACGGCCGAGAACATCCCCAAGATGTCCGCGATGGGTCTTCCTGAGGGCCAGGGCATGGCCATTAACGTGGGTCGCCGCTGTACACTGACATACCAGGGCTGACATGTGCAGTGCGAGTGGGGCGCGTTCGACTCGTTTGACCATCAGCACCTCCGTAAGGCCTAGATCCATTTGGTAGCTCGTACCGCGCTAACGTGCAGC
This sequence comes from Cutaneotrichosporon sp. M94-02A, assembly GCA_037040355.1. NCBI lineage: Eukaryota > Fungi > Basidiomycota > Tremellomycetes > Trichosporonales > Trichosporonaceae > Cutaneotrichosporon > Cutaneotrichosporon sp. M94-02A. The sequence continues at coordinate 345,383 of JAXQGU010000090.1, forward strand.
TCGAACCAAGTACGACATCATCATTGACGAGTCGTCGAACAAGCCAGGAGAGCAGTCGTTCGAGAAGATGATTGCCGGTCTTTACCTCGGCGAGGTGTTCCGGCTCATCCTCATGGAACTCATCGACAACGGAGAGCTCTTCCTCGGCCAGAACACGTACAAGCTCGAGAAAGCCTACGCGTTCGACACGGCCTTCCTGTCCCTCATGGAGAGGTAAGCCATTCTTCCAGAACACTGGCATTCGAGGCTGACGGACGGCAGCGACCCGACGGATGAGCTGTTGACTGTCATTGGCGTGTTCAACCACTTCTTCGGCATTGAGACGACGCTCGAGGAACGTCAGTTCTTCAAGAAGCTCGCTGTCCTGATCGGCACGCGAGCCGCCAGGCTCTCCGCGTGTGGTATCGCCGCCATCGTCAGCAAGAAGGGGTACCTCGAGAAAGGCTGCGCCGTCGGCGCCGACGGCAGTCTGTACAACGTATGTCCCGCTCGTTATGACGAGGCTTCCGCTGACGACGGGCAGAAATACCCCAACTTCAACCACCGAGTGCACGCCGCCCTGGTGGACATCTTCGGCGAGCAGGGCAAGAAGATTGTCACGCACCATGCCGAGGACGGTTCGGGTGTCGGATCGGCCATCATCGCTGCGATGACCAAGGCCAGGAAGGAGAAGGGCCACTTTGTCGACTACTAAGCGGAGGAACCCTTCAAAATCGATGATGTGAAAGGTGTTTAGAGAAAAGAGTTGCAGCATGCACATGATCCGAACTTCTATCCAATGTTGGCTGCAGTAGCTTTGGAGATCACGCGGCCACAGGTCTTCCTGCTGGCCCAGCGATACTTTGCAGCTCCTGCTGCAGCGCCATGACCTTCGAGTGTCAGTGACAAGACTAGGGTGACGAACGAGATCTGTACACACCTCTCCGCGCTTCTTGCCCGTCTTCTCCTCGCTCTCCTTCAGCTGCGCCTCTACGCGCTTGCTAAAGTGCGTCAGCCCTGCCGCGCGCGTTGTCGTAAGATGGGAAGCAACGAACATCTCCGACTTGATGAACTCTAGACGCTTCTCGACGTTGGTCTTCGCCTCTGCTTGGTCCTGCGGCACGAGCGAAGGTCCCACTAGCTTGAACACCGTGTTGTGTGGTTTCAACAGCGCGAACTCCTGACACCAAGGTCAGCGAGAGACGCGTGAGTCTGTGATTTGCGGACATGCCTTCAGGACCAGCTCGTTTTCGGATTGCTGCGAGTCAAGCCGTTGTCTCGCTTCGATGACACCGGACAGCTCTGTCGCGATATCAGCTCTGCTGCGTTGAGGGAACCGACCGTCCGTGGGTCGTTGGTCATCAAGCAGGAGGGCTGCGACGTACCGGTTTCGAGCTTTTGAAAGGCGATGGAGGCTTGTTGCAACTTGGCCTGCACGGCTGCTATTCTTGGGTCTGACATCGCGGTGATCTAGTGCGTGAAGCTGACTAGAGGGACGGTATTTGCTAGGAGCTAATCCTGAGTGGTGGATACCCAACAGTGTGGTGAAAGAGGACATCGTCGAAAGGACAACCTTCTCCGAGATGGGAGGCTCCCCCACTCCCCCACCTGCAGCGAGTCCACTCGATTACAAGATGCGATCCGCTTGCGAGAAGTGCATTCCTTGTCTCTTACCCCGCTTCACCATGTCATAGCTCCCTGCGAACCAGCATGCCCCCTACACCTCTACCCGGGCCTCTAAAACCCGAAGAACCGCAGTCATCCAAAAAGCCTGGCCGACCGATCTCCGCTTCGGCGTTCAGCTTCTCTCTCGATGCCACCACACCAGGAAGGAAAGCTCGAGGCTTCGCTCCCCCGTTCTCGCCTCTGCACAGCACGCCAGTCAAGCGCGAGGCTCAGCATGGACGTGAATCTGCTGCCAATGGGCACGATCAGGGAGAAGAAGATCCTGGACCGTCTCGCAGAAGGTCGCGGATTACCGAGACGCCTGAGTCGCTCGTTTCTCTGCCAGCGGCAGCAGTCAAGTTCGAGACACCTCAGCCGAAGCGCCTTCGACCGCTTGGGCATTTCTCGCCGCTCGTCAGAGACCTCAAGAGTGACCCAGGCGACCCGTTCTCGACTGCCGCAGGCGCAGCAACAAACGTTTCTGGAAGGTCGCCCGGAGGCCGAGAGTTGCCGCGGGCGCTTATCAGGCTCAACGGGCACCTCGACGACGTTAAAATTACGGACTCGCAGATCTTCGGAAGCGGTAAGAAGCGCAAGAGTCGGACACAGGGAGGAGACGGAGATGAAGAAGACGACGAGGAAGACGCGAAGGGCAAGATCGGTCTGTCAAGCATTGTCGAGGGCTTCGCCGCGCCAGTACAGGTTGAGGAAGTTAAGGGCGAAGATGCAGCAGAAGGAGTCGGAGTGAGCCCTAGTAGGGGTCAGGGGAGATACAGCAAGGACAGTGGGTGAGTGCGGAGTGAAAACCGAACATCGGACTTGTCCATGTGTACTTCTTTTCTTGCGCTCACACGGACAGAGGGGGTTCGCTTTCGTCTCGACTCACTTCCCTGCTGTCGGCGCAGTCATCAGCCCTCACACTATTCTACACCGCGCTACAGCACACGCTCTACCCCTCATCAGCCAGACACATACCTCGACGCAACCCTCCGCACCTGAAGCACGAGCCGCATGGACCAGAACACGCAGTACGACCGCCGACCATTCAGGAACATATCGCCTCTGCGCCGACTCAACTCAGACTGGTCGAGTGCGTTACTGGCCGGACGCATGCTGCTCAGATGTGGCGATGCCGCTGGGTCAAGCCGCCAAATAGCGCGGATCGGCCGGCCGGACAAGCCTGTGAGGAAGACGATTGCCTCGTCGTCTTCAGGGTTCTCCCCATGGGATGTCCGCAGCTGGGCCTCGACCCTCGATTACTAGCCGATCGCGGTCCTGACGGAGAGAAGGCATGGGTGGTCGGGATCTGGGAGCCGTACACGACCGTACGCGTGCAAGCATCCGGCTCTTCAGATGGCGAGGGTGACTCCGCTCGTCCTGACACGGCGGTGAACTCGGCAGGAGAGGTGAACGAGGAGGGCCGTGAGGCGGAGCAGGAGCAGGATCACGCGTCAGGCGCAGTGAAAGAGCCCCCTCAAGCCTCAGACACGCTGGTCATCTTCGCTACGCGATATCTGATTGCGCAGGAATCACGAACGTCATAGATGCAACCATGTTGTACACAAGATCTAACTTACTGTATGTATTACGAATCTGGAGTCGTCAGAAGCACGAGACAAGTCATGCATGCACAGCGGCAAACACTAAGGATGGCTATATACAATAAGCAGACCCAGCGTTGCTGGCGCTAGGCAGCTAGAAGTTGAGACCGTACTGATCGAATGTCAGCTATGCTCCTCGTTCTGCGGTGTTTGTGAAAGACTGACGATGTTGCTGTACCCGTACGGGTTGCTGGGCTTGACAGCGTACGGGTAGCCACTCATGCCGGGCCAGCCGCCGCCGAAGATCGCGGCTCCGAGGCCGTAGCCTGCATGGCTTCAGTCCGGTGTCCCGCACGCTCCAATGAAGGAAGGAGCTGACCTTGGCCACCCATGCCCATCATGTACGGGATACCCAGTCCGCCGGCGTAGTACGGCTCAGGCTGTGGAGGGTGAGCTTGGGCTGACAACAAAGCAGCGCGACTTACCCTGCCGAACGCAGCGGGATGCGACATGTAGTGGTAAGGGAAGAACATTTTGTCCTGGTCCTGAATTGCTGTGGTCGGATGAGCGCAGTTGGTGCAGCGGGCCTCAGTGGGAGGAGCCTGATCAGGGGCGACGTCGGGAGCGGGTGCAGTCGTATGAGCGCAGGTCTGCAGGTCGTGGTGCTGCTGCTGCTGCTGCTGATGGTCTGAGCTGCTACAATGGTGCTGCGGTCCAACCTGAGGCGAGAGCTCCTGTGCGTGATGAGATGTAGCACTGGTCGAGACGGGGCCGGGAGGAGGCGTGACCGGGTGGGGCGGGAACGTCTGCTGCTGGTCCTGCGCGTTGTCGTTGGGGACGGCACCTTCGTGAGCGGAGGGAGTCGCCTGAGTAAGCTGAGACTCTGGCCCGCCGCTCAGTGCGGGAGCCGATGGTGCGGTGGGAAGTTGCTGCTGTGAAGCCGCAACGTCAGCCTGTGCAGGCACCCCTCGGGTCGGATGCTGCTGCTGCTCGGCGGGAAAGTATCGAGCTTGAGCCTGTACGCTCGGAAAAGCCGGGGCAAAGGTTTGCCCTTTGTGTGCGGATGTGTGCTGCTGTGGCGCGCACACACTCGGGTTCGCAAGATGGGCAGCGGAGGACTGGAGACCTGTGGCAGCGGAGTGGTGGGCAGCGTGGGTGTTTCCCAAAGAGGCGTGATCGATCGGGACCCTGACTACGGATGTAAGGACGCCTGCCGAGGGATGAAGGGCCTGAGGCGGGCAATGGCCGGCTTGATGCGTCGGCTGGGTGGCGATCTGGCTGCCGGTGTGCGCAGAGCCGCGAACACCAGATGTGGTGGTGACCTGGCTGTTGTCGCTGACGGGAAACACGAGCCTTGGAACCTTGCCCGCTTCAACGACGGCTGGAAGGTCGGTCGAATCGGCGTTCCACACAAAGACCGGGCTGTCGTCGCCGGTCTTGACGTCGATTGTTGTCGGTCGGGTCTGGAAGGTTCCGATAAGGCTGACAGGCGTATCGGCCGGAGACTCGGTGGCCTTTATCGGCTTCCGTACTGCCGGTGGCTGAGTGTTGGGAGTGTGCTGAGTCGACTCTACGGACCTCACTCGAGGGACCGGCTGAGCTGCCTTAACTGGCTGAGCGGCCGGCGCGTACTGCAGAGGCTGAGAGGGCTGAGTCGGAGGAGCGGACTGAGCCGGTAGGAGAGGCTGAGTGGGCTGAACCAGGTGCGGGTTCGGCGGGAGAGGCTTCTCAGGTTGATAGTGCTCGACAGTGTTGCTCGGTCGAGAGATGTACGCAGCAGCAGCCACAGGTCCTGACTCAACAGGGGCGCGCTGTATTGGCTGCGGCCCCGGCGTTACCTGCTCAGACAGTTGGGGCAGAGCGTAACTACCGGGCTGACGGTGTGCCAACAGGAACTCCTGTGCAGCGGTCTTGGCGGCGCTCTGATATTCGTCTACCTTCCTAGATACAGGACTGTCGGCCTTGGATGCACGCTTGGCGTCCGGGAAGCAGACGTGTACGTCTGTGTCGCCACGGATATACGCGCAGCAATCGGGGCAGATATGGCAGGTTTCCTTCTGAGTCTCCTTCTCAGGCTCCTTGCTCTTCTCTTTATTCTTCTTTAGCCTGCTGAGCATAGTGATCGGCCGATGACGTCGAGGACAAAGGAGTGTTGATGGCGATGTCGTGAAGAGGCGTGCTCGTCGAAAGTGGTGGTGGCGGTGGCACAAGCGACTCGAGGACAAAGGCTCGAGGACAAGGACACCGGTCGTGTAGTGGTTAGGTCAAGAGGCGAAGAGAAGCGGGATGAAGAAGAGAAGAGAAAGAAAGAAGGGGGAGGCGGCGGTCATAAACACTAGGGGGAAATTCTGGCTCATCTGACACAAGCTGATGCTCTCCGCTCGGACCTCGGCAGCGTGATGAGGCTGGTGGAGCTGGTCGTGGTACAGCCACTGTGAGGGCGCAGGCTTTGAAGACGAGATGGCTGGACTTTGCCACCTCCACTGCCGCGAAGGATGGCTTCGACCCTTAGTTGGAACGTAGGATGCTAGATCCACGAGTGTGTGAGCCCTTGAACCCACGCACATGCATATGATCTAGTCTAGCCGTAAACTGGATGACTTCTCGGTGTCCCTCGTCTTCCGAGGCTGACATCTCTGCAAGATGAAGACGAACAGCGCCGAACCTCCAACGAGCATCATGAACGCCACGAAAGGGTGGTCAACCGCCAGCTCCTGCGCAGTGTCAGCGACCCCCTCCATTCGCAACCTGCCGGGATCCAAACTCACGACCCAGCCAATGAGCGTCAGGGTAGCGCTGCGGGATCCCCACTCGAGTGTCGTCTCGACCTTCTTCGGCAGTAGGAAGTGTTGGTACACCCCCTCAAGTACCGAGAACACTGAGGCGCCCTCAAATGCGAGCTTTGTGCCTTCGATAGTCATATCGTAGTACTCATTGTTCTGGCGAGGTAAGCCATGGACCATGCTGATCTGGGTAGAGAAACACCTACTGCCGGGTCCAGGACGACTGCGGCTGGCAGCTTGCCCTTCTTCACCCTGGTCCACATCAGCTCTCCGAGCTGCAGCCCTGGATACAGCTCGACCCACCCGTACGCCTTCTTGAGCCATCGAGACCACTTGTGTCCGTCAAGCCAGACGAACCACACTGGCTGCTCGAACGCCCTGCCGCCCTTCTTCCACGCTCGAGCGATCCGCTCGAACGCCATACGCTCCTTGAGGCCCTCGTCGCCGCCGTGTACCGCACCGAGCACGACGAGGGCGCGCTCTGGTGACTTCATGATACTGTTGTAGTTGGCCGTACTGAGCTGGACAATGGTTGGGTATCGGTGCAAGTCGACAAATTTCGCTAATTTGTCGGACGATTGGAGCGGGAAAGGTAGCGTCGCAACGGGGTGTATCGAAGGTTGTGAAAAGGCGATCAAAACTGACGTGGGCACCGGCGGCGTGATAGATAGGTTGGCGTACAGAAGAGGATCTGATGACGTGTACGATGGGACGCCGAGCCTCAGCAGCGGCTGCATAGCTTTCCGAACGGCCTCCTGCACGGGTCAGCGCGATACCCCGCTTAAAAGGCGAGATAGGCGGACCAGGTCAGACACTGGAGTGTCGAAGTTTTGCAGATACAAGAAGAAATTGTCCTCGTTCTTCACAATATCCGAGAACTCTTCGAACTTGATCGGCTGCAAAGCCTTGCTGAAAAGGTCAGTCCAGACTCAAGTGCTCAGCTCAGCTACCCACGCCTGCATGGCAGAAGCCGCAAACTTCTGCAGCTTGGAGAAGCTCCGAGGTCCTGCGAACTCCTGCTTGCCACCGTCTTTGAGCCTAGACCAAGGTCAGCCCATCGGTTCTCGACTAGCACCTGAGGCGTACATTCGAATCGTCGGGTATCCCTGGACACCCTCGCGACGGCAGAACGCCTGGTACTGGTCGCAGTTGACCGAAGCCACGTTCAGCTTGCCCTTGAGCGATTCCGCCAGCTGGTCCCAAGCTGCGTGCGTCAGCTCATGAAAGAGACGCAGACGATCTGGACCGACTAGGCTTGAGCTTCTTGCAGCTTCTCTCTTCAGCGCTTATCATCTCGCACGCGTCTCAGCTCAACTTACTGCCCACACCATGGTGCAAAGTACTCGACCAGCACGTCTCCATTGCTCTTCAGAACCTCCAGCTCTTTCTCATCCACCTCGAGGACCTTGCCCTCGGGATTTGGCAGTCCGAAACCGGAAGATACCACGGACTCCTCGGTCGAGTCTTTAGCAAGTGACTGGCCGCGGGCGTAAAGCATCGCTTGCTCGTCGATGTATTTCGAAAGACTCGCATGTGAGCGGTCGCCGGTGTACATGGACATCTGCCCGTCCACGAAACTATTCTGGTCAGTATGCTACATGGATTCATCACCGCAAGATCCGTACAGGAGGATTTGTGGGTCTACAACTGTCAGCACACCTCTGATGCAGCTGGTATCTTGTCAACTCACAGAACTTGATATCGTTCGCGGTGCAGAGATCTGGGTCGGGATCAGTACGAGGCATCGACAGACCACGTCTGAGTCTAGGCTCACCTCCTTGGGCTAGACAATTGACCTGGGCCATATGGAAGCCCGCTAACCGCTCAAGATGCTGCTTCTCCTCTGCAAGGGCTTCCCATGTTGGCGCGAAGGCGCGGCAATGACCGCATCGAGGTGAGTAGTGCTCCACTAGCCTGTCAATGTCAGGCAAGCTCTCCTGGTACGTAGATGCTGCAGACTCGGAGGCCGTCCGACTCTGCTCCTCGTGAAGAGAGCTTACCAGACACCCTGAGCTGTGCTCGACTTGAAATTGTCGTCGGTGAGTTGCCGGAGCTCGACCCCATCTTCGTCTCCCGCCGCTCGCGTGCTCAGCGCCAGCGACAGCGAGAACAGGAATAGCTGATGCAGGCGCATCGTGTCCCTTGCGAGTTATTCGAGACCACCAAGAAGCTATTCAGCACTGCCGTCGCGTCGAAGCGATGACCAAGCTGCGTTGTGCACTGAAATGAGACAGGCAACGTACGCATGCTTCGCGACATAAAGGATTTAAGCATGATTTCCAGTGACCGGCTATTTGGTTCCGCTAATCCCCCGCAGCTTCACTCCAGCCTTGTGACGACATGCGGACGGACCGGTGTCTTCGCAGTCGGCAACTTGCCTGTCAATACTGAAGGTGACCCCTGCACGATAGTCCTCAAGTTCGGGATTCCTCGAGGGTAGTCAGCAAGATGAACATCCTCGTGAGTACAGATACGTTAGTGCCGAACAGCCTGTGCTAATCGCGCAAACTCGCTTTCCTCGACAATCCTTCCGCCCATCTCGTCGCTTCGTTATCTGCATCCTGCCCCTCGACTCCGCCTATGCGACACTTGGCATGAGTCATGCTAATCTGCTGCCCCAATACGTCTCTGCTTGTCGATCACTCATTATGCCGGCGCGCGACTCTACAGGACACATTGTTCGGCCGGTCAATGACGCCTGCGGAGCGGCTGCGGCAACACCAGCGGTCACTGCAGAAAGCGCAGCGGGAGCTCGACCGGGAGCGCGGCAAGTTGGAGCAACAGGAGAAGAAGACCATGATGGATATCAAGAAGAATGCCAAGGCCGGGAACATGGTGAGTGGGGACGGTCTGGCTGTTCGGACTCGTAGCGGGAGAGCATGTCTTCTGTGGATGTCTGCCCGCCGATAGGGGCTGCGCCAGGAGAAGGGGATACCTTCCCGAGAAATCGTCTCCGCCTGAAGTACCAGCTGCGAACGGAGAACACCATGCTGGGTCTCAACTGGCCGCATCGCTGTCTGCTTCTCCGAAAGATATCCTTGGGGACCGCTCGCTGACTACGCAGAACGCTTGCAAAATCCTCGCAAAGGACCTTGTCCGGACTCGGCGGTACATGCAGAAGTTCACTCAGATGCGAGTCCAGCTTCAAGCCGTGTCGCTCCGAATGCAGACCCTGAGAAGCAATGAGCAAATGGCGTCTGCCATGAAAGGCGCGACGAGGGTAAGCTTCCCAGTCGATTAGCAACTCGGCCCGTGCCGCGCGAAACTAGTCGCGATGAGCTGATATCATAGGCAATGGGCCAAATGAACAGAAGTCTTAACCTGCCACAGGTGCGTCGCACTGATAAGAGGGCTTGCGCGCCGCTCACATCGCATAGATCCAGAAGATCATGAATGACTTTGAGCGCGAGTCATCGACGATGGACATGAAGGAGGAGATGATGTCTGATGCGGTGGACGACGCGATGGAGGACGAAGATGAAGGCGAAGGCGAGGAGGTTGAGAGTGACAAGATCCTCAAGGAGGTGCTGGATGAGATTGGCATGAACATGAACGATGCGGTATGTCCGCCTCTGAACTTCTCCGGAATCAACTGACACTTGTAGCTGGTATCTGCGCCAACATCGAACCCGCTGGCGAACGAGCCAGTAGCCAACTCCCGAGTCGCCGTGGCAGAGGGGCTGGTCAGCTCGCCTATGGCGCCTGTGTCTGGAGGCGGCGGCGGAGGCGGCGGAGCACCATCAGCGGACGAGATGGACCTGCAGAAGCGCTTGGACGCTCTGCGGAGGGACTAGTCGGCTAGGAGATGGGAAGCCAGGACGGGTCGGCAGATCCTGTTGTACCATATCTCAGATGGACCTGTCGCGCAGAAATGCCTGTCACAGCATTGGCTGTGTCCCAGGGCGGTTGAGGCCCCGGGATCTGGGAGGATGGTCTGTCCAGGAATACGTTCAGGGTTGAAATTGCCGTAAAGGGCAAACACATGGCCGCCACCGCGCCGAGATCCGACTCGCCCTTTGGGTCGCACAAGTCCGTTTCCACCTTGAAATTTCCTTTCAATAGACACCCTCGCTCTTGCCCCGCGCTTCGGTATCGCCTTTGTACATCCCAGAAGGCGCGCTTCGGTACCGATATCAGCCGGTGAGATATACCGTCTCAAAGCGAGGAGATGCCTCCACCACCGCCACCTGTCTCTGCTTCACCCCGGCAGATCTCGGGCACTCCGAACACCGCCGCTGCTAGACCACCTCCACCTTCTGCACCCGCTCAAACAACGGTTCCCGCCAAGCGGCCTCTTTCAACCTCCTCGGCATCTACCCAACAGCAGCAGCAGCAGCAGCAGCAGCAGCCGGTGCGGATGAACAGCGGCGGATCGCCTCATGCCATGGGCTTCGCTCACGGTCGTGCTGGACCAGGACCGTCAAGCGCGGGAAGCACGCCTCGCGGCGGAATGACTCCGGCGGGGATGTACTCGACTGGAGGTCCGGTGACCCCCGGGGGCACACTCGTGCGCAAGAACAGCATGGAGTCGGTCGCGGGGGATAGCGGCAAGAAGAAGCGGGTCAGCCTTAGCTGTGCCCAGTGTGCGTCTAAGCTTCCGTGTGGATGGGGGACATATCCGTGCTAATGTTCTCAGGTGCGAAGCGAAAGCAGAAGGTCCGCTACCCCATGCATCCAGCGGTGGTAGACATGCTGACTATCGTAGTGTAACAGGGAGTTCCCTTGCCAGCATTGTGAGTCTTATCCGCTTGATTCGTCTTGAACAGTGCTGACGATTCAGGTCTCGGTATGTGCAGCACATTAGCTCAGCGATGAAGGCAGTATACTGATCTGTCTGTAGCTCGGAAAGTGCCAGAGTTGTGTGTGAGTCTGGATGGGCTTGGATTGAGCTATTGTCCGTGGACATTCGCTGATCCCCGACAGATACCCTACAATCCGCAGGCGAACAACGCCAGCAATGGTCCGGACCCGGGCACAGCCAGCCGCCTTGACAAGTTGGAGTCGGTGCTGAGCGTTGTCGTTCGGCATCACGGCGGTCTGTGGGGCTACAAGGATGTCCGAGACTGGATGGAAGGTACGTAGCAACTCTCGCGCACGCCGCGGCAGTGGCTGACTGGGCAGAACCCCACTTCAAGCGGTTGTTCCCTGAAGATCCGAGACGACAGGCGGCGGAGCGGAACGCCGAGCAGGGCAAGGCGTGGCAGGACGATGGCACAGCTATCAAGATGGAAGATGGCCCCGGCGGCGCTGCCAGCCGGAGATACTCGACCGGAGCAGATGGCGAGCATGGCGAGATGATGGACCTGGACAGGACGAGTTCGCAGGGAGGGGTGGATGGTCTGGACAGGCTGGGTGATCTGGATGGGTGCGTCATGCTTCTTCGCGACAGCTTGTGCAGACAAGCTGACTTTCGTAGTGGAATGCCGGAAAGCGTGGGTTGGAGGGACGGGAAGTCTCCGAAGGTGATGCTGATCTTGCAGATGTCTCCCGGCGCCAAGGTCAATATCAAGCTCGACATCCATGGCACGCCGGCGGAGAACCTCAGCAGGCTTATCACAGAGTGCGGTGTGTCGCCGCATAAAGTGGCCGAGCTCGTGCAGGAGCTCCCGCCAAAGCATTTCGCCGATAAAGTCATCGATTGGTTCTTCACCAAGATCAATTACACGCGGTATCCCATCGATGAGCGGCTCTTCAGAATATGTGAGGCTGAATGTCTGTTTGTGTTTGACCGACTAACGCCCTCAGCATTCGAAGACCTATACGATAAGTCTGCGGCCGTCGACCCAAGCAATGTTCGCGCTCTGCCCCTGGTCTTCATCGTGCTGGCGCTCGGCGTGAGGCTGGCGCCGGATGAGTGGGCTGGAGACGACAATGCTCGGCGGCTCAGCAGTCTGCGGATGTACTGGAGCTGTGAGTTTACTGACGCTCTTTTGTAACAACTTGCTGATTGGAGTAGCACGAAGAGCAATTCTTCTGGCTACAGCTGTTCAATCTGAATCCCTCGAGCTCGTGATCACACGACTTTTGGTGCGTTTCTTGCGCATCTGACCAGTCTACTGCAAGGCTGACTTGCTGCCAGAGCGCTCTCTACCTCGTGGCTGTTCACGATCGGCGTCTTACCGAGTGCTGGTCTCAGCTCGGAGCCAGTCTCAGGACCGCACAAGCCATCGGTCTGCACCGTGACGGCGCCAAGATCGGCCTCGAGTGAGTAACGTCCGAGCGGACGCCGGGGAGCAATGTTGCTGATGTCGCAGCCCATTCCAGACTGAGTACCGCCGCAGAATATGGAGCTACCTCTACCATGCGGACAAGCTGTGCGTCATGATGTTCGCGAGACCCTCAGGTGCTGACTCTGTACAGGTACAGTTTGGTTCTCGGCAGGCCTCCCAGTATCTCAGACAGCTATACAGATACTCTGTGAGTTTACGCCTCTCGTAGGGAGTTCAGCATTCAGCGCTGACGCATCGCAGCCCACCCTCAAATATTGATCTCAATGAATTCCACCCATCTGTGATCGAGTCGAATGGCAAGTCTGTTCGAGACACGGCAAGATCGAGGCTAATTGCGATAGGTCTGCCTGTGGCAAAGCCGCTTTCTCAGCCAACCTCGGCAACCTATCTCATTCTGCGCAAAACGCTTGCCAAGATCGTTGGCAAGATTGTGCACCATTTCCAGAAGCTCGATGAGCCGGCACAGTACAGCGACGTCGAGAAACTGCAGCAGGAGATTGATAACTTCACCGACGATCTGCCGCCGCATTTCAAGATGCACGGACCGGACAAGAGCCTCGATGCGAGTAAGTTGCCCTATTCGCATGTCCCGTGAGAGTCGAGCTGATTGCTCAGCGCTGTTCTGGCTGCCTGTTCACCGGTTCACCCTCTTGACCGAGATCCTCGTCACGACGATTATTCTCCACCGGCCATGGCTTCTGCGCAAGCTGTCTTCCAACCGCTACGCGGTACGTTTGTCTCAACGAGCTCATCGAATACGGAGCTGACGTGACAGCCGTCGCGGACGGCCTGCTTTGAGGCGGCGAAGCTAGACTTCCAGATCAGGCAGGACTATCAGCGCGAAGTGCCCGACTTCCACCTCTTCCTCGCCACAGGGCAGTTCAAGATGTTCAACTCGGCCATGATTGCTGGTATCAGCGCCATCATCGACCCTCGCGGTCCTGATGGAGACTTTATGCGGTCCGTCGTATCCCTGGAGGCGCCGGCTCTTGCTGACGCGCGAGCAGAAAGATCTTGACGACTTTCCTTGAGCAGAACCCCTGGTCGACTGTGTCAGGCAAGGACGAGACCACTCGCAAGGAGGTGCAGATTGTAAGGCCGCCTTGGGGAGTTCGTTTCAGGCCAATGCTTACGGTCCCAGATCCAGACGCTGTCGCGGCGCGCTGTGCGGATCTACGAAGAGTCGTTCGCACCAGGCGAGCTCGACAATCAGGACAAGGACTCGGCAGCCCTGTTGCTCGCTTTGCGGAACTCGGGGGACCGCGCCGCTCCCCGGCCTACCAAGCCGATGCCCGCCCGGTCCGCTCAAGCAGCAACGAAGGCCGACGAGTCGGGCCGGCCCGCCGGCGTGGCCCAGCGCCGCAGTGTCCAGCTGCCGAGCATCACAGCCAATGTCCCGCCGCCACAGCAAGCCGCGGCCATGAACCAGAGCCCGTCTTCCTCGAATCACGAAGACGACACGTCTCAGCGACTGTGGGTCGATCGCTCCACGTCGTGACTTTTGCTGACGGGACAGGCTGGACCACTGGCTGAATGCGAATCATTCGCTGGCAGTAGGCAACATCAACGGACAGGTCGCTCCGCTAGACCCCACCGGCTACGGGTTCTTGCCCTTCGCTGCGCCCAATGCGAACCCACTCTCGACGCTGACGTTCAACTTCCCCTCTGGACCAGTCGCCAACTCGCTCTGGGCCGACCCGTCTATCTCCAGCCTCGGCGGCATGGCCCTCCCGTCCGGTCTGTCGATGAATGGTGGCGGCGCATCAACCGGTGGCGGGCCGGGACTCGGCGGGATCAGTCTCGACCTTGTTGGGATGATGGGTAGCGAAGCGCCTCAGCCGCTCGCGAGCAACGGAGGCGGCGCGACCCTTGGCGGGACGTCCTCAGCGGCACGCGGCCGGTCATCCTCCGATGCGGACGCCGGCTTGTCCCGCGCGACCGACAGTGCCGTCGGGCCCGAAGGCGAGAACAGCGACGAGTATTGGAATGCTTTGATTGACGGTGAGCGGGCAGTTCGATCACGGGCATCTGAACGCACTGCTGACAGATCCAGGCATTCTGGGCACAACAGGCGGTCTTGGAAATGGGACGGCTAATTGATAAGCCTTGTCTTATATACCGGATGGCAAGGTATTCTTGTGAAGAACCCTCTGAACATGCCACTAGGATACCGAGCCAGTACTTGCGTGATAGCATGGCTGCATTGCTTGGCTACAAGATGTCTGTCGGGTGGCTTGCTCTTCATGTATGTGTTGCGCAAACCAGTCTAGGGGAGGGAGATGTTCGGTCATGTCTGCGCGCCAAATCAGAGCCAAAGAGAGAGAAAAGAGTCCGTCAAATGTCCAAGAAATTGTCATCGATCACCGGTACTGTGCTGGGGCCTGCGGCATCGTCAGCACGGTTAAACATTGCACGGGTGGGAGAAGACTGACCGCTCCAGGGGGCAGCTGTCCGGCGTGACTGTTGCTTGACACGGGGCTGACGAGGTTGTTCCTGCTCGAGCTCCTGCGGTGGTGCTGGTTGCGCGACACCCGGCGGACGGGGTCGTACGGCGCGGCCGGGTCGGGCGTCACGCCGTGGTCGACGAGCGAGATGCCGCGCGATGGCTGCCTCTGTCGGGGCGCAACGGATCCTACACCTGTATCGATAGGCGGCAGGCTCGGCGGCTGCTGGTGCTGCTGCTGCTGCTGCTGCTGGGCGTAGCCTTCTCGCATGAAGTTCGGAGGCAAGATCGGCGCGTCCGACTCGTCCCGGTAGTGCTCGGTCGAGTAGACGTACTGCGCCGGCTGACTGCCGCCGGCTGCGCCGCGCGACCCGCTGGACTCGGACGAGGACGCCGAATCGTCCCTGCCAGTCCGAGCCATGGGCAGAGCCAGCTGTGGGATCTGCGCTTCGGGCTTCTCAGGCGCGTACGTGCTGAACGAGGCCATGCTCTGGCTGTGCCGGAACAGCGGATTGCTCTCGCTGGCGCCAATACCGCCTGTCATGTACGTCTCGGTCGTCGACGCAAGAGAGTACCTGTTCTGACCGCCCCTGCCGAAGTAAGCAAACGATCTGGTTTCACGGCACTCGGGGGGAACGTACCTCGGGCTGGTGCTTCGCACAACGTCGTACATGGCCGAGTCGCGAGATGCCGTGCCGTTGCGCCATCGCCGCTCTCGCTCAAACTCGACCCAGCGCTTCATAACAATGTCGCGCGAGTTGAACTCTCCTTCCTTGTCGCCATGGGCAGCCTCCTTGCTCTCGCCGACGACCTTGCGCGTCTCGCCCCACGTGAAGTCGTCCATGTGCCAGAAGGCGTAGGCCGGAAGGACAAAGTTCCAGATCGGGATGGAGACGAGGTACATCAGCATCCAGCCGACGTAGGCGACCTTTCGGCTGGTGATGACGATGAGGACACCGGGCAGACCGAGAATGAACGCGAGCAGGATGAGCGAGACGATCGGCTTGGCCATGTGGCTGACCGACTGCGGGATGATCGTGATGACGATAATGTAGAGCGTGAAACTGATGGCGGCCGGGAGGACGAGCGTGCCGACGAGATCCATGAACACGACGAACTGCATCGAGAAGCAGAACGTGCCGCACAGGTCGCGGACGAGCATGAGCTCGAATAGGTTGTGTACCGTCGAGTTGATCCATCGTCGTCGCTGCGAGAGCAAAATGCGGAATCGCTCGGGCACCACCGTCTTGCAGACTGCTTGCGGGCAGAACACCATTTTGCGCTTGGGGAACGTCTTGAGCATGAGCGTCGACAGATATCGGTCTTCGCCCAGCAAGAGCAGGTTCTTCTTGTGGAGCGTGTCGACAATGTTCTCCGAGTAGTGCTCGACGACGTCCGGGTTGGCAAGGATAGGCACCCAGTAGCCGCGATCGCCCTTGGGCGCCTTGATGCGGTACATGGAGAAACAACCGGGAAGACAGGTCACACCGCCGAACACCGACTCGAACGCCTTGGTGAGGTGGTGCGAGATATAGTACTCGAAGACCTGGATCATCGTGACCCACGATTCGGACTTGTTGGCGATCTTGGTCTCGCCGCAGAGACCCATGATCTCGGTGTCGTTGACCATGCAGGCGTTCATCCGGGTGAGCGAGTCGGGGAAGACCTTTGTGTCTGCGTCGACACAGAGCACGGTCTCGTACCTGTCGGGAGGGATACCGGTGCACCGCCAAACGGCGTTGAAGAACTCGTACTCGAACGTCGTCATTCGCTCGTCGAACATGACCTTCTGCAGGAAGCTCATGAGAACGATCTGCGAGTCTCGCTTGCCTCGGTTACCGGGCTTGGCGTCGTTGCGCTCCATATCGTTGCCGACCTTGGCGACCAACACCATCGGGACACGCTGCTGCTTGCTAGGCTCGACCGTAGCGTCGTCGTAATGGTAGAAGCCGGCGTACACCTTGGCCTTGTTGTGTCGCTTGTGTCCATCGGCAATCGCGACATACGAATGCGCCTCGACTTCCTCGACAGGCTCGACGAACTCGTGCATCATACCGAGGACGATGTCGGGCGTGAACTGCTTGGATCCAGATCCCTTGACCATGCCGTCACAGATGACGAGCAAGAGTTTGTGCGAGTTGGGGTAGTCAGTCGTAGCGAGCGAGTCGAGCGTAGTCCGCAGACCGTCGATCGACTCCGAGTACGCGGTGACGAGACAAATGGTCTGCACGAGGGGGTATCCGAAAGGCTCAAAGTCCGCCGCCGGCTGGGGCACGACGTTGCCGAGCGGGAAGGGGCACATGGACTGCGAGTCGGACGAAGAGTCGTTGAACGGCAAGCTGGTCGACGAGCGCGAGTTCCTGAGCATCGGCGAGCCGGGCGGCGTCGGGCCCAGCTTGCTGCCGTACATGCTCATGCTCTGGGATCGCTTGCCGTCGAGCGCACCGTACGTCGTCGGCGGGCGTGACGAGTTGACGAGCACCGGGTCCGCCTTGGAGAACCTCGACGTCGTCGGCAAGAACATGGTCTTCCTGTTCTTGGCGTTAGGCCGGAGGTATCCGGGCGCAGCCTTGTAAATGTCGTCCGTCCAGTTCTCAATCTCGGCCGCTCGCTTCATGCGCTGCTGGTACGACTCGCCCTTGAAGTTGCCCAATCGCCAGGACAGGAACCAGCCAAAGACGACGGCCATGCCGAACTTGATGCCCACGGCGCCCAGGATGAACGCCAGAGAGACGTAGAGCACAATGTCGGACGCGACACATCCGATCGAGACCGAGTCGACAAATCCGACCTGGACCACGTCCGCCATGCAGTCTGCGTACTGCGTCAGGCCGGCACGCTTGACGTAGGCCGTGATGTCCTGGCCAGCAAACGTCGAGTTGCGCGTCATGACCGTTGAGAAGAACGACGGGTAGTTCACCTGCGAGGTGTCGAGCCATCGGAGGAGCGACATGTCGATGACATAGCTCTTATACACGGCCAGGTTCCGGTTCGGGTTCTGGACCATGTCCCAGGTGTAGTACACCTCTGCGGTGGGCACGATGGCGCTGAACTGCTGTCGAGCCTTGTCCGAGGTGTGACAGTTCATGGACGATGTGACGCCCGTCAAGTTCACGGGGGAAGTGCCGTTCTGGTCGTGCAGGTTGCAGGGGAAGTACCACGCCATGTCGTTGTTCTTGTTGACGATTCCCGACCCGGACGAGGGCGTGATGACGCCCTTGCAGTTCTTGTTGACGTTCTGGAACAAGAAGCTGGCGTCCTTGCCACCGGCCATCCAGTTGTCCATGTACAGCGGACTGGTTGTGCCGTTGAAGGACGAGCCAGCGGCGGGATGCTTCCAGTTGGCGAAATCGTAGTCGTAACCGTTGATGACAAGCGATCCGTTGTTGGCCTCGCCACCCCTGATGCGCAGCTTCTGGACACCGCAGACGGTCTGGGTGAACCCGAAAGTCAAGAAACCGACTGTCGCCATGAGCATGACGACGATGCTGACGATTCCCATCTTTTCACGCCATGCTCGCTGCGCCTCGGGCGTGTGTCGGCCGAACACCCCAGACAGGACAAACGGCGGGATCCAGCAGGTGATGAGGAAACAGTACACCATCCAGCCATCCTTGGGGCCGGGCGCAAAGTCGCCGAGACAGCCGTGCGATTCAGCGCCGCCGGCGTTCGCTCCTGCTCGATTCAACTGCGTGGCGTTGGGACCGCGGGCCTGAGATTGTCGCCGCCGTAGCGTACCGCGCTTGAACAATCCGCCGGACTCGGCCAAGTCGCTTTCTCTCGCCAAGAGAGATTTGCCTCGTCGCAAGTTGGCTCCGCCAGGTCGAATCCGGTCGTAGGGCTGGTTTCCCGTGGCTGGTCATGAGCACGACTCTAATCAGAGCCAACTCACAGCTTGGGAGAATGTTCATCTGGTCTGCCTGGGCATGATCACGGTAATGCCAGAGCCTGTGTCCAGGGTCGATGCGTTCCCGTTCTGGGCGGACCATGCTCTTCTTCCGTCGCACGTCCGCGCCATTGTTGTTTGAGAAGCCCTGCGGGTTCGATGCGCCGGCATCGACGTATCCCCGATCATAGCTGAGGGCATCCTCGTAGGCGCCTGGCGAGCCGACCGAGGAGGACGACGCGTTGGATTTAGACGAGTGTTTGGGCGGCGGACGAGGCGGTACGTCGTTGGCACGCCGGGACTGCGGTACCGAGTCCTGGAACGATACCTGCTGCTGCGGCCTTGGGCGCGACATGATGTCGACAGGTGTTTGAGAAATGTATGTGTTCGATGCTTATCGCATGCTATCCTGCGGTGTGCATTAGTCAAAGTCCAAAGGCACCTTGGTCCATGTTGACATCACAAGGAACGCGCGACGCGAGTGTCCATCGGCCCGCATTCCATGCAGCGAGATTTGCTCACCTTGCCAGAGGCTAGCGTGCAGATCTAGGACGAGACAAGGGGTGTTGACGACCTTGAGATATGGATACACGAACGAGGCAGAGACAGCGAAATCGATCGTCGAAGAGAGAACCGAGGCGGTGCGAAGGTAAACTAAGAAAAAAGGACCGATTTCGTCACAACTCGGAAGGCTGGCGAGCGGCGGTCTGTGAGAGTAGTTGGGGCGGAGTGAGAGCGACGGCAGTGGGTGTAGTCTGCGCCGCCTCTTTGTGGTAGTACCCGATGTGACCAGAGAAAGAGAGAGGAGAATGAGAGAAAAGGACTTTATCGATGAGGTCAAGGCGAGAGTGTGGCTGCACGTCTCATTCCCAGTACCCAGAGAGACACAGAGCTTTCCTTGTTGGTCCTCTGCCAGGGGCGGGGTGTCACAGATTTGATCCCGTCCTTGGGTCTTCCCCCCCCTCAGAGCCCTGAACAAGGGGACTTCAGGGGTTTACGTCACAGATTCGTCCGTGCCCCTGCAACGGTCAATGCTCGGCGTAACCCGGCAACCAGTGACGTCTTGGCCCTCGCTCGCCTGGAATATGGGCCAGTTACATGTGGCATAATAATAACTCGGTATTGTCCTTCAAACCCACGCGGCGAAGCGCCAGACGACGGGTAGTCGCAGGAGGACACCTTGAACTGCACTTCGGATTAAGCCCAGGTCTTCCCTCCCGCGGTTCGCCAAGCCTGTCTGGTCACTCGCCAGTCGCTTCACCCCGACGCTTTGGGGGACGAGCCAACCCCCGGGGACCCATGCTAGCCACCCCTGTCTGCCCCACATGAGATCCAGCTCCAGGCCTCGCTCCGGCAGAGCGGCTGATTGACCGCCTCTTCGAGATAGCGAGGCGTATACGGTGATTGCTAGGCGGGACTTCCGATCGTTGTCTTCTGTCGATCCCGGTGTATCTTCCAGTACATAGACATCCTTCTTGACCTTCGAGCGGACTTTGTAGGGCGGGACGTATGTGCGGCCACTCCGCCTCGAAAGCGACTTCGCGTCGCCGATAGATGATTCCCGAACTGTTTCGACACTGTGTAACGCCTTGCGCACCTCCTCGACGGGATCAGGCAGCTCTGAAGCTGGCACCGCTGGTAGCTCAAATGATACCTTCGAGGAAGTCTCCGGTTCGGAGATCTCATGCAGCTGCGGATAGTCAGCTTGTCCGGTAGACTCGGTCCTGCGGACCCACTCACAGTGATGTGCTCGTCGTCTTCGGATACTGCTCGCTGTGAGGCCTCGTTCTCCCGAGAGAAGGTAACGTGACTGGCTGGCCGTGGTTCATGTGTGGACTGCAGCTCCTGGGACGCCTCATCAAATGAGCTCGAGGTCGTCGATGTGCTTCTCCTGTCGCCATACGTAGGGCTCTGCGGCCCGGCTAAAGCTCCTGGACTGGGCAGTGGCGATCGGACAGGTGCAGCCCGGACTGTACTTCGCGGCGGAGTTTCTGACTTGGGTGACAGGCCGGAAAGGGAGGGCTGGCGTAACGAGAATGAGGATTGCGAAGTGGACAGCTCCGCCGGCGGAGGCAAGAATGTCAGGCCCCGGCCTGATTTGGTGCGAACGACAGTTGGCTGGTGTATCCGCGGGATACTCTGAGGTGAAGGGACAGGTGCTGCGGCCGGACCGGGGCTTGCCGACTTGCGATTGCTGCTGGAAGGAGTCGAGGCGTCTGACCTGCGTGACCGGAGGGACGAAGCTGGTGATTCCGACCGTGATGTCTGGCTAGCATGCTGAGTCGAGACAATCGCCGAGAGAAGTGACGCTGCTCCTAGAGGAGGCGAGGAGGATGAGCCTGATGAGCTGGAGCTACAAGCTCTGGTCAGCCAGGTTCCCTTCGCGTACGGGCGGACTCACTCTTCCCTGCACATCGCCTCGGGACCACCTCGCTTCACCTTGCGGGAGGTCCTGCGAGGTGATACCGCCTGTTCACCAAAGACATCATCCACACCGCTCCTGCCCTGCTTCTCCCCCACCAGCCCGAAATATCCGTAGTCAGCGCGCGGCGGCTCTGGTTCTCCGATTGCCGGTGTGGGCGGCAAGCCAGCGACGTCCGCCGAGGACGTCTCGGCGATGATGGCGGATCCTCTTCCCAATGCGCCGAACAGCATAGAGGGAGGGCGGGATGCGGTGTGCCTGTTCTCTCTCGGCGGCGAGGGCGAGAATGGGCGAGTCAGTGCCGCGGCTGATGGTGCCGGGACGGGCATGTTTGCTTAGCACCGCCGAAAAGCTGAACTTGTCGGATCCGAGCAAGGTATGTATAGCTTCAGCGAGATGGCTCTCGTGTCCTGATGAGTTGAACAGAGAGATCGTGTGACCGAATCTGGAGGCAAGCACAGCAAATCGCGGGAATGTCAAAAGTCAGGAAAATGCACTGTTCACGTTCTCATCTGATTGCGTCATAATCTTCCCTTCTACCCAAAGCTAAGATCCCTCCATTCCGTGCATGATCCCTACCACCGATATGAGACCCACTCCGTCTGAGATGAACCTATCACAAATGCCTTCAACGCCTGGCATATTTGCTGTGCTCGTACATCCGCGGAATATTCTCTTGAAGCCATTTTGCGGCGGCGCGCACAGCATCGTGGTGTTTACCGTCGACGCCGAAGAAATGCGGAATGTCGGGCCATGATGTGTGGAGCGAAAGCCTCTCATATGGATGCCCATTGAGCAGACATCCTGGAAATAGTCAGCTCTGGATGCTGGGACCTCAGCGCAGTCTCAGTGCAGTCTTACTGAGGATGGCTGCCATTGCGCGCGGAGGCAGATTCCTTCTGCCCCTGGCTGGAGCCGGCCCACCGTTGCTGGCGCCAGAGCCGCCGCAGCCGCAAGCAGAACATGTCCCATGGCTGTGATGCACGGGCGGCGGCGCCTGTTCGGCGTTGTCCTCGGAGACGGCACGCAGTGGTGTCGTGGAAGCAGCATCGTCGTCCTCGTCGTCCACGACGATAACCTCGGCCTTGTGCCGCTTGGACGCCATGGGCCGGTGGCGAGTGTCTGCGGGGGTTGCGCCCTCGAACTCCATCTGCTCCTCCTCTTCGAAGATAACTGGGCGCTGGTAGTCCGCCGCGAGATCAAGGTATTCATCGATCCCATCTCCCGCAGCGTTCTGGCGGACGGTCACGGGTGGCGCGCCACCGTCCTCAGGTCGGAAGGCCTGGTTGCCTTCGTCAGCCAATCGAGCTTCGCAAAAGTCTTGAGATGGCTTACGACAGCACGGGGACCACCAGGCGTCGCGAAGAGGAACTCTATACCCTCATCCGCGTCCTCATCTTCCACCAATACTGCCTCCCGCGGCCGTTTGGCTGGCCTAACCTAGAATTGCGTCAGCCACCCCTGCACACTACCGAGAGCCCGGTCCTCAAGCGTTCCACAGTTCCGCCTCAAACTGGAACGCAACTGGTCATACGGTACTCACGGGAGTGTTCACATTCTTGCACGAAGGGTCTTGCGTCTGAAGGGCGCGCTTTGCTTGAGACCCACCGCTCGGCGGCGGCGTAGGGAGCGCGGCGTGATGAAGAGTCGGCGATGGCGTCCTAGGCAAGAACAAAGGCTCCTTGGCCTGGCCGATGGGCGGGATGTTCGAATGCATCCCAGCGGTAAGGATCACGACGAAGAGTAGACAAGTGAGAAGATAAAAAGACAGAGGAGAAAGAGAACCAGCGGAAGAGAGATGATCGCTATGGTGATGCCATCAAAAACAGAGTTCAAGCCAAGGGTATCGCAAGCGTCTTCTCTGCCTGATGTCTACTTGGTCATCTCCGCGTACTTTGGCCATTCGCCATCCCTCTCTACCCGAATCAGCTTGTGATGCTCTGTTGGCGCGCAACTGCTTACCCTCGATCATGCGGATGAGCTCGCGGAATCTGTCAGCCCGCTGGCGCCACGACGGTTTCTTGCCGCCGTTCGATGCCACTTCGGTCGTAGCGCGCGTCAGCGCCCATAAGGCCTTCTTTGGAAGCTGCATGTACCAGTGGTAAGGCAATGCCAGCGGGTCGAGGAACGGTTCGCCGTGCACGCACCCGAGAGCGAGGTCGATAGGTGATTCCTCTGCCCTGCCACGGCTCCATTTCCACTTGGTTGGATGCGCCGTGAGCGCCAGGACGCACAGGTCCCATCGTTCTGTGACGGCGCCAGCGCGAAACACCTCGTATGGGTTCGTCTTCTTCTCTTTCCCATGTGCCGCCAGAATGGGCACCAGCCGCTCCAACAGCTCTTGACAGTCAAAGTGCTTGGCGAAAAGCATGAGTTGCACCACATCTGCCACAGAGAGTGACAGGTCCCATGGGACCTTGCGGGAGAACAGTGTTGTGAGGAACAGACCAATGAGCTGGCTGCTTTCGGTAAAGCGTACACGCATGTAGTTCCGTCCCGTTAGCCTGGACGCCTGGCGCACCAGACCAGCGCAAGTCTCGCTGCATTGTAAGCCTTCCTCGGGTTCCTCGGGGTGATGTCAGTTGCAGCACTAACCTCTGCTTGCTCAGTGCAGTGGAAGACACCCTGAACTCTCGATCATCCGCCGATACGAAAGCGAAGTCGCCGTCGGTCCAGTATGTGTCGACCTCCACAGACGAGTCGGACGCTGGCTCTGCCACATCGTCTACCCCACACGCCTGCTGTACAGAGGGCCCAGCTCCGCCGTCGTCAGTCCTCGCCCCTGCCAAGCCTTCCGCGGCATCACTTGACGGGATAACAGGCAGGTCGAAAAGCTGCGGCGAAGGTGCCAGCGATCTTGCCGGATGGGTGGAACGGCCGGATTGTGAAGTAAGGCTCGCTTGTCGGCTCAGGCTTGCCTTGCGACTCTTCTGGCTCAGTGTGCGCGAGCGTAGAGAAGATCCAGGTGCTGCAACTCTGCGATGCCTCATGTTTGTCGAAGAGGATGCAGAATGGCTGCAAGGATCCACGCGCTCACATGAAGACTACACGACGCGCTCGGACCGCCTCATGAACTGCCACTTTCAAACAGTCTACACAGATGGGGCATGTGGATGAATGTCTAGCCTATCGGCGAATGCTGATGGTACGAAGTAATGAATGTGGCGCCTTACTGAAGGAACCGCTCGAGGCTCCTCCGAGCGCCCTCGTCTGCTTTCTCCCAGTACGGTCCCAGGCCGACCGCATGCGATCGATTCAGGACGTCAATGATGTATGCCTTAAGTGGCGCGGCGTACGCTGGGTCGTTGTTTTCAAGTGCGAGCCGACGCGATCCTTCCGGCGTACCGTCGATCTCGGACCAGGCGGTCGAGTTCTCGTCCTGCCACGACCGGACAGCAGCTCTACGGTAGCGTCAGACGAGTGGTTCTACTGGAAACATTGGATGCTCACTCTGTGGCGACACCGTTCTCCTGCTGCTCCTGAATCTCGCCCAGAACGTCCAGGAAGATGTTTACTGGAGAAACAGTTTAGCCCGACGCTTGCCGTGCTGCAAAGGGATACTCACAAAACTCTCCGTTGAGGCGATCCAAACAGAGCGGGTTACCCTGCTAGGTGTCAGCGCGAACGCTATGGACAGTCTGAATCGACCGACCGTCGTGAGCAGAGCGCCAGCGCCCATCGCCACAGCCTTCCTGCTCCTCGCGCCCGTCACATAGTCGAAGTTCCTCCAGATTGCATCGAGCGTCTCTTCCAAAACCTTCTCACCATTCTTGCCCTGTCGCCTTGCCGTCTCTGCGACCATCTGCAGAAGAGTGTTGGGATCGACCAAGGCGATGCGCATCAGAATGTCGAGGTACGCGGCAAGAATGGTGCCCGAGGCTTTGTCGTCTTCAAGCGCGACGAGGATGTGCGCAAAGATGCCGGAGTCGAGCAGCAGCGGAGCGAGGTGGTTGATCGGCGTCGTACGCGTGAACAGGGACAGAGACGACAGAATTGCTCGTGACTGGTCAGAACTCGGCTTGAAGGCCGAGAGCGCCTTGGCGATGGCACCGCAGACGGCCTGACCGTGGGTCTGATCCGGCCATCAGCCAGCAATCGACGGTACATGCCGGAGGGACTCACCTGAGAGATTCCAGCGGCGTCGAGCAGGCAGTACGAATTGAGGATCGGAAGTAGGTAGGTGAGCAGGTCCGCGTTCTCGCTGAGCACCGCCAACAAGCCAGGAAGCAGCTTGATTAACCCATTCTCAGCAGAAGGCTGGTATAGGGAAACGGCATTGCGCATGGCAGTCTGCCACCTGATCGAGCTTCAGCCAGCGCCTTGGCGCGATCACTGTGCGAGCTCACAGGACTAGACCGTCCTCCTCGAAGTGCTCCTTAGCGGGAGGCACCAGACTCTCCTCGGTCAATGGGATGACCAGCTCCATCAGCTGACCCGAAGACTCCTTGGCGGCCTGGCGAGCTCAGCTGAGTCACCATATTTGAGGAAGTGGAGGACACACCTGGACGAGCTTGGTGGTGAGAACAACCAGCGAGGCCTTGAACAGCCATTCTCCTTCCAAACCAGCAGAGCCATACCCTACAATCCCGTCAGCAAAGCTCCGCTCAAGGGCTCTGCGTCTGTATTCACACAACGCGGGAATCGAGCGCGCCAATGTCGGCAAGAATGGCAGAATCTGCCGCAGCGGGTCAGCTGCGTATGTGGAACTTCAGAGATGGCTGCGTACCTTGTCGCCGACCCGCTCAATCACCACGCCGATGGCGTCGTTGACATAACGCTTTCCGTCGAGTGTGCTCGCCTCGCCCAGGAGCTTGACCCTGTGTCTGGTTAATGTTGATCCGAACAAGCAGATGTACAACTTACAGTTCGTTCACAGTCTGCTCTAGGTATGGGAGGAAGTACTCAACATCGAGCTCCCAGAGCTGCGAGCTCGTCAGCCGTTGCTCTTCGGACCACTACTACCGGCCAGCTCACGTCGACGCAGTCTTTGATGGCCACGGCGGAAGACAGGTTGACCGCCATATCGCTCGTCTCTCCTCGCTCGGCCAGCAAGTGAACCAGAATCTGCCACACCAGAGGTAGTTTGGCCGACTCCTCCTCCGACGTGACCCATTGACCGATCAACCAAGCGAGTCGCCGCTTGAGAATCCGGTGCCTGCTGGTAAGCATTGCTCCTACTGGTCGATTGGGGTACTCACAGAGGCAGACCCTGCGATAGCCAGCTGCCGGCCGAGGTGAGGAAGGCGTTGAAGTCCAGGCCGCCGTAAGACGAGATGGACCGGCTGAGGCGGCCGACTGCGCAGTAGACCGCTTCTCTCCGCAAGATTGCGCGTAGGTCAGAAGGTGGGACAGCTGTCGGTCAGTTCAGATCATAAGACCGACCGCGGGAGAAGCTGATGCTTACCCTCGGCCTCCTGCAGGATCTTCAGGACTTCTGGCTCGATGACCTTGTGCTCCGCGGGGAACGAGCGGCACGAGTTGTTTAGAGCCATCAGGACCCTCTCCGCGCATGGCTGTGATGCACTTCAGCTGTTGATCACACAGCGGATGACGCGCTCAGCTCACTCTGAACTCGAACTGCCACGCCTCCTCGTCGTTGTCTTCCGAAATCAGCCACTGCTCGGGCTCGTCCTCCAAGTTCTCCAGGTCCGTCGAGGTCAAGGGTAGGAGCTTGTCGATAAGCAGATGCAGTGAAGAAAGCACGAAGGAAGGTGTGAAGACTACCAGTGTCAGCGATCTGCCAAAAGACAGCGTTATATATGTCTCACTACTCGGATGCTCGGCTGCGAGAATCGGAAGAATGTCTTTGAATAGCAACATGCCCAACAGGAGGAAGCGCTTGGGGTAAGGGCAATTGTCCGAATCTATCCCATCAGCCAGGTCCATTTGGCCTAGCGGGCCGCGACATACCGTCCTCGGCCACCGCCCCGTCTGTCCCAGCGACCACTCCTCCGACCTCACCCCACCACCAGCCTATTCCTCCTGTCACTCCTTCCACGTTGCAGAATGCTTTCGGGTCGATGGCGATCATGACCCGCCACCATTTACCCATCGCGCGGACGTGCTTGATCAGCGCGTGTAGAAGCTTGGTGGTGTCCTGGTCAGTCGAACCCTGCGAGATGATCTGGAGGCGGCGGCTTTGTATCAAGGGCGCGTGGTGGGCCGTGTGGTGCACAAGGAGGTGCAACTGCGGGATAAGCTATGTTACGATGCGGGATCCGCTAGTACTTACATGCTTGATGCCCTCCTGCGACTGGAGCATCTTCGCCCTGCTCCAGTGCCACTGGCTGAACCGCGCAAGGATTCTACCTGATAAGCACCGCGAGAAGCAGGGTATAAGGCAGACTTACTTGAAAGCATACCGACCCGCCTCCTCGATCACCCAGTCGCCGTCGCCGTTCCTGGACCTCTCGCTCCATAGCTGGAGCACCTGTCCAACAGGAGAGAAGAACACTTCCTCGAGGATACGCATGACTTCCTGCCCTGCAGCGATCTTGACCGTGCGCCATTCCTTCACGAGAGCGTTGATCGTCCAGAGCGTATTGAGCAGGACGGTCGATGTGGAGGACGAAGACGCAGTCGGTCCAGAGGTCGACAGGTGGGACAGGCACGTAGACAGCGGGTTGAGCAGGAGTTGTGGCAAGTTGGGGAACTTTCCGGGCAGCTCAATCCTCGCGATGGCCACAAGAAGTGTCAGCTGAGGGCGAGCGATCTGAGACCGCGTCAGCCAAAGAAGCCGGCGCTGGACAGGTTGGGAGCTCACGGTCATGTCCTCTTCTTCCAAGAAGCCGAACAGACGCTGTCGGATCTCGGGCTTGCTAGCCTCAGGCACAAGACTGCATGGTCAGCGCCATCGCTGCCTCGACGCGGCCCAGACCTACAGCTTGCTCCTCCACTTGGTCTTGAGCTCTCTGCCTGTGGTGATTGACGCGAGCTGCCGCTCCGGGCGGCTCAGCGAGCGGTCCAGCGCATACTGGTGTAGTGCGATGTAGAAGCCTGTCAGGGGTGAGCTTCTGTTCCCGACTAGACACTCATCATCTTTCAGCAGTGGACGGCTGTTAAGATTGTATGAGCTCAGCCAGTCGACTCACCTGGCTGCTTGTACAGCTCGGACAAGGTTTGCTGATCACGGATATAGTCCTCTGGCGACTGAGGGTTCGCCACCGCCCGAAGCAAGCGCCCGATATCGACGTGTCCGTCTGACATTTCGAGTCTAGTCCGAGAGAAGGCTACGGCAGCTGATCCAACGTCGAGGACCGTAATCTTCCTCGGAGAAGGCAGAAAAGCATGCACGTCCACCATGAAGTGCGCCGCGAAGGTTCCGACGGGACAAGCGGAGAACGGTATGCCACGTCATGTCAACATTCGTCCGTGCCTGTCGCGACTAATCTTTGGATGGACAGGATCAAGGAGACTGCACAGTTAGGACTGCTTTGCATATCAACAGGATCGCAGCGTGGCTCAAGATGTTCCACTCGCGGATACATATAGAGGCCGGTGACATGGTCATCGTCTATATGGTATGGCTGCGTCAAGCGGACCGCTAAGTAGCATCACTAATTCGCTTAGTCCCGCGACAACATGACCGCCATCACGATCACGCCAGGCGAGGTGTTTCATAACAAGTTCGGACGATACACGCACGACGACCTCATTGGCGTCAAGTTTGGGTCGAAGGTAAGTGACTCAGTCCATTTCCTTCGTAGCAGCTGGCTGACGGGTGACAGGTGCACTCACCTCCGCCCCACGCGGGCTACATCTACGTTCTCCGGCCAACAGCTGAGCTCTGGACATTGTCGCTGCCACACCGGACACAGATCCTGTACATGGCCGACATCGCGTACATCATCGCTCGCCTCGGCGTTCGTGTCGGCGGTCGGGTCATCGAAGCAGGAACAGGCAGTGGAAGCATGACTCACAGTCTTGCGAGAGCTGTTGGTCAACGCGGCTTGGTCCGGAGTTACGAGTACCACCGGCCGAGATACGAGAAAGCGGGGTAAGTCACGGCGGTCCTCAATCATTTGCTTCTGACGACTTACGCGCGCAGGGTCGAATTTGAGTCGCATGGGTTGACGCAAGTCCAGCTGGAGCACCGGAATGTATGCAAGGATGGGTTTGGCGATGCGACGGATATAGAAGGAGGCAAGTCCACTTTCTTGTCCGGGGATTGACGAGACGCTGACGCCTGAACCAGTCTTTCTCGACCTGCCCGCGCCGTGGGAGGCTATTCCTGACGCTAAGCGAGTCATGCGGCAGGACAGCCTGGCGAAGATATGTTGCTTCTCCCCGTGTCTCGAGCAGGTCCTGAAGACGGCCACGGCGCTCAGAGCCGAGGGCTTCGCAGGTCAGTCTGCGCAGTCTTCAGTCCAGTTTCCGGGACTGACAGCCTATGGCAGAGATCTCGACACAAGAGGTTCTGATCCGGACGCATGAGCTCGTTCCCCCAGCGCCGTCGAACTCGTCCCACATGAAGAGCATCACCGATGTCGTCAAGGACCTGAAGCAGCACCAGAAGAGGAAGGAGGACAGGCGGATAGTGCAGATGCGTACGGCCCGAGAGGAAGCAGCGAGGATCAAGGCGGAGCAGCGGGCGGCGGCGGAGGCGGCCGAAAGCACGGAGGAAGCGCAAGTCTCGGGGGCGGCAGGAGGCGACGAAGAGGAAGGAGCACCTGCCAAGAAGCGCAAGCTCGATACGGAAACAGTAGCACCAACAGAAGTCAAGCCGGATCAACCAAACGACGCTGCCGCTCCAGTCGCTCAGGACGCGGAAGATGATCCGTCACAGGAGGACGAGGAGGGCGCTGTCGTCGGCGCATGGGACGAACCGATATCTCATATGGCGACATCGGTGCTCACCAAGCCCGCACCCGAGATGAGAGGTCACACTTCATACCTCACCTTCGCAACGCTCTACCCTCTGCGAATACGGGAACAGCTGGCGGAGCAGAGCGAAGCGCGCACAGGAAATGCCACACCCGTGCCTGCTGGCGGTGCGGCACGCGTCGCCCAGTTGGCGAAGGAGGACAGTCAGGCTGCTACCATCACACGAGAAGCCAGCGTCGGCGCGGAAACGGAGTATGGCAGCGAAGGGCTCGGTGAGGCCATGGGCACTTTGACAGAGGAAGAGCTGTTCATGCTCCAGGCGAAGCCATAGTGAGGATTGTCTTACGTAAACCTTCCATGCCAATTATGTCATGTTTTCGAATTTCGGGCGAAGGTGACTTGTCCGGCCGACTCAGTCGAGCTTGTCGCGGGGCACTCAAGCTAGCACAATAGGTGACGACTCGGGAGTGAACGGCTTTTTCCTCGAATCTTCTTTCTGAACGAAGCCACAAGACAGGGTTCAGCAGCCATGCCTATGCTGTGCGTGTCAAGCCGCCAGTCAAGCCCTTCTGCACACTGACAAGTAACAGTGCCGACCCTTCCCAGCGGTACCAGCCGTTCAAGCCCAAGCCGTATCCTCAGCGAACATGGCCAGACAAGCAGAACCGGAAAGCGCCTATCTGGCTCAGCACAGATCTGCGTGATGGCAACCAGTCGCTCGCGAACCGCAAGTCATCCCGACACGAGCGAATGCCGCCAGAGTAGCTGACCTTGGCAGCTATGACGAACGAGCAGAAGATGCGGTTCTTCAGGCACCTCGTCCAGCTTGGGTTCAAGGAGATCGAAGTGTCGTACCCCGCTGCCTCAGACACGGACTTTGGGTTCTGCCGAGAGCTCCTCAATGGATCAGAAGTCCCAGACGATGTGTGGATCCAGGCGAGTCAAGCATGGTCCGAGGGAATCTGGCATGGACTGATGAAGAGCAGGTCCTGACGCCCGCAAGAGAGGACCTGATCCGCAAGACGTTTGAGGCTGTCGCCGGTCTCAAGCACGTCATTATCCACATGTACAACGCGACGTCGTGTCTCTTTAGAGAGGTCGTTTTCAACAACGACAAGGAGGAGACCATCAA
The DNA here is from genome assembly GCA_037040355.1 of Cutaneotrichosporon sp. M94-02A. Classification (NCBI taxonomy): domain Eukaryota; kingdom Fungi; phylum Basidiomycota; class Tremellomycetes; order Trichosporonales; family Trichosporonaceae; genus Cutaneotrichosporon; species Cutaneotrichosporon sp. M94-02A. The sequence continues at coordinate 376,287 of JAXQGU010000090.1, forward strand.
GTAGGTCCAGGCAGTGAGGGTGTCGCTGACTCGCAGGCTCGCCGTGCGCCACACCAAGCTCGTTCGAGAGCTTGCGGAGCAGTACTCCCAGTCGGTAGGTAATTTGTTCCTGACGCATCTGCGTGGCAGCTGACAAGCAGCACGGGACCAGCTTCCGGTACGAGTACTCGCCAGAGACATTCTCGCAGACTGAGACCGAGTATGCCGTCGAGGTGTGCGAGAACGTCAAGAAGACGTGGCTTGGGGGCAAGGGCTCAGTATGGGCCGACGGCCGAGACGAGCAGCGGATCATCTTCAACCTCCCTGCGACTGTCGAGGTCGCTACGCCGAATGTCTTCGCCGACCAGGTCGAGATGTTCATCAGCAAGCTGACCGAGCGGGAAAAGTGCATTATCTCCCTGCACACGCACAACGACCGAGGTAAGCTGCTATGAGAGCCGTTTCGTACTAGCGGGTTGACGGCCAGGATGTGCTGTGGCGGCGGCCGAGCTCGGCATGATGGCGGGTGCGGACCGGATCGAAGGTACCGTGCTCGGCAACGGCGAGCGAACCGGAAACGTCGACCTTGTCACCCTCGCGATGAACCTGTACAGCCAGGGATACCACCCAAACCTCGACTTTTCCGACATCTTCTCCGTCATCGACACCGTCGTCGAGTGCACGGGCCTGCCAATCCACCCTCGCCACCCGTACGCGGGCGAGCTCGTCTTCACCGCCTTTTCCGGATCACACCAGGACGCGATCAAGAAGGGCTTCGAGGCGCAGACGGCCCGGGAGAAGAAGGGCGACAAGATCTGGGACATGCCGTACCTGCCCATCGACCCGGCAGACATGGGATGCACGTACGAGGCCGTCATCCGCGTCAACTCGCAGTCCGGCAAGGGCGGGTAAGTCTATGTTGCCCGCAAAGCGGGCGGCGCAGGGCTGATGAGCAGAATCGCCTACATTGTCAAGTCGGCGCTGGCGCTCGACCTGCCGCGACGCATGCAGATCGCGTTCTACCGCGTCATCCAGGAGCGGTCCGAGGCGACGGGCAAGGAGATGACGTCCAAGGACATCACGACGGCGTTCCGGCAGACGTACCACCTCGGCGGGTCGATCTACGATGGTCGACTGGTCCTCAAGTCGTTCATGACCCGTGACATCACCACGCCGGCGACATCGACGCCGGGCACGCCCGTCGTGTCTGCCTCGGGCGACGCGCGTGCGCACGGCCGCATGGCGTCGCTGAGCCTGACCGCTCCTGCGGCCGAGGCGAGCCCCGACCGCGCCGGCGCGTCGAAAAACGAGGACCTGCACTCGGTCCCGAAACGACTCACGGCCAAGCTGCTCGTCGACGGCAAGCTCCGCTCCATCTCGGGCGAGGGCAACGGCCCGCTGTCGTCCTTCCTCGACGCGCTCCAGGCCGACCTCGGCATCACCCTCTCCATCCGCGAGTACACCGAGCACGGTGTCGGTACCGGCTCAGACGTCAAGGCCGCGACCTACGTCGAGCTCATCTCCGCTGACGCAGACCCCAAGGACAAGTCAAAGAGCGGGTTCTGGGGTGTCGGCGTCGACGCCGACATCACAGCTTCCGGTCTCAAAGCCGTCATGTCCGCTGCCAACGGCTACCTCGAGAGCTCGGGTATCCAGCTCCTCGACGGGTAGGCGGTGGCTCCGAATCAACCTAGTATTTCTTAAGCGATATCAGAATTTCATGATGCATTACGTTCCTTTCCCGGCGCACTTGGGCGCGCCCTATCAAGCATTCGAAAGCGCTACAGTGTTATCTATGATGGTCTATATATTTACACAGGCTGGCCTTTTCGCCAAAAGCCGCGCCTATTCGACTGGAACACGCCGAACGTGACCAGGCTAATCTACGTATCCCTCATCGTTGCGCCAGACGGAGGGCTGCACGAGCGACAGCTGTCCTTGGGGTTCCCTTCCCGAGGGACAAGGCGGTTTCGGACCCGTGCCGCTCCATATGCTGTTGCACCCTGGCAAATACGGGATTGGAACAGACTCGCCGACTGATTCGTTGACGATCGGTGTTTGGCCGCGGCACGTGCGAGTCATCTCCGCGTTGACTGACGCGTTCAATGCTGGGCAGTTTCGCGGATCCTCAGGTACTGTCCATCAGCACATGTACCGCAGGCATTGTTTGGACTTGCCTGGCACTTCGGCGGTTCCGTTCATGTATCGGCAGTTCTCAAGCACATCCTTTAGAGTAGATTCTAGGGCGGATAAGCTCAAAGCTTCGGTTCAGAAGACGCCACGAGCCTACCTTTCCAGCCATTGACGAAGTCACCGTGGATACCCAACCCTGTGGTATCTCCATTCGCCAGAACCCATGTCTTGCCTTTTCCCTGATAAGGGTACTGAGAAGTCGCGAACGTGGTCTCGAACCGGAGCGTGATGAACTTCTTCGGAAACTGCGGCGGGCAGAAGTACCCGTTGATGCCGTCGGTCGGTACCGCCACATGCTTCGAGTAGTCGCCGTTCTCCGCATACACGCCGTCCCAGCAGCTCGGACTGAGGGTTAGCTTGAGCAGCATTAGAGCTGCAGTGCACTTACAATGTCACGATCAACACGAGGCCATCTCTACATGGCGAGTCTGGGAACTCGGAGGTGACGAGGTCCTGGCCACCACCGCGGTAGCACTGGTAGAACGTGCCTGGAGCATACCAGTCCGACTGATTGTACACCCGTCGGTTCGGGTCTCCGACGACCAGGTTGTAGTTGTCGGGGAATGGGTACAGCGGAACGCCTGTCGGCGCTTTTGGGAAGTAGTACAGCGAGGTGCGGATCAACGGTAGGGAGATCATGGATCCGTTCAGGAACCGGTGGTGGATCGTCGGGCACCAGTACAGGCTTTTGTCGTCTTGCACGGTGGCGGTGGAGCAGTTGGCCAGGCGTTGGAGCTCACTGGCTTTCAGGAGGTGAGGCGTAAAGTATGAAGCGCCGTGGACTCGGTGCAAGTGCGTTCCGACCGAGCCGGGCGTAACGATGGGGTCTAGTCGAGTGACGAATGAGGATCGGTCGGTCGTCAGGACGAAGTGGTCCGTTGATCGCTTGCCGAAGACAGGTATTGATCCAGGGGCACCGATGTCCGGTCCTCCATCGGCGACACTGAGAGGATGTCCACCATGGTCACTTGTGCCGCTGCTCTTGCCAGCAGCTCCTTCTCCCCCGCCGCGATTGATCAGGGCTCCGCACAGCGACGCCACAATCACGACCAGCACGAGGACGCCCACGCCGATGGCGACTAAGCGCCATTTGCGGGACCGTCGGGGCGTGAAAGGTTTCTCGGGGTACGGGTCGGAGTGGTACCCTACTTGGGGCGGCGGAGGCGGCGGTAATGACCTGCCCGCCGACCCTGCCGGCGAGGCGGAACCGACGACTCTTGGCGGGATCGGCGGGGGCGCAAGGACCGCTGGAGGCGGTCGAGGGGGTAAGGGCGGGGGATCCATTCCTCCGGGATCGAGCAAGTAACCAAGGTGAAAGGTAAAGACTGGTGAACGGAACGCAGTACGATCAAAAGGACTGCATAGGGTTGCGGGTTGAAGCACCTGTTTCGGGGTGTGGCTCGGCTGAAACACACACACAACCCCTGAGCTTGGAATGAAAGCGGTGGTCCTTTGGTCTCTTCGAACGTGGCTCACCCGAACGTCACCCGTCACGCTCGGTCTCACTCGGCCGACTCGGAGTCACATCGTCCGCGGCAAAAGCACGATCGGGTCGACGCCACAGTGTCGATCCTCCTCCTCAAAGGCAGGTCCCTCCTCTCCCGGCATCACGGTCCGCTATCGGCACCTTGTCCCCATCCTGAACCTGAATATCATCCAAAGTGTGGGCCTTGCGTCGGCTCCAAGGCTGCCTTGAAGAGCACGGAGAGCCTGAGCCCTTACTTTGGAGTGTAAGGTAGGGTCCAAGCGCACATCGCGCACGGCCACGGCCGATCCTTGGCCAAGGATCTCTCGGCTGCTCGGTCAACACGCGTATGTTGACCGAGTTGACACATGCCTCCATGATGGGGTATATAAACATGGTGCTCTGTATCGATGGTATGCCAGGCCTTCATCCCAATCATCTCGCCCTACCCAGCCCACCCAGCCCTTACACCATGCTTGGCCATCTCGCCGTCCTGCTCCTTGCCCCTCTGGCGGCACTCGCTCTTCCCGGTGGATCGCTCGTCACCCTCAACTCGATTCGTGCCGGACCGGGATGCGACGTCAGCAACGTCAAGATCCCCGTCATCCCCGGCATCACGGTCCCCGCTGGCCAGAAACCCACCCTGATCACCGTCGGCCGAGGTGTCCAGAACTATACGTGCACTAACGGCGCGTACGTCGCGGCCGGCGCGATCGCCAACCTGTACGATGTCGGCTGCCTCTATCGCTTCTTCGACCCCGCCGCGCTCAACGACCTTACCCCCCAGGTCGCCTATTCTGTCCTCAACTACCCTGACACCCTCGGTCTCCCTGTCAAGGTCGACCACTACTTCTCGTGAGCTCCTGACCCAGCCCCGAGAACTCTTGCTGACTGCGGTGCAGCAAGAAGGCCGATGGTGGCATCGCTCCCGTCTTCGCGACGCGGACCGGCTCCTCCGTCACTGCTGCCGTGGCCGAACGGGTCAACGCTCCTCAGGACCCGGCGACCAACGTCCCTTGGCTCAGGCTTACCGCCACAAGTGGCACCCTCGCTCAGTCGGTCTACCGCGTCGGCACCGACGACGGCCAGCCGCCTTCCAGCGTGAGTCTCGTCGAGCACAGATGTATGCCAATTGCTGAGAGCCTCAGTGCACGACTGAGGGGCAGCAGCTGAGCGTCCAGTACGCCGCGACCTACATCTTTGCTTCGTAGGGTTGCTCACCATGCCACGGACACTCCACCACCCTTCCTGGGCCTTGTTCATATCTGGGGGACCTATCGAACTATGTGTATAACTACCGAACGGATGTCGCTATGCATTCCTATGTCCATGCGCGTGGTGTTGTGTAGTGCTACAAACAGAATTATGAGGTTCGGGACCCTCACGGCTCGTCCTCATCGACCATCTGCCAGCCCTCCTCCCACCTCGTGTCTTCAGCGTGGTGTATCGTTTGAATCACGCGATTGACGTCGAGTCCGAAACCCAAGTGCCGCAACGTCTCTACCCCGGGCGCATGCGACCGCACGACTGGCAGAGTTGACATGGCGCGTAACAGCTCGAGGGGCGATGTGGCCGAGATCTTGACTTCTTCCGAGTCTACGCCGATACCTTCCACGCCCACGCAGAACGCCAAGTAGGCGATTGAGTGGCATAGCAGAGCGTAGGTCGTCAAGAACGACGAGTGCTTCTGCGGGTCCCAGACAGGTGGCATACGCCAGTCGTTCGTGCCGCGGTGACTGGTTGTCGAGACGAAGGGCAAGTTTGGGACGATACGTTCGCCTTCCGGAACAAAAGGGAGGTCCAGCGCAAGGTAGCGGGTGAGAAGCCTGCCGAGGTGGATAATGTGCGTCAAAGCCCCAGTGACGAGGGTGTGCTGATTGACTAGACGCCCCATCAGCCATGACCAGAGCGTTCTGAATATCGTCCGACCCACCTCTGAATTCCTCGGACGGCGGTAATGGGATCCCAGCGATCTCCCACACCTTTCTCGGCCGGATAGAGAAGATCTTGACGGCCTCAGCCACGAGCACCTTCCGTGCCCTCACTAGCCCGCGTGACACCTCCCGCTGACGCTGTCGGACAGCGCGTATCTCGTCGTTGATGGCACGAGTGGCCAGAAATTCAGGAGGCAGGGGGACAGACCCGGCCTTCGGGTAAGAGACAGGCTCCTGCAGCTTCTCCTTGAGCCGCTTGACTCGCTGTTGCCGGTTTGCCACCTCCGCCCGAAGCTCCCTCCACGCCGTCACGTCCTTGAGGATTTGGCCCGCTCGGTCTTGTGCCTCCTTGCATTGGTGCGACAAGGCGTTCGCCGGCGTTTCGTAGTTGGATATCCTGTCGTCAGGTCCTATTACGACTTAAAAGGCTCACCCTTCCAGAAGGCAGGCCGCGCAATAGAACGCTTGCTGAACGGACTGGCAGCACTCGCAGAGTCTGCCACCGCGGGATGGGCCACTCATGACTTCTGTTGAGCTTCAATGTCGGAAGCACGGAAACTCGGTATGCTGCGCCGTGTCGTGCGAGTGGCCGGCGCGAGGTATGCGCGCCAGCGGCGCCCGAATCAGCGGTACATGCGAATGTACTACCGTCTGCGAGAAGTTATCGGTCGTGCGGCTTCTTTGCAAGCCGAGGAGTTGCAGAAGAGGAAAAGGTCTCTATTTTACCCTAGTGTCGAGTGCTTGAGACTGTATCAAGGCGAACGGAGAAGTAACGTCGTTTTGAACTTAGAGACGACAACATACCCCGCAGAGCTGAGCCTATTACATGGCTAATGGATCGTTAGGCCTGAAACAACGTCACTGTTAGGACTATTCATGATTTCTTGTCGTTGGTGCCATTTATTGGCTTCTTGAGGCTGACTGTCGTCTGGAATGAAGAGCCTCACGCAAAGAGGCTCAAGAGCATGGTCGACGTCCTCAGGACATGTCGCCGCTCGACTCAGGGCTCCTGTAGGCGTTGCGTTCAATAACGCCGCTCAGGCCGGCCCTTCGACAGCCGCAGTGCCCGGCCGGCGGCCAATCTCGACATCGAGCTCTCGCCACCTGCCGCGCTCGAATCGACCGCCGGCGGTACCTTCTACGGCTGCTCCTCCCACTCACTCGAGCTTGAGAGAAGCAGCGGTCCAGCTGAGCAGTCCCGAGCGGTCCCAGGCTGCTGTGCCTTCGTATCTGCGCAACCTCCAAAACCACCTATTCACTTCGTTCCTGCCTGTCAACCAGCCATGCGATGCCGCTTCGCCCAGCTCAAAAGGCAATGAACCGCCGGAGATGTTTGTCGATGGAATGCCAGGACCCTTCGGCAAGGCAGTCGTGCTGCCTATGCCGCCGACCATGCGGCCAAAGGCAGAGAGCGCGGACGGCTTCCCCTCAGAGGCCGTTCTGGCGCTGGTCACACCATACGAAGGTGGCGACTGCTATATCACGGCTGCGCTCGAGCAAGTAGCTGCGACAGTCGACGCCGATGTTCAGCGGATCGACCTGGCGCTCGCGCTGGGATACCAAGGGCCATCGGCGCCTGTGCCCGGTGTGCCGACACTGGCGCGAAATCCTCTCCGGGACCAGATGAACCGCGCAACGGGCCAGAGCTCGCAAGACGGCGGCATGCCCATGGAGATGGAGGAGGCTGAGGACGACGAGGAGGGACCCCGGATAGGCGTCATGCGCTTGCCGTTCATGCCTCATCAGAGCAGTCAACCGACCCTGAGTGTTCACCCCGAATGGGTTGAGTACTTTAGCAAACTCCTCGCATCCGAATCTCGGCGGCGAACGATCGTGCATCTCGAATCGTGCTGTGCAATGTCCCCAACCTTTGCCACCTGGTACCCTTCCTTCCTAGAGGCAGTACATCGGCGCCGGCGTGGTGCGCATCTTGGCAAGCAGAAGAAGAAGAACGAGCTGCTGTTTCCCACCACCGTGGTATTATCGTGCTCGCCTTCCCTGCTACCGACACACACAGCATCAGCGCCAGCTCCGGCCGACCACGTGCGGTCGATGCTGGAGTCTGTCGCCGCTCGACTCGGAGGCAAGGTCTCTGCCGACCGGGATTCTGATCCCCTGTGGTGGGGAGGGGACGAGGTGGACGTGGATGGCCGAGAACAACGAGAGGAGGCGCGCGTAGAGGCGCTCAATGAGAAAGGGTAAGCTTAGGGAGGGCGACTAGACTGACGCATTCAGGCCGCACAGCCTAGTCCCGAAGCTCCATTCCGACAGGGCGGTATCTTTCGCTCTTCCAATCATACCACCGACACGCGATCCGAAGCGCGAAACAGCAGACCGCCTACAACGCCGCTCAGCGATCAATGCGGCGCAGGTCGCTGCCGCCGTCGCCAAGTTCGGAGCCGTTCTAGAGGAGCCATTAGGCATCACGCGGTATAAGGGTTGGGACGAGGTCACTATGACGAGCTCGGAGGCGGAACAGCTCGCTTCGAGCGCCATCGGCCGCAAACTCCACCTTCTCGCCGTTGACGGCGAGCGAGATGGACAATCATTACGGCTGAAATGGTCGGACATCGAGGCGGCTCGAGTGGTCGAGCCGGAAGTCCCCTCTTCAAAGCCCTCTACTGCGGCAGCACGCGACGAGCCGCTGGCTCGACCCTCCGTCATCGAGCAGGTCAAGAAGGCCAAGGATCTGTCGTCGTATGAGAAGAAGCTCCTCGGCTCGATTGTCGACGCTTCGAAGCTGAACTCGACCTCGTTCAACGATGTTCACCTCCCCGAGAAGACAATCGACGCCATCCGGACACTGATCCAGCTTCCTCTCTTGTTTCCTGACGCCTTCCGCGGCGGTATCCTCAAGGACCACGCCACGGGCGGTGCCCTGCTTTTCGGTCCACCAGGGACGGGTAAGACGCTATTGGCTCGCGCCGTGGCGTCCGAAAGCGGCGCCAACATGATCACTATCCAGCCGAGCGACATCAATAACATGTATGTCGGCGAATCTGAGAAGCTCGTCAAAGCGGCCTTCTCGCTTGCCCGGAGGCTGTCGCCTTGCGTCATTTTCCTGGACGAGGTCGACTCGCTCTTCGGTGCGCGTGCCTCCAAGGACGCCGGTGCCGGCAACCGAGCGCACAACTCGGTCTTGACCGAGTTCATGCAGGAGATGGACGGCTTGACGTCGGCCATTTCCAACAAGGACAAGCAGATTGTTGTCATTGGCGCGACAAACCGGCCTTTCGACCTAGACGACGCGGTTCTGCGGCGGTTACCCCGACGAATACTGGTCGACCTGCCAGATTCAAAGGGAAGGAAAGGTGAGCATCAAAGCATATACGATAGTTCAAGTGCTGACGTGAAAGCCATCCTGGACATCCTCCTCCGCGATGAACAGCTGGCGGAAGATGTGCAGCTTGAGAAGATCGTACAGGACACGGACGGCTTCTCTGGGTCCGATCTCAAACGTGAGCATGCCTGTCTCGAGCTGTATCTGACGGCAGATCTGTGCGTGTCTGCAGCACTAGCCGCCATCAAAGACAGTGTCGAGATCCCTTGGCGAAACGGTCAGGCGGCTGTGCCTACTACTCGAGTCGCTGTCCCGCGATCCAGTCCGAGAAGGGATCCGCAACTGGTCATTCCTCAATCACAAGAAAAGGCCGAAATTATAACGCCTATTGAGGCACTTCGCTCTAGTCCACCTGTCCAGGCCCGTCAACAGACGAGCCTCATCGCCAGCAGCGCGGTGGTGGCGAGACGCTACGCTTCCACCAAAAGCAGAGCCAGCGAAACCGTCCCCACCGGTCGGGTCATTCGCGCCAAGCACTTCCAGTCGGCTCTCTTAGAGGTTCGCCCCTCTACCACTGAGGAAGGCACCCTGCCAGAGCTGCGCAAGTGGGCCGAGCAGTTCGGCGAGGGCGGCACGCGGAAGAACAGGAAGAAGGGTTTTGGCAAGGGTTTCGGCTTCAGCCTAGCAGACCAGGAAAGCAGCTATGGCCGCGTCCAGGAGCAAGAGTAGTTTTCTTGGACAATAATCTACGCATTGCATTGCATAGCATCGCATCGCAAGCAAAAGGTATCGGTATCGGTCGATGGCTCTAGACGAGCGTTTTGCGCACCTCGTCCAGCTTCATCTCAAGCTGGTCGAGCTTCTCCTCCCTGCTCTTCTTGAGCTGGGTCAATCCCTCAACAGCCGCAGTGGGCTTGCCCAACAGTCTAGTTTCTAGCGCATCCTCCAAGATTGCCTGGCAGACGATTAGCGATGACAGACCTCTGAAACACAGCGAACTTGCCTGCAGATCGCCCTGGAGCATGCCCGTTATTCTGTCCATGTCCCGGATGAACCGACGCTGAGCCCGGTACCACGCCCTCTGACCGAGGATGATACCGCCAATCACGCTCAAGATGCCGAGACCCGCAGCCGTCGCGCCCGGTATTGACGGGTACACCAGCACGCTGGCCAAGGCCCCGGCGAAGCCGGTCGAGAAGGCCGTTAGGATCGAACGCTGAGCGCTTCGATGTAACCGAGGGATGCACTCGGTCTGGATCTGCCGCCGGCGGGTTCTGATTGGCTGCAGGAGAGAGTCGGGCGCAAACGTGGGCGTTGATAGCGTCAAGCTCGCCAGGTGGTTCTGTAGCATCTTGGATGCGAACGGATGATTCGTGCCCATGTCAGACAGCTTGCGAACCACCCGGTCCGACTCGGTGTTCAACTGTTCTTGCAGCTGAGCCATCTGGCCGCTCTCGAATACGAGCTAGATGTTCAGCACATCTGTGATCGGGTCAATGGCGAGACTTACCGTGGTCTCGAGGTCTCGACCGAAGTTCGACTCCACGTACCCCGTCAGCTCGAGGCTGACGTCGTCGGCACGAGCCCGACCGAGAAGGCCGAGCCAGCTGAACCGCCCCTCTAGTAGTGTCGATAGACCCGCTTTGGCCTGACTCAGGGCGTGCTGTACTCCGCCTTCCACGACGCCTCCGTCGATGCCGCGGTTGACCGCACTGACGTGTCTTGCTCGGCTGACCGCCTGCTTCGACGTCCGCTCCAGCTCGGAAATGACTTTGCTAACGCTCCGAATGGTCTCCCTGTCTTGGCGGATGACGTCCTGCGCGTAAGAAAGCGCCCCTTGAGCCACATTCTGCGCCGTCACCTCCTGGAAGGGTCCTCGGCTGGGCACCGTCTGCTTCAGAATGCTCTTCAGTTCGCCGATGCCCGACAGCAGGAAGTCTCGCTGGAACACGGCGACCGCGTCGACGCGGTCCCTTGACGTGGCGGGAAGGTGTGCACTGCGTGAGAGTGTCTCAATGGCATTGAGCGCCAGGTCCGAACGAACAAAGACGACCGGTGAGTCCGTGGCGAGCCGTTGGCGGATGAGCTCCGTAGTCGTATGTGGAGGCAGGGGGCCATTCACGACGATGAGACGATTCCCGCTGATGCCCTCCGGGATGTGCAGTCGATAGGGATTCGTGACGACGATGGCAAGGTCGACAAGCTCGACCTTCGATGGACTCTCCACTACGGCGAAGCCCGTCTCTGCGAGCCAGGACGACTGGACCTCCAGACCATCATGATTGACTGCCCCGCCAGAAGTTATTCTCAACGGCCCATCCAGTCGACCATTTCTCCGCTCCATGATCGAGCTCGAGCTGCCATCTCGGTCAAGAAGCGGATCTTGCAGTAATGCCGACACTACGTCCTCAGGCGCGGCAAACGCATCTCCGTAAACTGCGGTCAGTAGCGTCCCCTCGCATAGACTCACCTCCAATGGCTGGACTTCTGCGAGAGTGTAGATCCTGGATGGTGGCGTCCACTCGCTGCTGCCAGTCCCCTGGACCTCCAATGTCCTCTACGAGAATATGGCGCAACTCCCGCAAGTTTCGCCCGAGCCCAGTCTTTGCGGTATTGTCCGCAACTGGATGTGTATCCACCGGTCGCACTGCAACCGCGGCCGCCGAATAGAACCGGCATTTTGGTTTCGCAGGTCGGGCTCGTCGCGGGGCGAGTGCGGGCGCCAGCCGACATGCCAGCGTACGACTAGGCGGTCTCATTGCCTAACACGCTAGAATACCCAAACGTCTTTGCAATTGAAACTGATTTCCCGACCGTTGCATTGCACCGGCTCATCTCGCACAAATACCAGCAAGCAAGCCAATTACGTAAATACGGAACTCGCGACGGTGTCACAGCGTTGCTCGCGTAGTTGTTGTTCTGATCCGTATCGGAAGTCATAGCATGGCTAAAGAGCAATGACAGACCAGGGTTATGTGTCCTCCAGCTCCGGCAGCGGTCGTGCATCTGGAACTGAAGGTAGCGATCGGAATGCGTGAGTCTGTCCGGATCTCCGGAGCTCATGTCGTAGCATCGTCCTGAAAGTTGGTATGGTGGGCGACTCCCAGATTGGCAAGACATCCTTGATGGTCAAATACGTCGAGGGCAGCTTCGAGTGAGTGGCATCGACAAAACATGGGTGCAGACGGCTGATCCTGCAGTGAGGACTACATCCAGACGCTTGGAGTAAACTTCATGGAGAAGACGATATCCATCCGCAATACCGAAATCACGTTCTCCGTAAGACTCGTCAGACTGCCTGCAGCTGACAGTCTAGATCTGGGATTTGGGAGGACAACGTGAATTCGTCTCGATGTTGCCGCTGGTTTCGAACGATGCTGTCGCCATCTTATTCATGTTCGACCTTACACGCAAACAGACGCTCAACAGCATCAAAGAGTGGTACCGGCAAGCGAGGGGCTTCAACAAGGTGGGTCGAGTGAACGAAAGCTGTGACTGATATTAGACGGCAATACCAGTCCTGATCGGGACGAAGTTCGACGAGTTTGCATCGTTCCCTATGGACGAGAAGGAGGAGATCACTCGGCAGGCCAAGCGTTTCTCAAAGGCGATGCACGCGCCTCTGGTGAGTCTCGGGTGACGTCAAAGCTGATGACCCAGATTTTCTGCTCTACATCACACTCGATCAATGTGCAGAAGATCTTCAAGATTGTGCTCGCGAAGGCGTTCGACCTGAAGGTAAGCTTTCCCGTGCAAGCTAGAGCTCATGACAGTGCGTGATTCCCGAGATAGACGAGGTGGGGGAGCCAATCCTGCTGTATGTCGACGTCTGAATGTTGTACTCCTCACCCATCGCTCCATATAACGACATGACATGGCTTCACGCATTGTGCTCTAGTTCGGGGAGTCTGCACTCGTCGCTTCTGCTATCACATTAAGACAAAGATGAAGACAGCGCCATCCTCTTCGTCTCCCTTCGCGCCTGAGACCATCAGCCAAGACACGACACACGGCGAGAGGATCGACAGACCTCTGCTGCGAGTGTGGAGAGCTGCGCTACTAGCATCTGCAGTCTCTCTTCGGCTCCTGACAGGACATTGACGAGCGAGTCGGGATTATCCCCCAACTCGGGATCCCCGTCGACAGGCGGTCGCTCGGTCTCAACGGTGCTCGCATGGGCGGGGCCTGATGCCTCATGGGCTGAAATCTCTCGTGCAGGCGTTATTGGACCGGTTGAGAGTGCTGGGGCTCGATGGGCAGTTGCAGAGTCGGACGATTCCGGCCTCGACTCATCTTCGTCGGCTTCGAGTAGCGTGGCCTGGAGCCGGATGGTCTGGCTCGCCATCCTGCTGCCTGGTGTTTGATGCCGCTTAGACGGCGATAGCAGTCTCAGAGGGGTCTGAGTACGGTCGACGGGTGCCGCGGCCGGCGACACTTCGAGCTGATGCGACGTCTACATTCAGCTTAAATCCAGACTGGGTATTCACCCTCCAACTTGGACCAATCGCATCGTCGATGAGAAGTTCAAGGGCCTGTACTTCAGATTCATATCCGGGTCATCCAGCTTGCCTACCTTGACATATCGCTTGTAACGCTCCAACGACGCTTGTTTCTGCTCGTTGTCCCTGACGACTACTTGGTGCAAGATGAGGCGGCAGGCCAGGGCGTCGGCTTACCTCTGTGACTCAATGAGCAATGTTTCGACCACAGTGAGCTCATTTCTCAGCTTATCCATGATGATCCTAAGTGAAGAAGATGGATAGAATGCATGCCGGTGAGGAGTAGCTGGCATCCATGCATCCTGCGAGCCCGTGTTTACACTCAAAGACATGCCTCAACCTGAAACACGATCTTTCCTCAGGCACAATTTGCTGAAACACGGCCAGAACCGACACTTTTACACCACGTCACGGTTGTCTAGTCGTGCCTGGATATCCAACTTCTCCTTGCCACCTAACTTTCGGAGTCTGAACTGCTACCTCCAGTAAACCACAGCAGGGCTATGGGTGCGGATCAGTCCAAGGCTGCCGCCGATCAGGCAGACAAGCCATTAGACTACTATGAGCTGCTTCAAGTTTCCGAAGATGCTACGGAAGATGAAATCAAGGTAAGAACCCGTCGAGGGCCATCGCTGACCTGCAGAAATCGTATCGTAAACTGGCCGTCAGTACACTTGGCATCTGCGGAGGCCGATGGCTGACATTTCCGATAGCTCATCAATCACCCGGACAAGAACCCGCATCGGATAGAGGAAGCGACTCGGTTGTTCACAGAGCTCCAACAGGCGTATGAGGTGAGTTTCTCCTGAACCTATCTGCGACAATATGCTTACAATTCAGGTGCTCAGCGATCCGAATGTCAGTTTTATCGGGTAACAGCGATATATGTAGCTGAGAGCTCAGGAACGAGCCTTCTACGACTCGCACCGGACAGCTCTGACCGGTCCGACCGACGAAGAGCTGTATGACCATGTGCGCTCCGGCGATGCTGCGACCGGCGCGTCCAAGATGGGTCGTCGGAGACAGGGTGATCCTGGAGTCCGGCTAGAGCAGCTGATGCGCTTCTTCGACCCCAAGTTGGCAAAGAAGACTGATGACTCGAAGGAAGTATGTGGACGGCAGAGAGATCCCGCTGACAGTGCAGGGCTTCTTCTCCGTCTACCGATCCCTCTTCGACCTCTTGGCGTCTGACGAGAAGCTGCATGAGCAGGATGGCCGTCATCATTACTACCCTCCGTTCGGCGACTCTCAAACACCTTATGCGCCTCCGCCTGGCATGACGCGGAAAGAGCGGGACGCACAGATTTGGGTCCGCGATTTTTACACCTCGTGGGCCGAGTTTGCGACAGCCAAGCGGTTTGAGTGGATCTCCAAATGGGACTTGGAGCGCGGCGACGACAGGTCAATGCGGAGACTCATGGAGAAGGAGAACAAGAAAATCAGGGACGACTATAGACGGGAATATGTGGACACCATTAAGGTATGCGGGTTTCCAATACCGCGGCTGATGCCCAGCAATTGGTGTCATTCGTGCAGCACCGCGATCCGAGGTACAAGGCCTACATGGCGACAGCGGCTCAACGGAAAGCCGAGAACGCGGCGAGGCGAGACGAGCCGGGACCGAAGCGCGCACAGCAGAAAGCCTCGGCCCCTCCTCCACCGGAGGAGTTCTGCTTCGAGGAGCAGGACTGGCAAAAGCTGTCTGGGGTCGAGCTCGGCGAAATTCAGGAAGGCGCTGTCGGTAGCGTCGTCGAGGAGAATGGGGACGACACGGCATTCGAGTGTGTCGCCTGCAATAAGACTTTCTTGTCGGAGCGGACTTGGGCAAATCACGAGCGGAGCAAGAAGCACAAGCAGGCGGTTTGGCGGTTGCGCAAGGAGATGGAGCTCGAAGATGAGGAGATCATTGATGAGGCGCTCGAGTCGGACGGCGACGGATCTTTGGCCGACTTCGCGGATCTCAATCTGGACGACGGTCCCGCTCAGTCTGCAGAACCACCAGACGCGGCAATGCCCGAGCAGAAGAGACCGCTCTCGCAACAGGCAGCGACGACCAAGTCGAACGATGTTTTCGCCGAAGAAACGATGCTGCCGGAATTGTCGAGCCAGGAGAAGAGCGCGATAGACCGGAAGGACGGTGTACAAGACCCCACACCAGTCGTCGACAACGCAGATTCGGACTCCACCGAGTCAGAGGAGGAGCTCGAAACGTCATCTTCGCGGCGGCAGAAGGGCTCTCGCGCTCAGCGGGCCCGCGAGCAAAGCCCAGCGCCTTCGAGTTCAGCGCTCGAGACGCCACCGCCGGAGATCTCAAAGCGTGACAAACGGAGGGCACGAGAGGCCAAGAAGAAGGCAGAAGCAGAGGCGCAGAAGAAAGAGCCGAAGAGCCGGTTACAGCATCGGGAGCCCGCACCGGAGAAGGTGGCTCCGACAGGGAAGCAGGGCAAGGCAAAGCAGCAAGACCGTCGGAAGGGGCAGACGAAGGCCGCCGACATCGATGAGGCGGAGCTCAAGGACCGTGCGGTCCGCTCCATCAATGAGAAACGCGAGAAACTCAAAGAGAAGTGGGCGGATGACTGGATCAGTAAGTCGACTGACCCGGGATCCTACGAGGACATGCCTGACCTCGCAGACTGGACAACCAGGATTGAGGGGCTCATAGCAGCATCGAACACCTCAATACTATGTCTGGGTGTTGGTGCGCCAGCGGAGGATCGCACGGCGCAGATTCAGCTCGCACTGCTGCTGGAGCTGGCTGTCTCACTGAAGGTGAGATTGAGGTAGATCCATCAGCTGACCTTCAGGTGTCATTCGGCGATGTTGAGATCTATGATCCCGTCTGGACCCAGCTCGACCGAGATGTGCTGGATGCTTTCGGCCTCAAGATCCTGTCGGAAAATCTGGTCAGCTGACCCACCTGTTCGAAGTCGTATTTGCTCACCCGTCACAGCTGGGCAAGCATCCGCTGAAACCGACAATCGGCTACCTCATCTATATGCCGCACTGCCCAAAAGCACTGTACGAGAGCTTCCTGACCGAGAACTTCTCCTCACGTCTGGGCTCCCCACCCGGCTGCGTGCTTCTGGCCAATGACCTTGAAGAATACATTACGCCTATCGCCAGCGGCGCCAACGCGGATGACCCCGACAGCTTCGCCAAGCCTAAGAAGAAGAGAAAGCCAAGAGGCGGACCCAGGCCTCCACCAAAGGATACGGTCTTGCAGCGTCTAGGTGCGTCACCTCCTCGTGATGCGTCACTGACACTTAGCGCCATATATGGATCGCATCTCCATGGCTGAACTGCCAGAGACGAACTTGCCCGGCTTCGCGCGTGCTTTCTTGTCTATCTCACTTCAATGGCTTCGGCCCGATCGTGTCTCGGAGGTGGACTGGGAGACCCCTCTGCCACCTGTGGAATGGCCGGAGGACTCAGACATGATCGCATGATAGCTCCTGCGCTATGTTGGAGCGATCGGTGCTTGGCTCCGAGATCAATGCGTGCAATGCATTCCTTACAAGTACATACATGGACGATCGGCCAGCTCTGGTACGCAAGCTGTCTCGATACTCGATCAATCCGGATGTTCCAGATGCACCCCGGAGATATGATAGCTCTCGCCAAGCAGACTACGGCAAGATCAGCTGAGGTCGCACACAGTCGAGTGGCTTCACGTACGTCTTGCAGATGACCACTAATCGATCCAGCCTAGATAACAAGGAAAACACTGTGGTGATACCGAGGGCATAACGCATGTAATTCTCAGACTCGAGCACTGCAAATCAGCGGGCTGATGTCTCGCGGTATGCACACCCACCCTCAACGGTGACAAGGCTAGGCAGCTCGCCAGTATGGTCGTGCGGGTCGGCCGGCAGATCCACTCCCTTGGTTTTGCCAAGCCTGAAGCGCGCCACGAGCGGGCTCGGCGTGATCTGCGGCAAAGGTGTGCCAGACCGCAAGCCCGAGGAACACATGGTAATGACAGCGAGAACTTCCCCAAGGAAGCCGAGGTCGGACAGTCTGGTTCGGTCCAAGAGGGCCTTGCGCCACGGTCTGTCAAGCTGAGGCAGAACGTGATTCAGCTGAGCGAGAAGCGACATGGCGTCTTGCAGGGCGTCCAGCAGTGCCTACGCATTAGTATCTCTCATCGGATCGGAACGTACTTTGTATCGCTCTTCTGGCCACCTACCCCGGATAGAGTACTCGTACGCGGCGTTGGCATGCCTTACTCCCAACTGTCTGTCAGCTCCGCCAGTCATCCTGGCGTACCTTATTCAGCTTTGTGCGCCATGTGAGGACCTTCTGTCGTGTCTCCATGTTCTCCGGGATATGATTGTGGTAATCATTGGCGTCGGATAGAATGTCACACAGCACGTTGCCCACACCAGCGATCGTCTGGGCATAAGAGTAGCGGATGGCCTTTTTGCCCGAGAAAGAAGGGGGGACTGCGGTGAGCGAAGTCCGTCAAAGCAGCTCACAGAATGAGAACAGCCATGCGGCAGTGATGCCGATCAGCACACAGACTAGGCGTCGCCAGGCGACACTCCAGCCGACACCGGCATCCGTGAGCTGGCCCAGAGTACCGTTGAGGTAAGACTGCTATCAGCGAGGCCCTGTCAACTCCCTTTGCGACATACGTATCCTGCGGGTCAGCGCTTCCTTTACTCCGAGCTCACCAATGACCAGGCCCATTGTGACTGGCGTCATCGCGGCGACCAATACCTGCCCCGGGAAGTGCAGGCGGAAGTACATGGCTAACGGGAACAGAACTGCTGTCACCGCTCCCAGTCCGTACTGCGGAGTAAGTGTCCGTAGAGACCAGAGCACGAGGACTGTACCGGGTTGCCTAGACCAGATCCGCTTCCAATGTACCTTAAAGGTTAGTCTCTGTAACGATGAGAGATATTGGGCTCACCATGCGACCGTGCCCACCAAGCAACCCCAAGACGACGCCACGATTCTTCCTATCCAAGCAGATGTCGTATCACCCTGAGATCAGCTGGGTCGCAAGCTACTAGCTCACGGCGTAGACAGCCAGTGCTGAGCATCGTCAGCGTCTCGTTCAGTTACACCAGCATTGCTTCTCCTCACTCACTCAATTGAGCCCTGAGAAGTCAGTGACGATCCTGGCACCTTGGGAGCGGCTTACATGATGGTGCACCACACGCCCCGGTTGTAGTAGTAGAAGCCGGCCGATGATCTTCATCAGCGACTTCGATCAAGGGTAAAACCCACGAGATGAAGGCCGGCAGCGTAGTAAGACCGCCAAGTATGGCTGCTTTGATGGCGTACATCAGACTTTTGCTGCCAAGGGCGTCGAAGACCTTAGACGACCTAGCCAGGAGATTGAGCCATGGGCTATCGAAGGGGGTGTACTCGGGATCCCGGCGCTTGACTTCGCCCAAAAAGTCCTCATTGTGTGACTCGAACCCTCCGTCGTGGTTGTCGTGACCCTCTTCAGATTCCATGAGCGGCCTGTCCCGATGAGTGTTGCGGAAATGCTTGAGGACCTTGGATGGTCGGGGATACCAGAATCGCTTTTTCAAACGGGTCTCGTCGAGTTCCGCCATGAGTCGGACGAGCGACAACAGATCTTGCGAGAACTCGATCTGGAGTCAGCTCATATGCCCGCGTGTCTGTGCGCACCATGTGATATTGGGCAACAAAGCCTTGGAATAGTCCACGATAATGCGCCTTGACTATCAGCACCTTCTCACGTCCCTGGGACTCACTTTTGCTTGATGCTCTTCAGCTGGATGCGCTGGGTCGAAGATGTGTCGGTACGGCTTGATTGCTGCCAGGCGAGCAGTGCCGAACGCCTGTATGGCGGCTTCGAGTGCCTTGATATGGTCCTTTAGATCCTCGCGGGTCGCCCCGTTCCGGACGAGATGTCGGTCCTTGTTGACACCGACGATCCAGACGCCAGCGGCTTCCAGTGCTCTCTTACACGTGCGGACCAAGGGCAAGGCTGAAGAAGCCAGGATGCCCATTTGGGCAAGCGTGTCTTCCTGGTCGGCCGCAAATACTCGCTCGACATCCATGTACTTCTGACTCTCGTAGACGCCGACGGGCTGCTGGACCTTGCGCAGATGTTCCAGCAGCGAGACGTGACTGCCTTTGTGACCGAATGACACCGGTCGATGCAGAAACTGCAGGTGGAACCGCTTCGGTGTGTGTGACTGCTCATCGGTATCGACAGGTGGCGAAGACCCTTCATCAGCGCCGTCACGGCTGCTTTCGGCGATCGAGGCCGGTCGCGAGTTTGGACGACTCTGCGGCTCGTGGACAGAGAAAGCGGTGGAGTCTAGGTGCGTATGTCGCGAGTTGTTGATTATCACGTCGAAGAAGAAGGCCACACCGGTCGAGCGCGTCTGCACCACAGCCAGCTTGTCGCCAAGTTGTCTGAGGTCCTTGCCGGACAGTCGGCCGTAGCTGATGTCGATGCGGAGGTAGCGCTGCTGCGCTCGGAGCGGTGGCAGGCCGGCAAGACTTGCTAACAACTGCCCTCGGATCCGTTTGCCCTGCTCAACCCAGGTGTCGAATCCGACGGAGACCGTTCGCACAAGATCATCAGAGCCCTCTGATTCGAAAAGCGACTCGACGATGCCTAGAGCTGACGCCAAAGGATTGATCACTCCGGCAAATTTGGCTTGATAGGAATGGGCAACGGATTCTGGGAAGATGACAAATAGGGAAAGGCAGCCGAGGCCGGCTTGAACCGCCATGGGAAGGAAGAACAGGAGACCGGATGTGTAAAGCGCGTACGGGTAATACGCGGCCGTCGTGAGGGACTGCCTGATCAGCTCAATCCGGCACCAAAGCTCACAATATCGAGCAGAATGCAGGAGAGCACCAGTGGGAAGGACGCTGGACTCGGTTGAGTGCGAAGCTTATACCAGAGCTGAAGTCAGCGGACAGTTCGACTCGAAGCTCACCAAAGCCCCAGTGCCGACAGCAAGAAAGATGGAGCAGACGACAGACGGTGCCGCTTCAATGTAGGTTCCCTCGAATAGCTTTGAATCAGTGAATCTCTACGCCTTGACTTACGATCTTCCGCTGGTATGCCGCCGGGTCATAGGCAAGATATGCCCTGGAGTCAGTAATCGAGCCTTGACGGGACTCACCATCGCGCTTCCGCTTCTGCTACTCGAGCAGGATCGGTGACAGGTCGGACTTTGTAAGCGATGAAAATACCTAGGCAGGACTGATGTCAACTATGCAGAATACAGTAGCTCACCCATGCCCATGCTATCCCACAGAAGAAGAACAGATTGAAATACACTTCAAGACTCTGGATGGCAGGCTGGTGCGGTGGACATAGGAAGGCCACAACGAGCACGAAGACTGAGGTCAGCTGCGAGCTTCGTCCAAGACTCACATGCGGCATAGCCGATAGCTCGTTCGGCAGGAACAATCAACTGGATGACCATTCCTAACCAGGCCTTGGGTCAGCAACGCAGAGATGCACCGGACGTACCGCCACAGCACACCGAATGACGGGTTTCCATCCCGCCCAAGTCGATTTTTGGGGTACCCAGGCCAGATTGTGCCGGACTACGAAGCGGTCGACGAGCCGTCTGAGTCTATCGCTCAGTCTCGACGACGTAGGTATTGGCTCCTCCACATCGAATGTCGTCCGCTTTGGCGCTGCGGCGAAAGTAGCGTGCCGCGTAGAAGCCGAAACATCGGTTCCGGATGTATCCCGAGCGCTGTCCGGGCTTGGTCTCCGGGACACCTCGCCCTCCTGAGACTCGCCCCGCCGTGCATGTTGCCGGGACGAGCCTTGTGCGGCCTCCATAGGCGTAGTGACTGCGGATAGTTCTATCGAGAGATGAGGGACCGAGGAGATCGTCGAGGAATGGTCTTCCCACCCGTTCAAAACAACAACATTACCCACGAGTACCTGCCGTAACCGGATCTACCGAATGACGCGAGCCGAGCCAGCCGAGAAGTAGGGAGAGGTTTCGGGGCGAGCTCAACCAAACGAACACAGCAGTCTCGGCTTGGATGATGGGAGGGGACCGAGCTCAGTCAGTCTCGAGGCCATGCATGCGTATTTCAGGCTTCCCTGAGGACTGCAGTCAGGTCTTCTCACCGCATTTTGTCCAAGCCTCTGGCGACATGACTCGGCCGACCTAAATATGGCTCGCGTATTTTCGGCCAACTCCGAAAACACGGAGAGAATCGACGGTGAGCCCTCGGGCATGGTCTCGTCGTTCTTCATCTGCTTCTCGTCAGGCCAAGAACCCCTAGCCGGATGTCTAACCTGCCGGGGGACCTGTCCGCCGTCTTTCATCCAGAGGCGGGGGCTACACTGGTCATTGACGAGCCAGCGCAACGGGATAAACACGAGGTGAAATATCCCCCTGCGCAGGAATCCCCTATCAGCGAGGCCTACGAGGACGGACGCGATGAAGATGAGGTCGAATCTCAGTATAATGGCAAATCGAAGCTTCGTGATCTGTCGGACCGGCAAGTGGAGCAATTTGCAGGCATCAAACGGGAACACTGGTGGTGAGGCTCGATGGAATGGGCAGAGCGAAGCTGATAGCCCAGGCAAATATGGCGGCCAAGCCATGCTCCGCCGCCTCCATTAGCGACATTGGATGATGCCGAGGTCATTCCCCTGGCATCAGCGAACATCTTCAGCCAGTTGACATTCCAATGGGTCACTCCGATCATGACCAAGGGCTATCAACGCCCGCTCCAGGCCACAGATTTATGGAAGGTCAGTCCATCCATTCTGCCACGGCAACATCCCTGAGACGTCTTCTGACGACTCAGATGGACGAGTCCAGGGAGGCCGAGTATCTATCATCTCGTTTCTTGGAATGCTTGGAGAAGCGCCAGACAGCGGCATCGGAGTGGAACGAGAAGCTCCAAGAGATGACCCCCCCGCTTTCCAAGCGGATCTCGTGGCGCGTCCGTTCTATGCGAAGCCTCCCCCCTGCACTGGGGAGATTCGGTCCGATCGACACAGCGGGGGGTCGGCGGCAAGCTCTCGAAGCCGAGTGGCGGGCGGTTAGCGGGAAGAAACGAGGGAGCCTCGCATGGGCTCTCAACGACGTCATGGTCGGCTTCTGGGCTGGCGGTTTGTTCAAGGTTGCCGGCGACACCGCCCAACTCACTTCCACATTGGTCATCAAAACCCTCATTGTCTTCAGCAGGGAAGGTACGCGCTTCGCCGTGTATACGCTGACGCCTAGTTTACGATGCCAAACAGAATGGAACACCGCAGCCGAATATCGGCCGTGGTGTTGGCATGGCGCTTGGTCTCTGGGGTCTCACTGTCTTTGCCTCAATCTGCCAGCATCAGGTGAGTGCCCGCCTTCAGCGCAGCTTATGCAGTTCTTCTTCCGATCCATGGCTATCGGCGTCCTGACCCGGGCATCCCTGATTTCCGCTGTATACAAGAGAGCCCTCAAGCTCTCGCCTACTGCTCGATCTCAACATCCGAACGGAAAACTGGTAAACCATATCTCAAGCGATGTGAGCATCTGCTGTCTTCCGGACGAATATGAACACTCACACATGTCTCGACAGATCTCAAGAATCGATTACTGTGCTCAGTGTATGTCCGCCGCTCCTGATGGACAGCTCAGATCGAAGCTGATCTTGCAGGGTTCCATGCGGTACGCGATCTGGGCTTTACAGCGCTGACCTCAGGTCTGGACTGCTCCCATCCAACTCGCTGTGTGCTTGAGTGGGTTCCTTAGTGGGAGATTCAACTGATGAGCTAATGTGTAGTCTTGTTATGCGTGCAGATCGGTGCTTCGGCTCTCGTCGGATTCTCGCTATTCATCCTTCTTGGGCCTCTGCAGACGTGGTTCATGAAACTGAGTTTTGTCGTCCGCAAGAAATCTATGGTAAGAACCCGTCAAGGCCTCCCGCTGATCGCCCAGAAATGGACCGATGGTCGTTCCAAGCTGCTCCGCGAACTCCTCTCGTCGATGCAGATCATCAAGGTCTTCACCTATGAGATCCCATTTCTGAAAAGTAGGTCCGATCGATGCGGATGCTCTAACGTCAGGACTTCGTTTTATCAGGCGTAAGGAGATGATCGCGATTCGCAAGATCTTGATTATCCGTGCTGCAAATCAAGCGATGGCCTTCAGCGTGCCAGTATGTGGAGCTATCGATATTCGAGCTGATCGCAGACTCTCGCTGCGGTATTGTCTTTCGTCACTTACGCCTCGACGCACGACAACTTCAATCCTGTGAGCTTCTGAACCGCAAGGGTCTGGGTGAGACGGCCTGACTATGTAGGCATTGATCTTCACATCTCTGGCGCTCTTCAATCTGCTTCGTCAGCCACTGATGTTCCTGCCACGAGCTCTCTCGACCCTCACGGACGCCCGCAATGCTCTCGATCGCCTCACAGAGGTGAGTTTCGCGCTTTACGCTAAGCTGACTTCCAAGGTCTTCGAAGCAGAAGTGATGGAGAAGAAGAACATCATTAACCCGAACCTTGCCGCCGCTCTGCGGGTGGAGAATGCGACGTTTCGATGGTCGTCGATGGGCGGTCCCGAAATCGAACACCTGCCCATGAGCAAATCGGACGCCAAGAAGGCCAAAGACGTAGAAAAGACAGCACCAATCAACAGCTCGTCCTCCGACACACTGGCAGAGCCGTTCTCAATCGTCGATCTCAATCTTGAAATTCCCCGGGGCAGCCTCACAGCCATTGTCGGCTCGGTCGGAAGCGGCAAGAGTAGCCTGCTGCAAGGGGTAAGTCCTATGGGCGGGGCGGCGCTGACTCCAGCTCATTGGAGAAATGGTACACGTCAAGGGATCAGTTGAGTTCGGAGGACGCATCGCGTACTGCCAACAGAATGGTTGGTCAAGATCTTCCAGTGGATCCCAATATAGCATTGACGATAGCAGCTTGGATTCAGAACGCGACTCTGCGAGACAATGTCGTTTTCGGTCAAGAATGGGACGAGCATCGGTACTGGACCGCGATCCGCGACGCCAGTCTCGTTCCTGACCTTGAGCTGCTTCCCGACGGAGATCTGACTGAGGTACGCTTTGTCTTGACCATGCTCTTTGGAGGACGCTGATTGTCAGATTGGAGAGAAAGGTGTCAACTTATCAGGAGGTAAAGCAAGAAACCGCTACGGCTGCTGATGAACAGGACAAAAGCAACGCGTCAACATTGCCCGGTCGCTTTACTACAACGCAGACCTTGTCGTGCGTCAATGCAGACTGAACCTTGGCTGATGAACAGCTGTTCGATGATCCGTTAAGCGCGGTTGATGCGCATGTCGGAAAGGCGTTGTTTGAGAATGCGATTCTCGGTCTGCGGAAGCGCGGGAAGACGGTACTTCTGGTGACTCACGCCTTGCATTTCCTGCCCCAGGTCGACTACGTATGCGCGCTGCAACAAGGACGCATTGTCGAGAAAGGCACCTATGCCGAGCTTATCGCCAGTGGTGGGCCATTCTCCCGCCTGGTTACAGAATTCGGCGGTGCCGCAGAGGATGCGAAAGAGGAGCAGGATGAGAAAGAAGAGGAAGCGATCGAGGCGAAGCCCGCGACCCAAGACATTAAGCAACTTAGTCGAAAGCATATGGGGAAGGCAGCGGGAACAGGCAAGCTCGAGGTATGGCACGGCGCGGTTCGGCGAGACATGCGCTGATTCGCAGGGCCGTCTCATGGTTTCCGAGGTGCGGAAAACCGG
Organism: Cutaneotrichosporon sp. M94-02A; assembly: GCA_037040355.1. Taxonomy (NCBI): domain Eukaryota; kingdom Fungi; phylum Basidiomycota; class Tremellomycetes; order Trichosporonales; family Trichosporonaceae; genus Cutaneotrichosporon; species Cutaneotrichosporon sp. M94-02A. The sequence continues at coordinate 401,314 of JAXQGU010000090.1, forward strand.
ATCGGTTGGCAAGAGAGGTGAGCGTCTCGAACGGACCGGGCTGAAGTAAAGTCTATCAGAGTTACCTTCGGGCGGGCCGCGCCAAATACACGTTTCCTCTCACTCTGTTGTTCGCCGCCATGATGTGAGTCGCGCGAAGAAGCACAATGCTGACGGTCCAGGCAAGGCTCCCAGGTCATGTCCACGTGCGTATAATCCTGAGAGTGCCCGTGTATTTGTTTTGCTGATCTGACAGTGTATGGCTCACTTACTGGCAAGAGAACAAGTTCTCGGAGAGTCTCGGATTCTACGAAGGCATCTATGCAGGGCTCGGCCTGTCCCAAGCCCTGTTCACCTTCGCTATGGGCTCGACCATGGGGATGTTGTCCTACCTGGCATCGAATAATCTTCACCACGACGCTCTCAACAACCTCTTCTACAGCCCGATGTCTCTTTTCGACACCCAACCGCTAGGACGGATTCTAGGCGTCTTCGGCAAAGATATCGACGTGATCGACAATCAGCTAGCCGACTCTCTGCGCATGATGGCGATGACCATGGTTTCGGTAGGACCCAGCTTTACAGGCCCCCCTCATGTCCTCATGAAGCTTCTTGCTGACAGACGACAGCTCCTCGGTTCCATCATCATCATTACCGTATACCTGCACTACTTCATCGTGGTGTAAGCGATCTCGATGACCCTTCGATGCGAGCAGTTGGCTGATCTTTGCAGGATTTGCGTGGTCGCTATCGGATACTGGTACTTGTAAGTGCTCGTTCTGTCTGAAAGGGACTGTCTGACAGCCGTAACAGCTCGTTGTACTATCGCACATCGGCGAGAGAGCTCAAGAGGCTTGACTCGATGCTTCGAGGTCTGCTTTACGCCCATTTCTCCGAATCGTGGGTCGAGCTGCGGGACAATGGCTGACATTAGTCTCTCTGGCCTCAGTACAGTTCGGGCTTATGGAGAAACCGACCGATTCATCCGCGAGAACACGTACTACATGGATCTCGAGGACAGGGCGTATCTGCTCACCGCCACAAATCAACGATGGCTGTCGGTTCGCTTGGATTTCATGGGCGGCGTACTCGTCTTCGCAACGGCGATCATGGCGGCAAAGGGAGGAGCAGGACTCACCGACTCCCAGATTGCATTGTGCTTGACGTACATGGTCTCAATCGTGCAGATCTTTGGAATGGTACGCAAAGGCGAGAATGCAGCTTACCGCCAGGTCACCAGACAGACGGCTGAGGTCGAGAACAACAGTGAGTTCGTCGATCGGAGCACCGCTGAGTGTCCAGTGAATGCTGTCGAGCGGGTGTTGTACTACGGGGACAAGAAGACCCTGCCACAGGAAGCGGCATACGAGAATGGGGCGACGGAACCGGCCGCGAGTTGGCCTGATAAAGGGGCCATTCAGTTCCGAAACGCCGTCATGTCGTACCGGCCCGGACTGCCTGCGGTACTGAAGGGAATGTGAGTGTACGAGCCTCGCCGTGCTGACTCAAAGCTCCCTAGACATCTTGCCGGGCGAGAAGATCGGAATCATTGGTCGGACTGGAGCCGGGAAGACATCGATCACGATCGCGCTCTATCGCCTTGCAGAGTCAGTGATAATGACTCTTCCGTACTGATTGGCAGGCTGTCCAGCGGGTCAATCACAGTGGATGGGGAGGATATCCAAAATCTGGGTCTGCAGGTTCTTCGATCTCGGATGGCCATCATTCCACAAGATCCTGTCCTCTTCAGCGGTACCTTGCGGAGCAATCTGGATCCCTTCGACCAATATGACGATGCTCGGCTCCACGACGCCCTCAAGCGCGCCTGCCTGAACGACCAGTCATCAGGGTCTAAACGCTTCACCCTCGACACGGTCATCGAGGACGAGGGCTCGAACCTCAGTGAGTTGCACGCGGATTCTGTCGCTGATATCGAGGTGTGGGCGAACGGTCGCTAGTCAGTCTGGCTCGAGCGTTAGTTAAGGATGTAAGTTCCAAGCATCTTCACCCTGCAGCGCGGCTGATCTGTGGAGACTCGAATCGTCATTTTGGGTACGTTCAGATTTTCTGTCTTCGCCTCAGCTAGGCACTGACCGAGACACAGATGAAGCGACGGCTGCAGTTGGTGAGCAGACGTCGAAAGGTATGGCTGATTGTAGACCTGGAAACGGACTCGAAGATCCAGGACACGATTCATCGGGAGTTTGACGGCAAAACACTTCTTTGTATCGCACATCGCCTACGGACCATCATGTCGTGGGATCGAATACTGGTGATGGAAGCAGGAGAGGTAGGAGTGAGTACCGCAACGGAGAGCCTTCATTCTCTTAGGGTCGAATGGCTTCAAGGCGAGCAGTGATACAGGCTCATTTTCGCAGGAGTTCGACACACCAGTGGCGCTCTATGACCGTGGCGGTCTGTTCCGCGGGATGTGCGATAGATCTGGTATCACCCGTCCGGAGCTGGTTAAAGCCCGAGCCCTTTCGCAGAGATGATGTGGCGTGGCCAGTATGGTCCCGTTCCGGATTTTGTATGCATACTTGCTCTGACCTGACGATTGCGATCGCATGTCGAGAGTATGCCTGAGCCCGGGGCATCGACTCTTGGTCCGGGAAGAAGCAGTGCAACCCAGCACAGCTGTCCTTCGTTGCACGATTCGCGTTGCACCACATCACCGGACGATGAAACACGTCCAGGCTGAAACACGCGTGTGCCCCCCAAAAAGCTTCCGCTTGGATTGAGGGGGGGCAGTGCTAGCATCGAACTTTATCTCGGCGTCGCGAGCTCACTTTTTTGTTTGTTTACCATAACTGTCAACTCCTTCCAACTGGGTGTTGTTCGTCATCCGAGTCGTTCCACAACATCAAGATGAGCACGTCTCCGCGCCACGTCGAGAGTGGATCAGCAGAACACGGCTCGGTAGCCCCTGTGCTTCGACTGCGAGGCGGCGCTCGCTCGAGCGGCCTCGACACGAGCTACATCACGCGTCACCCCGTCTTTCTCGTCACCTTTTTGGTTGCTGTCCCCGCTTGGATCATCGCGTTCGCCGCTCAGTGTGCCGCGGAGGCCAGATATGGTAAAGTTCTATCGTCCATTACCTGATGTCGTCCTGATCTTGTCACAGGCACGATTGACCGCACGCCGGTCGTCAAGTACCTCTGGTACAGCATTTGGGTGCAGCTGTAAGTCGAGTAGCCATGCGGACCCGGGGCCAAGCTGACACCTCAGTGCCTGCATAATCCACCTATTGTAAGCTCAAAACTTGTTCATAGCTAACGTTAGCCTGGCGGTGTGCAAGGATGCGCTGGCCGTCCACCGCTTCCAGCTCGCGATCGTTCTCGCCATCTCTGAGGTCTTTGCGGTTTACGGTACCGAGTTTATCTTCTCGAACCAGGGTGCGCTGGTCGCAGTCGGTGTAGGATGGCTCCTGCTTGCCATGGTGGACGTGAGTCTTTAACTTGGACCCGAGCTGATGATAGCTCGTCTGGATCCTCTACCTCACGTCCGAGGAGGGCACGCCCTTTCACCGTATCTTGAACTCGGGTGGAAGCGGCGGCCTGTCTGGCCACTCCAGGCGTCATGTCGCGTCCGACATGGGTGGATACGGTAACGAGTCGGTCACACCCCGCCCTATGAACGGCTCGTACGGCACTGGCGGCGGTGGCTACGGTATGGGCTACTCATCGTCTCCCGCTCCGGAAACCAGGGGTTACGCTGCCACCGCGACGGAAACGACACCGGTCAAGCCCGTCTCCCATCGAGACCAGTTCAACCCTTCGCCCGCGCCGTCGGCCGAGGAGCATGTCATCATGAAGCACAAGGCAAAGTAAGAATCACTGCTTCCCGCGAGTCGGAATGAAGCTGAGCTTCCAGGGCGCTTTACGCGTACTCTGCATCCCCTGACGACCCGAACGAGGTCAGCTTCAACCGCGGTGACATCCTTGATGTCATTGACAACACCGGCAAATGGTTCCAGGTTCGAACGCCCTCGGGTCAAACAGGAGTAAGCCCATTGCAAGTTTCACAGCTGACGGCAGATCGCTCCATCGAACTACCTCAGTATGCTATAACTAATCGATGAATGGCCGAATGAGCTTCACTTCTTGCCCTTCTTCTTCTTCTTCTTTTTCTTGCTGGCGGCGTCGGCTTCATGTGTGGGGTTCAACAGGTCCCCTTGGTCGAGCTCTGCCTCCGCTTGGTTATCATCTCCAGCATCACTTTGGGGGGTGCTGCCGACATTCTCAGATGGTGTTGCAATGCCTGACGTGGGCGCAAGATCTTCAGCTGCTGGCTCGGGATCATTGAGAGCCGCGCGGACAGGATCTGACGTGGATGCTGTGTCTTGCTCCGCCAATACAGGCTCGCCTTGTGTCTGGACATTGGTGGTCGCATTTAGTGAGCTTGAGGTATCAGCAAGCGCAGGTTCGACTGCGGGACTATCGTTCGCCAGTGATTCGGCCAAAGTTGGGCCCTCTGACACCGCCGGCATGTTCTCGATCTCTGTTACAGCCGGTGTGGAGGACTCGCCGACTGTAGACTCGAGAATCGTCGGCCCGCCCCGCTGTTCGCTTTTGGCTGACCCATCAGGCGGTCTGGATACGAGTTGAGCGTTGCCGGCGGGTGCGCCAGAGAGCTCCTGTTCCGGGTTCGCGTCTCGTGTTACCGCCTCGCCAGCTTGCAAGGGATCGGGGACGACGGGATCCTCGGGCGATACCGGTGGCTCAGCTGTTTGGAGCTCGTTACCCGGCAGCAGGGCCGATCCGGTCTCGCCACGAGGCCCATTGACACCGACTGGACTAGTGTCCATAGCATTCGCTGCCGGTGGTTCCGCCAATGACTGAGAGCCATTGGGATATTCGGTGACTTCTTCCTCGGCGATTGTTCTTGGCGTACGCGACATGGGCGTGTGGTCTCCCGGACCAATGTCTACCGGTACTCAGCCGATACCGCACTTGCGAAGTCGCTAACTCACCATTACTAGACAATCTCGACGAGTCGGAAGAGATGTCCTGGCCGGACGTCGATCCTACATTGTTCGCTTGGAGCCAGTCATCCAGGTGTCCAATGACGCTTGCGTCGCCCATAGTGGAGAGAAGGGCTTCTGGCCGTTCGCCGCCCTCATAGACTCCTTCCTGAAGCGCACGACAGATCAAGGGCAACGCAGCGCGCCGGAAAGCGGCCACAAGAGCAGTTGTGATTTGTTTACACTGCTCGCGCTTGACAGTGCGAGCCTCGAGGGTCATCATCGCATCCGAGCTCCGCCGCCACATTTTCGAGGAGGCCGAAGACGCTTTTGGTTGATCTGAATCGAGCGCGCGTTCTGCAAACGCCAGCAACGAGGTGGAAACGGTTGTTATCGAGCTGGCAAGAATATTGCTCAACTGTCCCCTCACGCTGATGGGAGCGAGCAAGCGAAGGGCGTTCAGGCTCGACAGGTATTCGTTCACGTATTGTGCCAGCACAGGGAAGGACGCGATCTCCAGTTGCTGCTCCGAAGGATTGGATTGCGAAGAGTAGACTGGACTTGTGAGGCTTGCAGGGTCGTCGAGAGCGGCGGGCGACTGCAGGAAGTTGACGAAAGCAGTTGTTGCCTTCTCCGCTTTGTCCGAGAATGTCTCGGAAACCGTCGCGAGGAACGGCTCCGTAACAAGAGCTGTGAAATCGAGTCCAACTCGTGAAAAGGACGCTGCGCAATAGCCAAGCTGAACCAAGATAGAGGAGAGTGAGGCTGTGTCGGAGCCGATCCGGGGTACATGGGTGCGAATGAGCTGAATGAGATCGTCGATACAGCGCTGCGAGAAGGAAACGAGGAGTGACGAGTCTTGGAAGATGCTCGAGAACTGCGAAATGATGTCGTAGATGTGCTCGCGGAAAAGGTCGATGTACCGTCGAAGGTATCGCACGGCGTCATCGCGCTCTCGTTCAATCTGCTGCACGGCGGCTTGAAAGTTATGCAGCCGGCTGATCAAGAAGATGACACCGAGTTCATCTTCTTCCATCGACCCGAGACGACGCAGGTATCCGACCGCTTTGATGAGTACGGGTAGTTTGACAGGTTCGCGGAGGGAGGACACCAGCTGCGCGAGCATGACCTGAGCGACATTCTCGACTTCGGTGTACGTCGACTCGATGAGTGGCACTCCTGGATGCCTGAGATGCAGGTCTCTCGCATGTGCTGCAAGCTCCATAGCCTCTTGATAATAGCCGTTGCGGACCGAAGTCTCCATAAGGCGCGGAATCTCGACGAGGTCCAGCAATTTGTCCTGATTCTCCTGCACTAAGGCCGCCTTGCTCCTTGAATTTTGTGTCGAGCGAGTCCGATGAGCGAACGCCCGACATTCTTCCTCCAATGATGGGACTGATCCCATCAGGGCTTTCAGGCTCGTGTCGAAGTCATCAAAGGCCGCCTGAACTGCCGCAGAACATTTGTGGACCGACACAAACGTCGGGTACTCGCGGAAACAGAGGTTGATGAGCTCGGTCTCGACTGTCGAGGTCTCAGTCGCAACCAGCACTGGCTCGCGTTTAAGCTCATCCAGAGGTAAGCGCGTCAAAGTCTCCAGATACGCCTTCGACAGGTCTCCCGCTGCGATACCCTGCTCGCCAGCGGACTGGCGGATCAAGTCCATGAGAGCGGGTCCTGCATTTGTCAACACTTTCCTCGATCGAATGTCCAAGAAGTGCTTACCGTGAGCACCGTGCTCATGGTCTCCCTCGGACGATAGAACAGCCATCGTTGACAACGAACACCTGGTCCAGTAGAAGGCGTTGCGATACAACGCAGTTCATAGCTCATCCGCGAGCTACACGCGCCGCGATGCGTTTATCCGGACACGTGGACAATCGGATGAATCAGACCTATCAAATACGTAAGGTCCTCCTGTTCGGCCGGGCAATTCTAGTCGGACCTATAGCAAGCAGTCCATCTCACATTTCTGATCTTAAGTCAAGGCAGTTGCAATGTCGTCGCTGAGAGCCCTGGGGTCCTCTGTCAGGCAAATGCACTCAAGCGCAAACCCACTGGCCGTCGGCCGAGACGTCATCATGAACCGCACGTCCCGAATCATCACTCAGCCTAAAGATCAGGGGGCTTCTCAGGTGTGTCGACCTCGAGCCGTTGCATTACTGACCTCAGGCCATGCTGTACGCGACGGAGGGAGTCGAGAACCCCGACGACTTCAACAAGGCGATGGTCGGCGTTGCAAGCATCTGGTGGGTCACTAGCATCGGAACCGGATTCTGACTCTTAGGTACGAAGGCAACCCATGCAACCGACACATCCTCGGTCTCGGCCAGCGAATCAAGAAGTCGCTGGTCAAGGCGGGGATCATCGGATACCAATATGGTGTGGTCGGCGTTTCTGATGGTATCAGCATGGGAACTAGTGGAAGTAAGTGCCCCCTTACCTTATTCCGCTGACTGGCAGTGCGATACTCGCTGCAATCCCGCGACCTGATCGCCGATCAGGTCGAAACGGCCGCCGGAGGCCACTGGCTCGATGGCACTGTCGTCGTGCCAGGCTGTGACAAGAACATGCCCGGCACGCTCATAGGCCTGGGCCGACTCAACCGACCGGGTATCATGCTTTACGGCGGTACCATCCGGTCCGGCAAGTGCGGCGGCAGCAACGGCCGGCCTGTCGAGTCCCTGGACATTGTGTCTGCTTTCCAAAGCTACGGAAGATATCTCCAGGAAGGAGCAACGGAAGAGGCTGAGCAGACACGGCTCGAGACCGTCCGGAACTCATGCCCCGGCCCCGGTGCTTGCGGTGGCATGTACACTGCCAACACCATGGCCTCCGCTATCGAGGCCCTCGGTATGGCTCTGCCCGGCTCCTCCTCCTACCCTGCCGAATCCGAGGAGAAGCTCGAGGAGTGCGACCTGATCGGCCCTGCTATGCACCGACTTCTCGAGAAGAACGTTCTTCCTCGGGACATCATGACGAGGCAGGCGTTCGAGAACGCCATGGTGAGCAGACGTTCTCCTCCGACCAGACCGGTGACTGATGAAGCAGACGCTCACGATGACGCTCGGCGGATCGACAAACGCCGTGCTCCACCTCATCGCCATTGCCCACTCTGTCGGCATCGAGCTGACAATCGACGACTTCCAGTCTGTGTCGGACCGAGTGCCTCTTCTCGCTGACCTCAAGCCGAGCGGCAAGTACTTCATGGAGGATGTTCACCGAATCGGCGGCATTCCCAGTGTCATCCACTACCTCATCAAGCTCGGCCTTATGACTGGCGACGAGATGACGGTGACTGGCAAGACGCTTGGAGAGAACTGCGACGAGTGGATGGCAAAGCACGGCGACAAGTGGAAGGGCCAGGAGGTCCTGCGGCCCCTCGACAACCCCATCAAGTCCACTGGTCACATCCGAATCCTGCGGGGCAACCTCGCTCCTGGCGGCGCCGTCTCGAAGATCACGGGCAAGGAGGGTCTTCGCTTCTCGGGCAAGTGCCGAGTCTTCGACGACGAGGCCTCTTTCGTCAAGGCTGTTGAGACCAAGTCCATCAAGGCCGGTGAGAAGACTGTCGTCGTCCTTCGATACCTGGGTCCCAAGGGCGGACCGGGCATGCCGGAAATGCTCAAGCCCACCTCTCTCATCATGGGCGCCGGTCTCGGCTACGATGTCGCTTGCCTGACGGACGGTCGATTCAGCGGCGGTTCTCACGGTTTCGTTGTTGGACATGTCACCCCGGAGGCTCAGATCGGCGGCCCCATCGCACTCCTGCAGGACGGCGACATGGTTCACATCGATGCCGTCGCCAACACCCTTAACGTGGATGTCTCGGACGAGGAGCTGGCTCGACGCAAGGCCGACTGGATCGCTCCCCCTCTGAAGGTCAGCAAGGGCACTCTCTACAAGTACGCCAAGATGGTCACGGATGCGAGTCACGGTTGCGGTGAGTTATCTCTAGCTTTCGTCGCTGAAACCAGTCACCGACGCATAAACGCATCGGAGGGGGACCGTGGTAGCGCTTCGACCCCGGGCGGAGGGTGTGACGTGTTATTTTCTGCACCGGGTGGCGGCTTGTTACGTTGCCGTAGTCATGCACCATCTTGAACTCCCGGATTGACTTTATTTCGCTATTTACAAGGCTTGACTTGAATATTGGTCACCATGTCGACAGACAAGGAGCTGTACAAGCTAGAGCTACTGTCTCTCGTCTCTCGCGTTTCGCAGGAGCTGTTCAACCATACTCGCCTGCAAGACAAGAATCTCGCAGAATTCGTCATAGCAGCGAGTCGGTACCTCTAATCATAATTACAAGGACTGACTGTTTCCAGCTTCATGAGCAGAGCAAGACTATCGATGTCTTCCAGAAGAAACTCGGGGAGATCGGAGCCGAGTTCCCGGAGTCTTTCATCAAGAACCTGGATCGCCTCATCGTCACGATGCATCCCAAATACAAGCGCAAAGCGGCCAAAGCGAAGAAGGCCATCTCGAACAATGCCTCAAGCTCCAAGACTGTACTGGATGAGCAGAAGCAGCTGCAGCAGCGCAAGTTTCCGGGCCTATCGGTTCCAGATGCTCCCTGGGGCAAAGTCGACGGGCTTTCGAAGGGCGAAGACAGACCAGCGCCTCTTCCGCCATCGCTGCGGGGGGACGACGCTATGGCGGCGCTGTCAGCTATTGGGAGCCGTCGGGATCGGCCAGCGGCCGAGGACTACCTCGATGGTCAACCTCCGTTCAAGCGATCTCACCAAGCCTCTCATCGCGACCAATACGGAGGCCAGTCTCGTCACGATGGCGGAACACGGGAACGGGACAACGGTTATGGGGGACGGTTGGCAGGAAGCGGACCACCTGCTGCGAGTCATGCGTACTCAAACGATGGGTTTCGAGGAAGAAATGGCGACCCTCGACGCGGTGGTCTCGATCCGCAGCCTGTGCTGTATAAGATCTATGACGGGACGGTGTCGAACGTGCGAGAGTTTGGCGCTTTCGTTGCCTTGGACGGTCTTCAAAATCGGACAGAGGGTGAGCTGCTTTATCAGACCCGACTGACGATCCAGGTCTCGTACACGTTTCCCAAATCACCGGTGTTAGAATCGACTCCCCCGCCGACGTGGTCCGAAGGAATCAGCGAGTCAAAGTGAAGGTCATGTCGATCGCCGGGACCAAGCTGTCTCTGAGCATGAAAGACGTGGATCAAAGCACGGGAGCGGACTTATCGTGAGTCCTTCGATCGCGCGCGCCGCTAAACAGCAGCCCACATCTCCATGTCCGTTCTGCCGAGGAAGTGGCCATTGAAGAGCGGAGAGCGGCCGCAAGAGCAGCCAGCGGTAGCAATGCAACGCCGCTCTTGCATGTGGACGACCGGAGAGTGACAAGTGCAAAGCGTCTCTCCAGCCCTGAGCGGTTCGAGATCAAGCAGCTCATTGCTAGCGGAGCTGTCTCGGCGGCAGATGTGAGTTGTCCAGAGAGGAATGTTGGCTGAGCGACCGCAGTATCCAGATATCGACGAGGACTTCAACACCTCTATCTTGAATCCGGAGATTGAGCAGGATCTCGACATTGAGATCAACGACAACGAGCCCGCTTTCCTTGCTGGACAGACCAAGGTCACCCTGGAACTCTCGCCAGTGAAGATCGTGAAGGCTCCCGATGGGTACGTGCATCGGCAAGGTTTCAGCTGATCCCGCAGATCACTCAACCGCGCTGCGCTTGCGGGAGCATCTCTGGCGAAGGAGCGCAGGGAGCTAAAACGCTTGGAGCAAAACGAAAAGGAAGAACCCGAGCCTGCCGATGTCAATCAGCCTTGGCTGGATCCGATGGCGTCCCAGAACGCCCGACAATTCGCATCAGACATGAAAGGCGGTGCCGCGGCACAAAGAGGAAAGCCGACTCCGGAGTGGGCCAAGGCGAACAAAATCTCTTCTTACGGCCGAGTCACTTCAATGAGCATCCAAGAGCAGCGGCGCAGTCTGCCGATCTACAAGTTGCGCGAGCAACTCGTTCAAGCTGTCCGTGACAATCAGATTCTCGTGGTCGTCGGCGATACAGGTTCCGGCAAGACGACACAAATGGCGCAGTACTTGGCAGAGGAGGGCTTGCTCGGGCATCTCCGCCTCGGCTGTACGCAGCCTCGAAAGGTCGCGGCACACTCCGTCGCCAAACGAGTCGCAGAGGAAGTTGGATGCAGGCTGGGAGCCGAAGTTGGTTATCTCGTCCGATTCGAAGATGTCACCAGCCCAGAGACCAAGATCAAATTTATGGTGGGTGAAGTCAGTCTGAAAGCATACTGACTCAACAGACGGATGGCATGTTGCTGCGAGAGCTACTCGTTGACCCCGACTGTTCGAAATATTCAATCATTATGCTTGATGAAGCGCACGAGAGGACCATCGCCACAGACGTGCTCTTCGGATTGATGAAGAGTGCGTTCATTGGTGTTTCGGTCCAGCTGACATGACAGAGGCCTGCAAACGGCGTCCCGACCTAAAGCTGATCTGCACCTCGGCAACACTAGACGCGGCCAAGTTCTCATCGTACTTCTGGGAATGCCCAATTTTCACTATCCCGGGTCGAACATTCCCGGTGGAGATCCTATACACGAAGGAGCCCGAGCCCGACTACCTCGAAGCCTCGCTCATCACGGTACTTCAAATTCATCTGATGGAGCCGGAGGGCGACATTTTGGTTTTCCTCACCGGACAGGAGGAGATCGACACAGCATGTGAAGTGCTCTACGAGCGTGTCAAGGCGCTGGGTCCACAGGTCCCTGAACTTCTCATCCTACCGGTATACGCCGCTTTGCCCTCCGAAATGCAATCCCGCATCTTCGATCCGGCACCCCCCGGGGCTCGAAAAGTCGTCATTGCCACCAACATCGCTGAGACGAGTATCACGATCGACGGTATTTACTACGTGATTGATCCCGGCTTCTCAAAGCAGAACGCCTACGACCCAAAGCTGGGAATGGACTCTTTGATTGTGACTGTAGGTTTGCGAGCCGACAATATGCTGACCTGCAGCCCATTTCGCAAGCGCAGGCAAGGCAGCGAGCTGGTCGAGCCGGCAGGACTGGACCGGGGAAGTGCTACCGCCTGTACACCGAAATCGCCTACCGCAACGAGATGCTACCGAACCCAATTCCGGAGATCCAGAGGACAAACCTTGCTTCAACCATTCTCACTCTTAAGGCCATGGGGGTCAATGACTTGATCGGCTTCGACTTCATGGACCCTCCGCCCGCCGCGACGATGATAACGGCGCTCGAACAGCTCTACGCTCTGGGCGCCTTGGACGATGAAGGCCTTCTTACACGAATCGGGCGCAAAATGGCGGATTTCCCACTCGACCCCTCATTGTCGAAAATGCTCCTCCAATCGGTTGACTACGGGTGTTCTGAGGAGGCACTCACGATTGTCGCCATGCTGCAAGCCGGTGGTCAGATCTATTATCGGCCGAAGGATAAGCAAGCTCAAGCGGATGCCAAGAAGGCCAAATTCCATCAACCAGAAGGAGATTTGCTAACTTTACTGGTACGTTCCTTTAGGACTATGTAGGCTGATCTCAGGCTGTTTACAACGGTTGGAAAGCATCAAAGTTCAGCAATCCATGGTGTTTTGAGAACTTCATCCACACCCGTGCGATGAAGACGGCTCAAGACGTCCGGAAACGTAAGTTATGACCATGAGCGTGCAGCTGATCTTGAAGAGCTCATTGGCATCATGGACCGATACAAGCACGATCTTGTATCGTGCGGCACAAATTACAACCGAGTTCGGATGGCTATCTGCTCTGGATTCTTCCGCAATGCCGCGAAGAAGGGTAAGCGCTCCAGGCTTGATTGTGCTGATCGGCCTAGATCCACAGGAAGGCTACAAGACATTGGTCGAGGGCACGCCCGTCAGTATTCACCCCTCGAGCGCGTTATTCCAAAGGCCGCCTGAGTGGTGTATCTATTACGAGCTGGTTCTCACGGCGAGTGAGTATCAAGTCGCGCGTGATAAGGCGATGAGCGCTGACGGGGTTCTCAGAGGAGTATATGCATCAAGTCACAGCGATTGAGCCCAAATGGCTCTCGGAAGTGGCGCCGACCTTCTTCCGGGTGGCCGACCAGAACAAGATCAGCAAACGGAAAGCTGCGGAGAAGATTGAGCCGCTGTTCGATCGGTTCGCAGCCGACAAGGACGATTGGGTGAGTGTCGCAGCCGCCCCGTTCTCATTGACGCGACTGACACATTACAGCGTCTCAGCAAGCAGAAGCGGCCAACCCGATCTTCTCAAACGTTCTAAGCATCATATGTCCATATCTGCATTCTGCATACGCATAACCGAGCCGCTTTCTCCAGACTGTATGGGCAACGGAATAAGAGAAATGGATGTGGAAAGAGTGCAACTTGTGCACGGCACGAACACGTCATCATGCGGAGATTCCTCCACCACGCCTGTTCAAGTGGACCTGAAGCGCCGGTTGCTCTTTCCTGCTGCGTGTCGTCCAGCGTATTTCCCGCAATCACCATGGTCTGGCGTACCACCCTCATCACCCTCTCCACTTGCTTTTTGCTGGGTGAGCACGCATCCACGGATGGGAACTGATGGTAGGCACGACTTTTGCGTGCTGGGTCGCCGACCACAACGTTCTATGGCGTTCACCTCTAACTGTAGACGCAGTGGAGAACTCTCTTCGTTTCTATTCCCTTGTCGCAAACGCGTCGGAGTGGCTAGGATGGGCATACTGTTTCGTGACAGTGGTAGCAGTGCTCAGCGTGGGGGGACGCCTCTTCAAAGGATTCCGGGAGGACAGAGGAGAGATTGTTTTCGACGGTGCTAACACTGGTATGTCTGAAGAAGCAGTCTGGGCTTACAGACAGTGCTTTTGGGTGCCATTATCTATATCACGACCACGAAGACCTACAACAGTAAGCAAGCATCGCATCTCGTCGCTGAATGCTAGCCCTCTCCATGATTCCACGGCCACTGCCTGCTGCTGCAGAACTTGCAAAGTCGCCCCTGTACCCTGAACTGGTGGATCGGGTGGTCGAGCTTGCCAGCGATAACATCACAACTGCAGTGATGCTTACAGGGGTCATGCTGCTACAGGTGAGAGCGCGATGCTTCTGTGCGCCGTGCAGCAGCCTGCACGTGTGCCCGCGCTGCGCTGAGTTGCTGTTAGGGAGGTCGATACTACGCCAAGCGGCCCAGTCATCCACGAACGGAGCTTGTGGACTCCGACGGCTCGCAACCGTCCTCTCCACCGGCGGTCGACGATGGTGCAACTGGATTCTCCCCAATCTCGCAACGCGCCCAAACCCCGTACCACGAACTGTCGGAAGCCGATGCCATGGGGATACGGCAGGATACCGCGAGCAAGAGGAAAAGCAGGAAATAAAAGTCAATGAACATGCATGTGGCTGGTAGATCTTTGGCGGCAGGAGAATCAGATGGCGAGAACGCCCTTGGTACTTGGCACGTCATCTCCGCCCGTTCGGGTGATAGCCATTCGGATAGCGAGAGCGAGAGCTTTGAACGCAGCTTCGGCACTGCATGTCAGTGTCATTCCTCATGTGAGGACTTACATGTGGTGGTTGTTTTCGCCTCGAATGTGATCGATGTGAAGGGTGACACCGGCCGCAAATGCAAAGGACTGCAAGAGGTGGGAGACCATCTCGGTAGATACTAGACTGTCAGCCCCTGCCTGACAATCGATGCTCACGATCTCCGACTTTCTCCCGTGTGAAAGGCAGGTGACAGACGAAGAACGGTCGGGATGATATGTCGATCACAGCTCGAGACAGAGCCTAGCATGTCAGTACCCGTAACATGCTTCCACCCACCTCATCGAGAGGAGCGTAGGCATAACCATAGCGCTTAATTCCCTTGCGCTCTCCCAGGGCCTTCTTGAATGCCTCGCCGAGAGCCAAGGCGCAATCCTCTGCCGAGTGGTGATCGTCGATGTGCAAGTCGCCTTTGCACTTCAAGGTCAGGGACATGCCGCCGTGCTTTGCCAACGCCGTGAACATCTGGCCAATTAGCAATTGAAAGACTCGACAACGTACGTGGTCAAGGAATCCGATCCCAGTCTGCACCTCGATGATCTGCTTACCCACGGCAGGGTCATGGTCGAGGTTGATCGTACAGGAGATCTCGGTCTCGCTGGTTTTCCGCTCTACGCTCGCAACTCTTTCAGACATGATGATGTACGGTGGATCGTTCAGGACACCGCAAGGACTTTTCTCTGCCAGTTGCAGTCGACCTGATGCCGGCACCTGCTCAGGCACCGGATGAGATTTCTATGTTGTTGTCGCGTCGCCTGTGGAATGAGCGTCACTTTGCATCCCAGGCGAGCTCTATAACTCGCAGATGATTGGTAGTACGGACATCGAAAATCATCGCAAACGTCCCTTCGAACAGTCCTCTGTATCATCATCGCCCTCTAGTCCCAAACGCAGCCGGCCTAGCCCTCCGAACGCAGCAGTGCTATACCATGTCGCCGTCTCCGCTCACATCGCATCACATGTACACTTGCAACATGTCTTCGTGCCTTCGACTGTGTTGCCTGAAGCGGCAGACTCTCCAATAATATATACGGCCGAGGCGAGCGGATCCAAGCATCACTTCCGCCATGACGCTCAGGCTGCACGCAAGGCCGTGGGTCTCTTGCTATTCAGCCTGGACTGCCTCAAGGTAGCACTCGAACTGCAAGATCTGTCTTATGCCGAACGACTCGATCTTGGCATCGAGTTCGGCTTAGTGTCGTTGGAGCTACTGAGCATCACCGAGCATGATGCCAAGGGAAAGGGCAGGGATTACCAGCGCATCGCTACCGACCGACTCAAAGAGGATTTGCAGGATGTCCTAGGAGCATTGGTGGGTCGACCCAGTCAACCTGGCTGACGAGAGTCCGATATCGCGAATCAATCTAGTCGCTTCGAAGCCCAGCGCCGTTCGATCTCGCTCCTGAGGGTTAGGTTGGCCCAAGCACAGGTTCGTAGGCGGAAGTCATCGGGGCTGATTACCAGGGAATGAGCAGCCTCGCGAAACGACTGATCCGCACAATGTTGAGAGACACGCCGAGGTTAGCAAGCTCGTCAGAGCCAACGCTGATTCCGCAGCTCTGAACGAGTCTATCGTCATCATCTGTATATCCTCCTGGTGGAAATAACGACTGGACCTCGCGAACGCTGCGATGTATTGGAAGAGATATTGGTGAGCAAATGCAAAGACGGTGCGCGCTGAAATCAGGGCGAGACAACCTATCCAGCTGTCACGCAAGCCACTCTAGCGGCTGAAGTCGCGATCTTATTCCATCTTCGTGACTGGGCCAATATCCCACCGGTCCTGGATCGCTTCAGAGACTCCCTCTCCCGGGATGCGACCGATCTCGCGGTGGCCATGCGCACGCAATTTGCACTGCTCCAATGCCTGCGAGCAGCTCGAGACGGCGATGATGCTGAAGTGAGAAGTCAATTGAAAGCTGCCTATCGTCACATGGATGAGGCCTTGGAGCATGACTCCTTAAAGACGCTTAGACGCAACGGCGGCGTCCTGATGGTCAGTTCAATTCTGATGTGTTCTGCTAATACTCAGGCGGAGCCTGGTCTTCGCATAAAAATTACACCTCCAAATATCTCTTTCATGCTCACATTCTTGACGACAGTCGTCTGTAAACGAGACTTCATCGGGGATCAGAAGACCTGCAAGACGATTGTATACGCCTCCGCGCTGGAGCAGTACGCAGGAATAGCAAGGCGGGAGGACATGTGGGATGCAGGCTGTGAGTAACCCCTTTTAGCAATCTGACGAAAGTCTGCGTTGGTCAGAGTGTGCTCGACGCCCTCAAGATGCAGAGCAATGTTCAGACCATTCGCGCCGAGGTGATGTTGGAGGCCATTGTGGCCCGACTGTTTCGAACCGAAATCAATGAGGCTGAAGGAGTACGTCTATACACCAGGACTGGCTGATAGGGAAGATCTTCGAATCGATTGCCAAGATGGCGCAAGAGGATGACCTGTCGGGTCTCGAGCCACACATACTCTTTCTTCGGGGACAACGGGACCACCTCTTGGGTCGAAGCGATTCAGCGCGACGCTCGTACCTCGCCTGCAAGTCATGTCTCCTACCAGGCAGCGAGTTGGGATTGCTTCTGAACATCTGTCTCTTGGGAGTCAATGGCGATCTCGTCGACTTGGGGGAGCCCGCACGAGCAGGACTAGTCCGGAGCCTGGTAGGCCAGTGCAAGAGCAGTTCGAACGCTTCGATCAAATCGATGGGATCTTTCTTGTCGAGCTTAGCGGAGACTAACATTGCGGTCGCCAAGTGAGTCCTGACGCCTGCCGAAGTCTGGGATCGGAGCTGATGACTAGACACAAAATCACCGTGGCTTATGACTTGGCGTCAAGGGCCAATAACAACATCCTCCGCACCCTCATATTCGCGTTCACGACCAGCACTCATCTGACCGGCACGCAAGATAAGATCCTCAAACAGCTCGAGACAGGCAGAGAGATAGCATGGCTCATGGGCGGAAAGGATCGATGCGATGGGGTCGGACAGGTCGCCCTTGGCCTGTGGTTTGCGGTCAAACTGAAGGGTTCGTGGTGATACATTCGCCTGGCTGATCATTCTTAGGACGGTACAGAATGTTGGGGAATGAAGCCGGAGTTGAGAGGGCGAGAGAAAGCGCGCGTGCACATAAGGCTAGACTTGAGGAAGTCGAATCGATGCTACTGTAGTCCCATGTCCATCCCTCTATCCTGCCCGGCAAACGATCTCCCCGCCAAGCCCCGCTCGCCATGCTTCCCAGCCCTCCATGTAAACGTCTTTTCCTTTGCGCCCACCTTCGTTGCCGCTCTCTGTCCTAACGACAAGGACTTCGCCCATGCCGATACCGTTGACATTCTTCGCTCTTCTTCCGCTCAATATTAACCCCAACTGCTCGCGAGTGACCTGGATTCGCACGCTCGGTTTGCTGACAAGGTTCAGATGGCGAAGGACTGGTGCACCATTTCGGTATTTGTGAGATATCCATAGCCGCTTTGCCGGAGGTGGGAGAGAATTGAATTCCGTAGGCGAAGGATGCGTAGGCGTGCCGAGGGTTACGGAGGATATGAGGCCATGCCTCAGGAGCAAGCTCGAAATCGCGAGGGAGGACTGGGAATACGGAAGCGATGTCCGCGCTAGAGCGGAGCGTGATGTATTGATGAGATGCGTGCAAAGATCACGTGGTAGCGAATGCATGGTGCAAGGCGGCGCTGGCGATGTTCTGTTGTCGGGCAAACAGAATGTGATAGGATACTCAAAGTCTGAAGCACTGAATCTTTCTGAAACCCGTTACACCACCAAGAAATCACGATGCCACAATGCGGGGTAGACCAGCAAATCCCGACATTTTCCGGCGGGCCACAGTTAACAACTGAAATTGTTCGCAAAGCTAGATTCGGCGGCTGAACTTGTCCATCAACTTGATACTCCCTCATGACTTTCACAATCAGCGTTGCTGGGCCGTCGCGGCTACCCGCACAGGCTGCCGTCCGGTGTGGACGGCGGCTGGCCCGTCGTCAAGCTTCGGCCGATGCCGCCAGCACAGCTCGCGCTGCCAACGAGGATTCATCTGCTGGTCCTGCCATCGAGGATAAGGAATCCAAGGCGGCCAGGAAGAAGGAAAAGGAGCTGTGGGCAACACATGACGGATATATTCGCTGGCTCAAGACGGATGCTGGAAAATTTCGAAATGTAACCAAAGGGGAGAAGGTTACCTGGTTGGGCGGCGCAGTCGTAAGTGCTCCTTCCCGGCATTGCAGCCTGAACTTTGCTGATATACAGCCTTACGGTACGAACCCCTCGTTCAAGCCCCCCTCACCACTCGGCAACGACACACAAGAGCATATCTATAGTCAGCTTTCCCGGAAGAACCGTACCATCGCCCAGGTCGCCGAACAATTTAATGTCTCGAAAGCCCGAATCGAAGCCATCCGGAAGCTCAAGGATGTTGAGAGAGAGATGGTCAGACAGGTCAGTGGGATTGGTTCTTAATCTTTGTCCTGCGCCCCGCCCCGCCTCATTCGAGATGAAAAAAAACTCATTGACATAACCTTCGTTCTTAAGACACCTACATGGTTACCACATTCTTCACTTTCTGATCCCTATTCTCGTTCCCACCTGAAAGACCGTATTCGAGCATACGCTGACTTCTACAGGTAAGCCTTCCTTCCGACCTCGTCCCCATCCCATCTCAGGATGTTTCACGATTAGTCTTTAAGACACCAACAATGGTTTCAACTTTCATGCATGGCTTTCTGACACAGCAATCCCTCCTCTCCTCCCCCTCCCTACTTCGAGGATGTGCGCTGACGAGTGCAGGGTCTTCCGCTCCAGCAAGCATTCCAAGAGGGTATGGAACCGCTCCTCGGCATCAGACCTCTCCGCGACGCCAAGTCCAAGATCATCAGCGATAGATTGGCGCGTGACGAAGCCAGTCAACGAGGGGCGACTATGGGCAGCAGAGTAGAACGGGAAGAAGAGGAGAGATTTGAGGCAGGCATCGGGCAGGGTGGAGCGTTCAGCTTCGAGGCAGCCGAGATGGGTAGCTTGGAGCGAACGGTCTGGGAGTTCCGCTCGGAGGAAATGACTATGGAGGAGCGGACCGCCGAGGCCGCTGCGCGGCAAGCGGTTTCTCACGACGGGCTGGCAGCCAAGCTGCTAGCGGGAGTCGAAGCAGCCCCTCCAACTCCCGAGTCGAAGCAAGATACCCGTCCGGTCTCGCAGGAGAGGGGACCCCCTTCTCAAGAGCATCGCACAACGCGCACAATGTTTCGGTTTATCGATACCTCGAATACTCAGCGAGCCGGGTCCCACAAGCAGGGGACGCAGAAATCATAATGCATCTTATCATGCTGTGTCGACGTAAAGACCGTCTTTGCCGGTTCGAATCGCTACGCGCAATCACAATCTGCCCCCTATGGACTGAAGCCTGCCTGGTCGGGCGTACCAGGCTGTCTCCGTCTCCCCATCGAAGGCAGTCTGTGATCGCGACCGTTGCACCCATCGCTCGGGTGTCGCTCGCTGAATTCACTGACGTCGCCGTATGTCCCCCCGCTCGTACGACTCTCGAAAGCGCATGGCAGTCGGTCCGTCCATTGGCACAATCGTGAAAACGTCTATACGAGATGCATTATGTCGCGGACACAGCATCCGAAGCAAGCTTCCAACAGCCGAATCTAAGGGCTTGAATACCTGTAGGGCTAGAGCCCACTAGTCGAAGGGAATAGGCTTTATTCCTCCGCGGGCGCTGGCTGCTTCGCCGAAAGCGGATGGGACGGGAATGCCACAACAATCCATCGTCCATCCATCGTGGATGTGGCCGTGTGAGTCGAGTACTGCATTGGGCAGATCCGATGTATCCGGAAAGGGCAAGATGCTGCCAAAGAGGGCGTGCTGCATGACCGGCAGCTTGCCCAACACCTCGGCCGCGTACATTTTGCGCATTCCATCGTTCACCTTCGCCCATGTCTTCACGGCCGAGATATCATCGAGCATCGGCGAATGCCATCGAAGCGATGCGGTTTTGATTGAGTTGATGAAGGCGATACAGGACAGGTACATGTATTCTGGTGAAAACGCCTCCAGGATCTCCGGATCGTGAATTGCTTTTGGCGTCAAATGCTTATGAGCTGCGAAGCCGATCAGCGACTCACATCAACAGGTGCCATAGTACTCACTTCTGAGCTGACCCGCTCCAAAGAGGAAAGGAAGGAATTGATAATCATCAAGCCCCCATACTCCATGCGATCCGGCTGGTTCGAGCCAGTAGGTCGACTGCAGATACCTCATAATCTGGATGTAGCGCCAGAACACTGCCAACACCAGAGACCTGTAGTCGCCTCTGTCGACGACACCCAGTTTCACCAGGCAGAGCCTTCGGTCAGTTCCGATCATTACTGCACTCACATCCAACACAGAAAATTGAGCTCCATCCCACTCCCATAATCGACTCGCTCAGGATTTCCCCATGACTCTTCGAAGTAAGTCGCTATCTCGACGACTGCGTCCGGAGGCACGCCTTCTATGCGGGAGTGAAGTTCCGAGGAGGACTGCTTCAGCACAGTCAAATGCTGTCCTTACCTCCTTCAATCGACTGTAGAAGGTCTTGAAAGCAGGATTACCGAAACGTGATTGACTATTGTCAACTGGCGGTGTGCTCTTGGCTGTCTCCAGTACCTGATCCAGGATTTCGAGTAGTACTTTTGTGCGCTAACCTCAGATATGTCCACGCTGGGGACATACCGTGCTTCCCGTTTCATCAGTCAATTTCGCTCCTACGATCGCTTGATTCAGGTCATCCACAAAGTTGAGAATCTCCAGGTTGGTTGGAGAGGCTTTGAAAGCCTCCAAATGTTCTTTGGACAGTATGCGCTTGACAGGCCGTTGAAAGGAAGCGTTGCTATCTGGAGACATCGTCAAGCCTTAAAGTCGACGGTATAGCCAGCGAGATATACATCAGACGCTCGACCCTTACTTCCACACAAAGAACAACAGCTTCACTAGGTGGAGGTTGGCGTGGGGAAACAAAGTGGGGTCTCCCGCGGACCACGCCCGCAATAATGCCATGAGCGCATTCTGGCATCGGCACACCTTCGCAACGTCTTCGTCACAAGCAGCATGGATACCATTATACTCTTCGTGAGTGACAGGTCATAGCAAAACCGCTGACGGTCAAGGGGGATTCTCTGACTGAGGCCGCCTCGGCCGGATCACTGAACCAACGCATGGGCCACCTTTATGCGAGAAAGGCGGACGTACTGAATCGCGGTTTGGCCGGTTACAATACAAAGTGGTGCGCCATGCAGATGAGTCTGGCTCACCTTGTAGGTCTCTACCAGTCTTGGATAGAGTATTGAAAGCGGCCGAGCGCGACTCATCGCACAACATACGGCTTGTGACGATTTGGTTCGGTGAGTCCTGCCAGACGGCCGGTAACGCTAACTCGTAGGCGCGAATGATTCAGTCCTTGAGAATCAAGCTCAGTACGTCCCAGTCGACGATTACAAGGACAACCTGAGGCGCATGGTCGATCTTATCCGTTTAAATCCCGCCACTGCAAGCACTGGAGTTGTGCTAATCGGTCCACCTCCTGTGCTACCGGAAGCATGGAATTCTTGGCTATCCGCAGCCTTATCCGCGAACGTGCCTCTCGACCGACATCGCAAATTCGCGCCCATTTATTCGACGGCGTGTCAAGAAGTGGCAAACGAAAAGGGAGTGCCTTTCATCGACATGTACGACAGCATCATACGGGCAGCCGGAGGCAGTGAGGATCGACATCTCGCCGAATACTTCTAGTACGCTCAGGCTGTAGTGATTGAAGCTGACAAGAGTGACGGACTTCATTTGACCTCTGCGGGTTATGGTGTGCTGGAGGCTCGGCTTCTTGAAGTCATAACTGCGCAGTTTCCCGATCTCGACCCGAGCAGGAAGGAAATGGCGGAGAAATCGTAAGCCCGCAGCGAGCAGGCCCGATACTGAGATCAGGTGGATGGACCATGCGGGAATTGGCATCTAAAGGCCTTGGCCCCATCGCAAACATCTCATGGCGCGATAGGGATATCCGGAGCACGACTCACTGGATCCCCTTTACGTCACTTTTGTTTCATATTTACCCCTTGATCGCGACGCGTTACGCATGCATGTGTTTTCAATTGCTGCAGGATATCCATTTCGACAGCTGCAGCAGTCATGGCATACGGCGGATCAAGTTTTCAGTCTCGAGCTCAGCTCGGCCATGACGCCGGCTACGACATTGCGAGCATTCCCAGCCCCACACCGAAAATCGCCTACGAAGCTCCCTCCTTCCGGACATTCCAAGACAGGAAGAAGAGCAAACTTCCCGCACGTGGGCAAGCCGAGGTTTATCATCCGCCCAGAAAGAGCCAGTTGCCCGTCGAGGATGTCATCAGCTCCATGAGCTCGTTGGCCCTACCCGAGTACAGCCAGACGTGCACTTTATACCCGGCATCCCGCACGGTTGCTACCGCATCCGATACCGATGCCGAGGCTCTGAGTCGCTCGGAATTGCAACATCCTTCGCCAATACCCGCCCGACGGCCAGCAACGGAGATTTTAGTGTCCAGATCTGACACGCTGTCATCTGTCCGATCTCTGGGTCGTTGCGCTTCTCCCACGAAGCGCCCTTTACCGCGCCCGCCAACTGTTGGCGGCCCCTCGAAGAGTCTCGATCGTGGCGTATCAGACCGTAACCCAAACGGACATGCTTCACCAGTATTTGTCCTCGACTCGTCAGCGGTTGAAGCATCAGATGGATCCGACAGCGACCCAATGATCACCAGCAGCGCGAATCAAGGCCGCCTTGTCTCGCCGCCCTCGATTATGATCATGGGCGACGCAGAGACGCAACCAGAACCGAGGTCCAGCCTCTTACCATTCTCGCAGCCGTCAGCATCGGGGCAGGGCGGTATGAGCTATAGTCATCCGCCGGTCATTACGGTCTCGACCCTCGACCTGACGCCGCGCCGTCCCAGCAAGATCGGCACTGCGACCACCGGCGACAGCGCAGCCATCATTTGCGCAGGATGCAATTCGGCTATAATTGGCCGCACGGTGAACGCTATGTCGCAACACTTTCATCCAGAATGCTTCGGCTGTGCAGAGTGTGGCGAACGGCTAGAACATGTCAGCTCTTACGAATGGGAGGGGAAAGCCTTTTGTCATCTCGACTACCACGATGTGAGCTGGATCCGTCGCGCTAGCTTACGGCTTGCAGAAATTCGCCCCTCGATGTCACCACTGCCGCACGCCCATCGTCGAGCCACGATTTATCACTCTCGATGATCAAGCATTGGGTCAGCGGTTCTATCACGAGCTACACTTCTTCTGCTGTGAATGCGGGGACCCCTTCCTACATCCCTCAGAATCGTCCGCGGCAGGCGCGGAAGGAGCGGCTGAGGAGACTAATGCGTTCGTGATCCACAAAGGCCACCCTTATTGCGAACGGTGCCACCTTCGCTTGCACAAGCCAAAATGTAGGGCATGCAAATCGCCGATCGCGGATGCAGCGCTCAAAGCCTTGGGATCCCATTGGCACCTCGAATGCTTCACTTGCAGCGTAGGTCGCACGCCAGACTGAGCTGACAATTAGCACTGCGCTCAACCATTCCCAAATGGACTGTACTTCCCCGTCGATAGTCGCACGCTCTGTCGTCGTTGTTATGATGAGGCATGAACGACATGCTTTCATCTTCTGCGCCTGCGCGATCAGTTTTGACGGAGTGCGGTAGTGCGTCAGTACGAGGAACCATGGTCTACTTCAACTGTTCACCTCAGTCCTCCCTGTCAACATCTCAGCGGGAATCGTGACACGTAGCTTGTTGCAGGACAGAGCCGTTGACTCGCACGGCCCTCCCGCTACGCTGGGAGTGGATCCCACGAAGTTGACGTTCGCTGGCCTTGATCATTCCACGGGTACATATGGAGCGAATTATCTCACCATTGGATTACGGTCCGAAGGAGGCTGTCAGGAGGGCCAACGCGGGCTTCCCCAGCAGCCGCCAACGACATGTCCCAGTAGGTAATTATCGGATCTTCAATCTTCCCGAACGAAATCCCAATTTTCCCCGCCTCCATATACTATTGCTTTCACCGCGATTGCAGCCTTATCCAAGCCAGACATCTCGACACCAAGGAGTCGGACGTGGTGGACTTGACAGAGTCACCAAATTGAGCCGTATGGTGCAATGGGGACCCTCGTCTAGTTGGGAAATGAGGGGCGGGCGAGTGCAGGAGGTTTGACGTGGAAAGCAGAGCCTTGTAGTGCTGGCGGGCCAGCTGATCTCCTTGCCGGTGCTTCAATTTCTTTCGGGCTGGCGTCGAGCATTCGAGGCTTGAAGCACTCGTAATGACAGACCCTTAACGTCAGACCCCTACTTGTCAAACACCCCCGCTTATACACCATGAGAAATTTTGTAATGATGATCAGGTACGGCTCGGGTTTCATTACAGTCTTGCTAATGGTTTCTAACAAGTGGGTGTGTAAGTACAATTAGTAGGGGTCTAACCTAACTTGCTGAACACCACCACTGATTGGCTCACTACGCGCGACAGAAACACACGACCGACGTTGAACCCCTGCATAATGTCAGACCCCTACTATTTATACATCACCACTTGTCAAACACCGTCAGCAGAACTGTGGTGAGACTCGAGCGCTGCCTGCGCACCATCACGAAATTCCTAACGGTGTTTGATAAGTGGGGTGTATAACAAGTAGGGTCTGATGTTGCCCTCTAGTTACTAGATACAATTAGATCCCTCTCAACGGCAGGCCCTGCTCAGGTGAAATATCTTCACTTGCTAGACGGCAATACCTAGTCTGTGAAAACGATCAGGATTCTGCTCGCATCTCTGAGATTATCGTTGGTACTGTTGAGTGAGTAGGTGTCGAACATGACTACTAGACTGTCTTCTTCGCGCAACAGAAGGAGATCAGAACTATAAATCATGCGAGCCCGCATTCTCCGCGTGCCATATGTACATGCAAACATAGTTAGTAAAACGTCTCCTTTGTCGGGCTTGAGCTTGAATTAGAGGAGACACTAATTGAACGTCAGATCCCTACTTACTTGAACACCCCTACTTACTAATCATCATTAACGTCAAACCCCTATCTGTCAAACACCCCCACTTGTTATACACCCGCCCGGACTTAACGTCAGACCCCTACTTATTAAACACCCCCACTTGTTAAACACTCGCTCGGACATAAACAACGCTTGACATCGAT